>CM056049.1:611826291-612276291 GCA_029574335.1 Rana kukunoris | reverse complement strand
AATTATTTCAACCGGATTTGAAATAATTTCAACCGGATTGGAAATAATTTCAACCAAATTTGAAATAATTTTAACCGGATTGGAAAATATTTCAACCAGATTTGAAATAATTTCAACCGGATTCGAAATTATTTCAACCGAATTTGAAATTATTTGCACCGGATTGGAAATTATTTCAACCGAATTTGAAATTATTTCAACCGAATTTGATAATATTTAAACCATCAGCTATTTTTTCCTAAATGTGTCTGCCAAATGTTTCACATAAAAGAATTGAATTATACAGTCTGACAATTTAAAAATGACTTTAAATAATAAATACTTATTTAATATTTGAAAAGCACTTTTTTGCAGCTCAGACTCCAGGACCAGGATGCACCTGTGTCAGCCATTGTGTGTCAGGACAAGAGAGATATTAGCTAGCTGCTAGTAAGCTTGTACTGCTGTGTGTGTTTTTTCAGAAAGTGAGCTCTGTGTGATTGTGTGTGATTGTGTGTGTTTGGTGTGCAGGATGTCTGGTGAGGAGAGGACAGGTGTGTGTGAGGGTGAGAATGTGCATGATGCAGATGGAAACGCAGCTGTTGGTGATGTGTCTTTGCATCTGCAGGAGCTTGTGTGTGATTTTGGGAAAGTGAATGTGTGTGGTGGTGGTGAGGAGTCTGAACATGTTGTTGAGAGTGGTGGTGCGGAGCCGGAGTGTGAAAGTGGTGTCACTGGTGTGGGTGCATTGGAGGGTGGTGTAAGTAGAAAGAGGAGGAGTGGGTGGGACTCGCGGGAGAGGCACAAGGTTAGGGTGAGGGTTAGGGTTTGGATTGGGGTTAGGAGGTTTGGTTTGTTGTTGGGGTTAGGGGTTGGGGTTGTGATTGGATTTGGGGTTAGGGTTAGTGTCAGGGATGGGGTTCAGGTTAGGGTTAGGGTTGTGATTGGAGTTAGGGTCAGGGTTGGGGTTCAGGTTAGGGTTGGGGGGTTAGGGATTAGAGTTATGGTTAGGGGTTAGGGTTAGGGGGTTAGGGATAGGGGTTAGGGTTGTGATTGGGGTTAGGGTCAGGGTTAGGGTTCGGGTTCGGGTTAGGGTTAGGGTTGGGGTTCAGGTTAGGGTTGTGATTGGGGTTAGGGTTGGGGTTCAGGTTAGGGTTGGGGTTAGGGGGTTAGGGTTAGGGATATGGGTTAGGGTTATGGTTAGGGTTAGAGGTTAGGGTTAGGGGTTAGGGATAGGGGTTAGGGTTATGGTTAGGGGTTAGGGTTGTGATTGGGTTTGGGGTTCGGGTTAGGCTTAGGGTTAGGGTCAGGGTTGGGGTTCAGGTTAGAGTTAGTGTTAGAGTTGTGATTAGGGTCAGGGTCAGGGTTGGGGTTCAGGTTAGGGTTGTGATTGGGGTTAGGGTTGGGGTTCAGGTTAGGGTTGGGCTTAGTGGGTTATGGTTAGGGATATGGGTTAGGGTTATGGTTAGGGGTTAGGGATAGGGGTTAGGGTTATGGTTAGGGGTTAGGGTTGTAATTGGGTTTGGAGTTCGGGTTAGGCTTAGGGTTAGGATCAGGGTTGGGGTTCAGGTTAGAGTTAGAGTTAGGGTTGTGATTGGGGTTAGGGTCAGGGTTGGGGTTCGGGTTAGGGTTGGGGTTCAGGTTAGGGTTGTGATTGGGGTTCAGGTTAGGGTTGGGGTTAGGGGGTTAGGCTTATGGATAGGGGTTATGGTTATGGTTAGGGGTTAGGGTTAGGGGGTTAGGGATAGAGGTTAGGGATAGGGGTTAGGGTTGTGATTGGGGTTAGGGTCAGGGTTGGGGTTCGGGTAAGGGTTAGGCTTAGGGTTGGGGTTCAGGTTAGGGTTGTGATTGGGGTTAGGGTTCAGGTTAGGGTTGGGGTTAGGGTTAGGGATAGGGATAGGGATAGGGGTTAGGGTTATGGTTAGGGGGTTAGGGATAGGGGTTAGTGTTATGGTTAGGGCTGTGATTGGGGTTAGGGTCAGGATTGGGGTTGGGGTTAGGGTTAGGGTTGGGGTTGGGGTTAGGGTTTCCCTTTGAAGAATAAGGCTAGGACTCAGGGATTGGAATAGAATAAAATAATATTTTCATTCAAATTTGTTTTCCATTTGAATTGTTTTCGAATTCGATTTGAATAGGTGTAAGGTTATGCCAAACTGGGTTTACGTATGTGGATCGCAACTGTGGAGGCTTCTCAGGCTCGAACCCAGGTTTCACTTTCTTTTATGCAGGCAGTTTGGGTTCTGACATCACAGCCTCAGATAAGTAGTTGGCGCATATTCCTTCATAGGCACCAGTGTGGTAGGCAAAACTAAAGACTAAAGGTTTGGGGACAAGATGAGACTAAGCAGTGCCGAAGCAGAGGGACCAGCTCATTGCTTGAGGTAAGGGTAGCACAGTTCATAGGGATACTAGTAGTAAGAGTATCTTCTAAGATGCAGTCCCATTGGTATAGAACGTCTCTAGTTAACATGAGAGGTTATGGCAGTTAGTAACTGAGTAGCTAGACAGGCATGAGAGGATATGGCAACATTGGCAACTGAGTGGCTGGACAGGCATGAGAGGTTATTGCAACATTTGGCAACTGAGTGAGCTGAACGGGCAAGCAAGGTTATGATTCAGTGGTAACTAAGCATAGCAGAGCAGGCATGAGAGGTTATGGCAACACTGGTGGCTGAGTTCAGCTGATCAGGCATGAGAGGTTATGGCTACAGTGGTGGCTGGGCATAGCGGAACAGGTATGAGAGGCTTCCAACAATACTTGGTAACATAGCACAGAACAGAGATAATAGAGCTAGACAGCAAACATCAGTATAGCAGCTAGGCTCTAACATCACCAGGGTACTTGCGGTTCAGAGGCTTGTAAGTCAGGTGAGGTGGTGTGGAACCTATCCAGAAGGCAGGGATGAAAGGCAAGCTGAAGGGGTGCTCCTGGTCCTGGTGAGGCTGGCTGTGGCTGTGGCTGTGGCTGTGGCTCAGGGTGGAGGTGCAGGGAAGTGAGAGACCCTAGCTGACAGTGGGCATCCAAATAAAATAGAGGCACGGCGCACTGTCAACTGTGCAGGTTTAAATACCCCGCCGAGTGGAGAGATTGAAGCGGCGCCTGGCGCGCACTTCCGCGTTCCAGCATGGAACGCATCAGGCACACAGGAAGTGACGCTGAATGTAAACAGAAACGGAGCGCAGCTGCGAGGGACAGAAGCAGTTGCGCCCGTTCTAGTGGAGGGTAACGCTAGCGGAGTTACAATAGGATTTGTTTTCGAATTCGATTCGAATAGGATTTGTTTTCTAATTTGATTCGAATTTTGGGTCATTTGGGGGCGTTTTGTACTGTCCTGCCATTTTAGCACCTCAAAAAAAGAGATAGGCAGTCATAAAATAAAAGCTGTGTAAATTCCAGAAAATGTACCCTATAACATTTGCGAAAACCAATAAATATACACTTATTGCATTTTTTTTTTACTAAAGACATGTGGCTGAATACATTTTGGCCTAAATGTTTGACTAAAATTTAGTTTGTTCGATATTTTTTACTTTTTGTTATAAGAAAAAAATTTTTTTTTCAAAATGTAAGGTCTTTTTTCATTTAAATCGCAAAAAATTTAAATCGCAGAGGCAATAAAATACCATCAAAAGAAAGCTCTATTTGTGGGAAGAAAAGGATGCAAATTTTGTTTCGGTACAACATTGCATAACCGCGCAATTACCAGTTAAAGCAGCACAGTGCCAAATTGAAAAGAAAAACCTTTGAGCATTTAGCATATTAGTCTGGGGCTTACGTGGTTAATTATAGCAAAAAGTAAAAAATATTGAATTTTTTAAAATTGTCGCTCTATTTTTGTTTATAGCGCAAAAAAATGTTTGTTTGGGAGCCACGTTGCACGACCGCGCAATTGTCAGTTAAAGCAACGCGGTGCCGAATCGCAAAAAGGGGGCAGCATTTTGGTCCGGGTCTTAAGTGGTTAAGGAGATACGCTTTGGGGATAAGGGGGATAAGGAGGCAGTGCACAAAACAAATAAAGCAGTTTGGGGAGGATAGACATTTTTACTGCGGTAATTCTACCAAGAAATTAAATATTATAGGATGACCATGAATTAAGTAATCATTTTTAAATTAGCTATTAGGGGAGGGATATTAAGGTGAAACAAATAATCATAATTACCAGGGAGCTTAACTCCAAGGTAGGGGAGTGAGGATTGGGCCCAAGAAAAGGAGAATGTATTTTTAAAAGTTTCCAGCTCCTCAGGAGGAAAACCGATCGGGAGGGCTAGAGACTTGGACACATTGACCGCCAGGCCTGAGATATCAGCAAACACGGAAAGGGTCTTGAGAAGGTTCGGCAATGTCATTATGGGATTGTTAAAAAAAAAGCAGCACGTCGTCCGCATACATGCAAGCTTGTACTCAGAACCAGCCTTGATATAGCCCACAATATCAGGGTGTTGTAGTATTGCTATGGCTAGGGGCTCAATAGCAACGGCAAAAATTAAAGGGGAAAGCAGCCACCCCTGCCGAGCTGGAAGAAGTCCGAATTACAGCCAGGGATTTTAATCTGTGTGCTAGGGTTCAGATAGAGGGCCTGAAAGGCCCTAAGAAATTCACCTTGAAAACCAAAGCTTGGTAAAAGGAGAGATACAAACTTCAACAAAACACAATCAAAAGCCTTATGTCAGGGACAAAATTGCACTTCCAAGTCTATCCGCTGAAATGCTACAAAAAATGATTAGGTCATTATTAATAACTGATATGGGCCTAAAGTTTTGGGGTAATGTATGGTTTCTGTTGGGCTTAGGAATTAAAGACATGTTCGCTAGGAGCATTTCTTCTGGGAAAATCTCCCCCTTCAGGATCGAATTAAACAGCCGAGCCAGTCTGGGGGAGAGTTGTACCGATTTTTTTTTATAATAGACCACAGAAAAACCGTCAGGGCCTGAGGGAAAAGGTATTTTTAAGGGAACTAATAACTTTTGTGACTTCTACTAAGGAGATGGGGCAATTAAGGATTTCTAACTGAGAGGGGGTGAGGGTGGGAAGGGGCAAGTCGTTAAACCACGATACAGCCATTTCCGAGGGGACTGAGTTTTGTGGTCCTAACAGTTGAGCATAGTAGTCTCTAAAGATTTTAAGAACTTCCTGTGGGTGAGAAACAAAGCCACCTGAGGGGGAGGAAAGCTTATAAATGTGTGGGGGACCAATTGACTGATTCAGCTTCCTAGCGAACATAGTAGAAGCTGCATTTCTATGAAGTAAAAACCGGGACTAGCACAGGGCTTTTTCAGTTTTAGCAGAAAGTAGAGAGTCCAATTCTAACCGTTTTTGGTCAATAGCCTTTCTAGTGGATTCTAAGAGCAAGGCTACCATATTTTTGTATAAACTATCCAATTCAGAAGAGAGCTAAACAATTCTGAGTTTATTAGAGGCATTACGGGCGGAGGCTAACTTAATAAGCACACCCCGCAGTACGGTTTTATGGGCTATCCAAACTGTGGAAATTGGGATCTCAGGGAGGTCATTAGAATCAAAAAAGTAATCTATAGATTTAGACACCTCCAATTCGACCATAGGGTCAGTTAGGAGAGCCTCATTTAGTCGCCACGTGAAGGATGAGGGGGCTAGTTTGATGAATTCAGTGGAGAAAGCAGTAATATGGTGGTCAGACCACACACAATTATGAATACTTGCCGACTAGAGTTTGCTAAAATATCAGGGGTGTAGAGAGAATATAATCCAACCTGGCATAACTACGGTGGGGATGTGAAAAGAAAATAAACTCCTTAGCTCCTATATTGTGGGCATGCCAGGTGTCAATCAATTGGAAATCTGTGAGTTTATGAGAAAAGGACTTGGGAAAGGCCTTAGAAAAGGGGGAGGCATGACTCCTATCAAGAGTGGGGTTACAGACCATGTTAAAGTCTACTCTAACAATCATATGAGGGGACAGGAACTTTTCCAAGGTAACCAAAAAGGATAAAAAAAGAGGCGGTGGAATCATTCGGGGGATAAACAATTGCTATCGTAATCTCCCTATTATGAAGAATTCCCTTTATAATCACAAAACGACTCTCTTTGTCCTTTCAGATCTGGTGTATCTCCACGGGTAGAGAAGAATGCAAGAATATGGCGGCTCCCCTACTTTTAGTAGAATGGAGGGTATAAAATGCTTGCGGGAAATTCCTGTGAAAGAACTTCGGGTGAGAAGCATGTGAGAAATGGGTCTCCTGTAGAAGTAAAATTTTAGCCCCAAGTTAATTATATTGAGAAAAGGCTGAGAAAAGGTTGAGAAATAGGTTTCCTGTAGAAGTAACATTTTAGCCCCAAGTTAATTATATTAAAAAAAGGCCTACGTTTTACAGGGGAATTAAATCCCTTAACATTATGAGATATGCATTTACTAGTCATAATAACCATTAATATGGAGGCTGTCAGAAAAAGGATGGAAATATCTCCAAATGAGAAACCAATAGGAGAAATCCATCCCAACAGGCACCCCCACTACTGTAGGAGCTGCCATATAGTGCACATGAAGATAGTAGAACTAAATATCTAGAGCATAAAACAAATGACCATAACCATAAGCATTAAATAGCATATAAGAAATACAGTACTTTAGGTAGAAAAATTACCAAAACAAAAACAATTGTAAAGACCTGAAAGAGTCCAATTAAGTCTGAATAAATCAAAAAAGAAAACCAAAAAGAAAAAGAGGAAAAAAAACATAAGTAAATGGATCAGGAACAGAATAACTCCTGATAAAAGACAATCAAGAACTGAGACTTGCACATCTCAAAACCAGCGACAAGGAGACAGTGGCACTTAGGGAAACCACCTACAGGGCTACCGAAATGAGGAGAAAAAAATAAGTTCAGCAGTGAATCGTCAATACAGAATGTATTTCTTCTCAACTTTCCGTCAATTTGCTGGGGGGGGGGGAGGTGGAGAACATACTGCGGCACTTAGGGACAGACATCCAACCGATGTGTACTTAGGAACTAGAGGCGCATGTCAAAAAATACAGAACAGCAAGCGAAAAAAAAATCCTTTTCTCCGAACAGGGAGAACAAAAAAATCAAAAGTCAGATCCTAGGGGAAGCCTCATCATAAAAATCCTTCTACGATCGCGTCTTGTTGGAGGTCTAGGGTTCAGGGGTGGACGACGTATAGCTTCAGCATCAAGCAGTCCCAACTTCACACGAATCTCCTTCCCCTCAAAGACAGATGTGGCTTAATATGTTGAGCCATTATAGGGAACCACAAGCTTAAAAGGGAAACCCCATTTGTAGCGGATGCAGGCTTCTTGCAGAGCCGTAGTAACCTCCTTAATGCCCCTACATCTATCAAGTGTGGCAGGGGAGACATCAGGGAAAATTTAATTGAGAAGTCATCCAGCATGATCCTCGGAGTGTTTCTAGCAGCCCTCAAAATTTCTTCTTTAATTAGAAAATCCTTCAAACAGAGGATTATGTCTCGCCGTGGCTTGTCAGCAGGTGGCTTAGGTCTCAGGGCTCTATGGATCCTGTCGCAGGTAAATGCTGCAGCCTTGCGATCAGGTAACAATGACTTAAACAACCTGATGACATTAGGAACCAAGTCAGTAATCATTTCAGGGAACCCACGCAGGCGTAGGTTATGGCGCCGATTACAATTGTCGAGATCCTCGACTTGTGATTGAATTTGTGCAAAGGCGATCGATAGATTCTCATGTTCCCTACTAAGGTCATTGTAAGCCAGTGCAAGTTCATCATGTTTAGTTTCCAGCAAGTCGGTTTGTGTGCCTAATGAAGCAATTTCTTGCGATAGACCATGCAAGGTATTATTCAGCTACGACTGGAATTTGGAAGCCGAACGGGTGTACATAACATTCAAGCTGGCATCCATATCTGCTTTGGATAGTGCAGGAGGATACTCACAGTCAAAAACATGCGCCAGGCACAAGTATGTTTGTGAATCGGCCTATCTCCCTCATTTGCATATTTGCATCACAAATCAATGGGGGTACCAAATGCGTCCAGTGTAACTATGCGCCCACTATACGCCGGCATAGGCAAATTACGTTGGTCGGATGAAGTTGTTTTTTTGGCGTATCTTAGTTCTATGGGTACGGCGCATAGATACGACGGCGCATATTTACTAGTGTTGCTCACGAATATTCGCATTGCGAATATTCGCTACGAATATTGCATATTCGAGTATTCGCGAATATCGTCGGCGTATTCGCTATTTCGAATATTCGATATTTTTCAAATTTCGCAAAAAAATTTGCGCAATAGCGAAAATTCGCAATTTTTTTTTTTTTATCAAATATCACGAATATTCGATATTAACGAATATTCGCAACCGCATATGTGAAATTTCGCTTTTTTTTTTATATAAAATATACCGAATATTCGTAAATATCGAATATTCGTGATATTTTATAAAAAAAAAAAAAAAAATCGCGAAATTTCACATTAGCGAAAATTCGCATATTCGCATTGGCGAAAAATTCGCAATTTTTTTTTTTTTTTTTTATAAAATATCACGAATCGATATTAACGAATATTCGCGAATATAAATATTTGCGAAATATCGCGAAATCGAATACGTATTCCGCTCAACTAATATTTACTTATATATCGAGAAACGTCGGCGTAAGTGCTACGTGAATCCAGGGCCTATAGTACCTACCTGAGCTATATTGCCTCTCATATGCAATTAATACTTGTTACTACTATATTGCCTCTCATATGCAATAATACTTGTTACTACTAATACTATGGGCCAGATTCAGGTAGATGAGAGTATCCTGAGCTATATTGCCTCTCATATGCAATTAATACTTGTTACTACATAATACTATATGTACGTTCAAAACTTCCGTCGGCACCACTGCAGCGTAGCGCAATAAATTAGCGCCATTCCGGCACTAAAGTATATCAGTGATGTTAATTTTGTTCAGATGGCTGCTCCCGTTCCCCGCAAACACACAGGAGAAAGCTGAACTTTAATGGCCAGGAGCTGTCAGCCATCATCTCGGCTATGGAGACCTATGATGTCTTCCTCCATGGCTGTAAAATTTGACAGACAAGCATGGACAGAGGTGTTGTCCTGCAAGAGCTATCTTATCGTCGCGCTGCTGTAGACCTGTGGCCATCTGGAGTAAAGATAAAGCAGCCTTTTGTAGAAATAACTTTGCGCCGGACGGACGAGATACGCGCGGCGCATTTCTAATCCGTTCGTGAATTGGGAAAAATCCCTCATTTGCATATTTGCAGGGGAAATCAATGGGCGCGACTGATGCGCCCAGCGATAAGCGCTGACGATTCTAACGTTCCGCCGGTCGCAAATGACCCGTTGTTGGGCGCATCTAGTTTGGTGGGTACGGGCACATAGAAACGACGGCGCATCATCACAGTTTATGCGCAAGTGTTCGTGATTGGCCCTATATGTACGTTCAAAGTACCTGAGCTATATTGCCTCTCATATGTTAATACTTGTTACGTACTAGACATGTGCAACTGAACGTACATTTCGAAAATAAATTTATTTCGTCACTTCGTTTTGATTTATTTTGTATTCGTCTGTAAAGTTTTCGTCAGAAAACAACGATTTTCGATGCTTTGTCGAATTTGCGTCGTTCAATTCGACAAAGCATCGAAAATCGTCGTTCTGAATACAGTGAATAGATAGAAATTGAACAACGAAAATTCAACGATTTTCGATGCTTTGTCGAATTTGCGTCGTACAATTCGACAAAGCATCGAAAATCGTCGTTCTGAATACAGTGAATAGGTAGGAATTGAACGATGAAAATTCGACAAAGCATCGAAAATCATCGGATCTGAACGAAAGCGAAAATAAAGCATTTTTTATGTCGGATCGTTCGGTTTTCGTTTCTTGCGCTTTCGTTTTCATTCGTTAAAACGATAACGAAAATACCCGATTTTCAGACGAAAATGCATTCTAACGAAAACGAATGCACATGTCTAATATGTACTCTCAAAGTACCTGAGCTATATTGCCTCTCATATGCAATTAATACTTGTTACTACTAATACTATATGTACGCTCAAAGTACCTGAGCTATATTGCCTCTCATATGCAATTAATACTTGTTACTACAAATTCTATATGTACTAGACATGTGCAGACTGAAATATTTTGTTTCGTAATTTCATTTTCGTCCGGGAAATAAATTTATTTCGTCACTCCCCAAAATCGTTTTGATTTATTTTGTATTCGTCTGTAAAGTTTTCGTCAGAAAACAACGATTTTCGATGCTTTGTCGAATTTGCGTCATTCAATTCGACAAAGCATCGAAAATCGTCGTTCTGAATACAGTGAATAGGTAGAAATTGAACGACGAAAATTCAACGATTTTCGAAGCTTTGTCGAATTTGCGTCGTTCAATTCGACAAAGCATCGAAAATCGTCGTTCTGAATACAGTGAATAGGTAGGAATTGAACGACGAAAATTCGACAAAGCATCGAAAATCATCGGATCTGAACGAAAGCGAAAATAAAGCATTTTTTATGTCGGATCGTTCGGTTTTCGTTTCTTGCGCTTTCGTTTTCAATCGTTAAAACGATAACGAAAATACCCGATTTTCAGACGAAAATGCATTCTAACGAAAACGAATGCACATGTCTAATATGTACTCTCAAAGTACCTGAGCTATATTGCCTCTCATATGCAATTAATACTTGTTACTACAAATACTATATGTACTCGCATGGTGGAAAGCTTTTGCAAGCACGCTCCCATGATACAGCGGCGGGCACAGCCGTCGACTGTATCATTCGGCCCTGCCCCCCGGCATGCCGCGTCATCCGCTGTGATTGACAGCAGCACCAGCTAATGACTGTACTGCTATCAATCTGTCCAGCCCAGCCAATTAACGGCCAGGCTGGGAACCAAAGAGGATCACGTGGACGCGTGCGGAACTTTCGAGTGGTCAGGTAAGTAAAATGGGGTTTGGGGGGGCAGTACCGTCGGATGTTTTTTCACCTTAATGCTAAGGATGCATTAAGGTGAAAAAACATTTACCTTTACAACCCCTTTAATACTTGTTACTACAAATACAATTTACTACATGCTTGACATAAGTACACAATACTTATAGGCCTTGTCCTAATTGTTTAACATGTTCGCTCTAACTTTTCTATGCTAGGGGTTGATGCTATTTCATAGCATCTCCCCTAGTGGCCTAAATACATCTCTACATGCTAAGGTTGATATGATGTAGAGAACCCCAAACTCCTGTTGCTAGGAGTGAAGCCTGGGGTCCCTTACTGATAATCACCTGCATGTAGTGGTGTATTGGGATATTGACCTTGAAGTAATTTTAAACGCTAAGGCGGCGTACACACGAGGGGATATGTCCGCTGAAAACGGTCCGATGGACCGTTTCAGCAGACATCTCCGCTCGTGTGTATGGGCTAGCGGACAGATTTCTCCACCCGACAGATTTCAAAGCATGCTTTGAAATCTATCCGGTGGGAATCTGTCCGCCCGACATGTCTGCTGGTTAGTACACTTACCAGCAGACATGTCGGCTCCCACCACCGCCGCGCCGCTGCCGAATGGATTCGGCGCATGCGCGGAAGTGTTTTACTTCCTGGTGCGGTGACGTGGCGGTGACGCGGCGGCGTCAACGTCACCGCCGCGTCACCACTACGTCATAATTTGATCCGATGGTGTGTACACGCCATCGGATCAAACTCCCGATCGGACATATCCGATGGAAATGGTCCGCGGACCGTTTTCATCGGATATATCCGATCGTCTGTACGCCGCCTAAGCCTTGGTCGCATGTTGTAATGCGTCCATGCTTAGTAGCTCAACGCCTTTCTTTATGTGACACAGAGATGATGTATAGATCCCTTAAAACTCCTGTTGCAAGGAGTGATGCCTGGGGCCTAATACTGAGTTGTCGCATAGAGAATCACATTGAATTCCTTGATAACTGCAGTTGTGGTTCACTCCATTCACCACTACTGTTACAATTCCTAATGTACCACCAGCCACAGAATACAAGGTTGTTTGCTGTCAGGCGAACGCCTGTGTCCGTGGGCTAATTTTTTGGGCTTGTAATGGCCGGGCACTTACTTATGTATCCTTTTTTTCACTTAATACTTCTGGTAGGTCAGTGTCCATGTTGTGGGACTATTTGTGCACAGCTAGTAAGTATTTATGATCTGAAGGTTTTTAATAATCGCCTGCCATTAAAGTCATTGGGGCCTGCCGCAAACCTGCGGTTCGCGGACATTTGCGAAAGTTTGCGGTTAGCATTCGCGAAACATCCCGTTGGATGTTCGTCCATCACTACTTACCTCCACTGTACAGTTCGTTTTGCACAGAGTGCCCCCCGAATGCCATCTTCTGGGGTCCCTGGGCGGCTCTCCTGTGTCCAGCATTTGGTGTCCATAGCCCCTGGCGCTAACGTCATTTTATTTGATTGGCAGCAGTGGGAGCCAATGGCTGCGCTGCTATCAATCTATACAATCAAGAGCCGAGAACCCCAGGCAAAGAGACGGCACGTCCTCGCCGTGGGACATTCCAGGGCTCAAGTAAAACAGGGTGGGCCGTGACTGACAGAAGTTTTTCCCCTTAATGCATAGGATGCATTAAGGGGAAAAAACAGGAGGGTTTACAACCCCTTTAAGAAATATCAGAAATGGAAGGAAAGCTCAAGGTAGTGTTTTTTCAGCTTTGACATTCGTGGGAGATTTTCAGCACATGCACTGCACATGCAAAAAATTTTAGCGCTACTCTCATCCACCAGCTTTGGAGATCTACTATGCCTTTCCTGAGGATGCCCTGAGAAGCATTGCGCCTAGCTAAACAGTTTACAAGAAAATAAAATTTTGACTTTCTAAATTGGATGAAAATATTTACAGCTAAAACTCTTAACAGCATTGCTTTTTTTGTAAACAATTTTTATGAAAAATGGCTTCATTTTTTATCAATTTCCTTTTATTCGAAATTATAAATATTAGATTTTCTTAAACATTACAATATAAATCTGTGTTTGCCAATGATTGAATATGATGTGATCACCATACGAATATTGGGCCAGATTCACATACACTTAATATTGCGCTGAGTAATCGAAATACTCTACGCTGCCGTATTTTACCAGGCTCTACACCGAATCCTGGTAGATTTTTGCCCGTACGCTACGGTGGCGTAGTCTATTTCTCGCCGCGTAATCGAAATACGCGTTTAGGGGGCGTGAAGCATTTAAATTAAGCGCGTCCCCGCGGCGATCAAACTGCGCATGCTCCGTTCAGAAATTTCCTGCCGTGCGAAATCATGTCGTTACGTCATTCGTTGTTTGAGTAGCGTCGTTTACGAACATTCCTATTCCCGGACGTTTTACGTTAAAAATAATAAAAGACGTCGGAAAACGTAGAAATTCGACGCGGGAACGACGGCCATACTTAACATGGGCTGTCTAATATTAGAGCAGCAAAGAGCTGGTATAGTGTTACGCAAATAAAAGATGACTAAAGGTGCCGTAAAAAATTGCGATTGAAGATCGTAATTTCGGGGATCGCCGGCAAAAGCTCATTTGCATACCCCGACGCGGAAAACTACGGGAAGTCCACCCAGTGGCCGCAATTTTATTGCAGCGTAGATCCGAAGGCGTATGAACACGTAATCCAGTCGAATTGAAGCCTGCAGCCGTCTATTCATGGTTTGAGGTTTTTGACTAGCTAGAAAACGCGCGTAATTTGAAATTACTCCAGTCTAACACCAGTTAGACAGGCGTAATGGCTCTCTGAATCTGGGCCATTGTGTCTTCTGAGGAGTTTTCAGGAAAACTATAAGCATCATGCAGAACAAAACATACAGAAGAATAGCTATTTCAATTTTAACTTTCAAGATGGCATTATTCAGAAAGAGATTTCTAGCATCAAATAAGAAATGAAAATGTGTTAAAAATAAATTACGTCCAGTTGGCATTTCTGGACCATGACACAGAAAAGTCATTGGTAAGCATGCAGCTACACAAAGAATGGAGTGTTGGTACTGTTGGTTCTAGCACAAAGACCTTTTAGTATTATTTTTTTATTTTTCTTTGGAAAAGCAGGTAATACTTCCTGCAACGCTGACTTTAATTCATAATCCCTTCTGGCAACCATAAGGGAATAACAATCTAAACTATTTTCACAGTTCAGAGTTTCCACATGATAAATGCTGTGAAAACATTTTTTCTAGCCAAAATCCATTTCCAGTTTTCCCATCTTACACTCTTTAAAAAATATTGTAAGACTGAAATTCAGGAAACGCTGTACTGTGTTGTCATGGTACCACTAATCCTTCTTTTGCATTGTAATGCAACTTATCTGTTAAATGAATAGCTCCTATAGAGGTAAAGCATATCATTTTAGAAAGATTTTATTGTTGACTTACACAAAAGCTTCATTTACACAGATTATTTTTAGTTTTGTTTTATAATGACAATACAAAACCAGAACACAACCATTTATTATACTTTCATAGCAAGGTTTCTTGCACTGTTTAGCAAAATTAAGGGTTTTCCTTCTCCTCTGGAATTTCTCAGGACAGTGAAATTTGAGAAAAATACAGGGCTCCCATTGCTGACCTCAATAATATGCTATCTGCCAGGCTGTTATGCTGACCCTTTAATTTCAATATTTTTGGTATACACATCAGGTAAGGGGTTAAAAAGACATGTCTATTTGTAAATACCATGGCCCAGATTCACAGAGCAATTACGCCTGTCTAACTGGTGTTAGACAGGAGTAATTTCAAATTTTGCGCGCCGTATCACTAGTTTGAATCCTCAAACCATGATACGTCGGCTTCGGGCTTCGATCCGAGAGGCTTACGTCCTCGTAAGCCTTCGGATCTACACTGCGATATTTTTGCGGCCGCTGGGAGGAGTTTGCGTCGTTTTCATGCGTCGGGATATGCAAATGAGTTTTTACGGCGATCCACGAAGGTACGAGTGTCTCTCGCAATCGCCTACGTCATTTTTTGGCTACGTAATGTTAGAGGAGCTTTTTGCTGGTCTAACAGTGCGTAACCCATGTAAAGTATGGCCGTCGTTCCCGCGTCGATTTGAATTTTTTTTATTTTTTTTTTTTAACGTAACTCATTCGGGAATAGGAATGTACGTAAACGACGCTACTACGACGTGACGACTTGTTTTCGCGCAATGGGAAATGGGAAATTTGAGAACGGAGCATGCGCAGTTCGATCGCCGCGGGAACGCGCCTATTTTAAATGCTTCACGCCCCCTACTCGCGCAGATGGATTGCGACGGGAGAAATACACCACGCTGCCGTCGTTTACTGGACAAAATCTACCTGGATTCCACATAGAGCCAGGTAAAAAACGGCGGCGTAGTGTATTTCTGATACTCTACGAGAATCTAATTCTCTGTGAATCTGCCCCCATATGTTCAGGGAAAGTAGGCATCTAGTATGAAGTAGGGGTTAACAATTGCAGCCTTCACATGTTGCTCATGTCAGGTTTACTTTAAAATACAGTGTACTTTATGTGATTATCTTGTATTTTTAGGTCTTTCAACTGCTTCAAAACATGAGTGACACAGGAATATTGCTGTTTTTTAGAGGATGTTGGAGAAGTGGGCAACATATATTTTATAACATGGTAGTGTTCCAAGGAAATACAAGGTTTATGTTCCTTCATTTAGAGGATTGACATACTAAATTCATGAATGCAACATAATATATGGATAAGGATTGATGTTTATTGTAATTCTTCTAGAGAAGGGTTCTCAAGTCCTGCAGCTTTTCAAAGAGCAGCAAAGAGGTGAGATTCTGAGGCTGATTTACTAAAGGGGTTGTAAATATTTACTTAAATTATCAAGTCATTTAAAAAGCTAATTCTGTTCACTTTTAATACACAGTCTTATTCAGGTGCTTTTCATGTAATTGGATAATTAAAGTGCATATCCACACAAGTTGTTTAACTGCTTGCCGACCACGCGCCATTGTTTTACAGCGGCAGGTTGGCTCTCCTGGGTGAGAGCCAGTAGCTCTACGTCAGCAGTTTAGCGGTAAAAATGCCAAAAATGTGTCAAAAGTGTCCGAAGTGTCCGCCATAATGTCGCAGTACTGAAAAAAATAATAATAAAAATGCCATAAAACTACCCCCTATTTTGTAAATGCTATAACTTTTGCGCAAACCAATCAATAAATGCTTATTGTGATTTTTTTTACGAAAAATATGTAGAATACATATCGGCCTTAACTGAGGAAAAAATATTTTTTTTATGTATTTTTGGGGGATATTTGTTATAGCAAAAAGTTACAAATATTGCATTTTTTTTCAAAATAGTCGCTCTATTTTTGCTTATAGCGCAAAAAATAAAAAACGCAGAGATGATCAAATACCACCAAAAGAAAGCTCTATTTGTGGAAAAAAAAGAACGCCAATTTTGTTTGGGAGCCACGTCGCACGACCGCGCAATTGTCAGTTAAAGCAACGCAGTGCCGAATCAAAAAAAGTGTTCTGGTCATTGGGCAGCAATATGGTCTGGGGGTTAAGTGGTTAATGAACATTCTCAACTCCTTTAGTAAATCAGCCTAAGTACATCTTAGCATGACCACAAAATCAAACGCAATAAAAAACAGTGAATGTTGGTTGTTGCACTATAGGCTGCCAAAATATGTATTTCTGATCCTAAATTCACGATTTCATTCTACAAAACAATGTAGACTGCCTCTTTATTACAGAAAGCTGGCTTACAGCCGACTGTAACACCATTCTAGGAGAATTGGTGCCAGAAAACGACCGTATTATCACTGAAAACAGAATAGGGCAAAGAGGAGGAGGGCTGGCGGTGATCCATAAGACGCATCTTGTGATCTCTAAACCAGCCCTTCAGTACTCACTTCCAGCTATGGAAACCCTTACTCTGCATCTGCAAACAAACCCCCAGGAGACCTTCCACATTCTTCTCTGCTATAGGCCACCCGGGCCTAAATCGCAGTTTTTACCCTCATGGACGGAGTTCATCTCCACTTACACCCTGAACAGCAAACACCTTTTGCTGCTCGGGGATTTCAACCTCTGGGCCAACTCCCCACAAGACCCCGTTGCCGACGCCTGTATCGACCATCTGGAAGGATTAGGCCTTCAGCAACTAGTATGTGGGTCCACTCATGCTTCAGGTCACACACTCGATCTTATCTTCAGACAAAATCTGAAAATAAGTATTATGGAAAATGAACCATTGCCATGGACAGATCACCATGCAATTAAATTCATAATTTCCAAAGCTGCCCTGCCAATAAAAACACTCAAGCCGGTGACAACGCACTGGACCAGATCTCAGAAGAAGCTCCATTCGGAACTCTTCAAATCTACCTTGGGAAATAAAATTAAAACTATTCAACCAGATCAAACTGCCGGAGTCACACTGGATGCCATAAATGCAGCCCTACTACAGTCAGCCGACTTAGTAGCACCAGAACGCAAAGTTCCTACCCAGAAAAACAAGGCAGGCTGGTTCAACAACCAGCTGTCGCTACTAAAGCAAGAGCGTAGAAGGGCAGAAGCTGCCTGGAAAAGAAACGCTTCTGAGGCAAAACCTCTCCATCTATAAAGTAGCAACAAGAAAATACCACATAGAAATCTTCAAAGCCAAGAAAAACTATTTTTCCAAGGCTATCAACAGCGCCTTAAACCACCCCCGGGAACTCTTCAAGCTGGTCTCGCAGACCATGAATCCAGGCTGTCTTGAAGCCCCCAACTCAGACACCCAAGAATTTTGCAATGAATTGTCGGATTTCTTCATCAATAAAATTGAGAAGTTCCGGGAAAGCATTCCGCAAAACAATACCCCTGAGCAACCACACAACACCCAGAGGAATATTCTACAACCAACAGAGTTCTCTCTGGAACCCATCTCCATCGATGTCACAGAAAATATCATCGGCGCTTTGCGTAACAGCACATCGCCTAATGATATCATCCCCACTAAGCTGCTAAAGGAATGTGCTGATATCCTGGCACCTCCCATTACGCAGCTTATAAACCAGTCATTTAAGGAAGGCATAGTGCCTCCCCTGCTGAAAGAGGGCATAATCCAGCCCATCTTGAAGAAACCTACCCTGGACCCCAAGGACCCGACGCACCGCCGGCCCATAACAATGCTAAACGTTTTCTCCAAGGTAATGGAGAAAGTAGTGGTACAACAGCTGCAACAGCATCTAGATACCCACAACCTACTTGACCCACTGCAATCGGGATTCCGCCCCGGACACGGGACGGAGACAGCACTGCTCAAAATATGGGACGACGTTCTTGAGGCCGCAGACGGAAGGAGAATCTTCTCTCCTGGTTCTGCTGGACCTAAGTGCAGCCTTTGACACGGTAGATCACAAACTGCTACTGAGTCGGCTGGCTGAGGTAGCCGGAGTCACAGAGGGTGATCTACCATGGTTTTCCTCCTTTTTGGAAAACCGATCGCAAACCGTGAAATTGGGACCGTTCACTTCTGGAAAACGCACGGTGTCATGTGGAGTCCCCCAAGGATCACCCCTGTCACTGGTGCTTTTCAATATCTATCTTCGTCCTCTCTTTGAAGTCATTAGTAGTCAACAACTACTTTATCACTCATATGCAGACGACACACAACTCTATTTTCGCATCTGCAATAGAAAGGATCATCATCTCAGTTTAGAGAATTGTCTCTCTTCAATAGAAAACTGGATGACTAAGAGTTATCTTAAACTCAACAATTCCAAAACAGAACTTCTTCTGTTTCAGGCCAGTCGGAAGAGTCAGCTGGCAACAACCTGGACTCCCCCGCCCATTTTGGGCCAAATCATCACCCCTAGCGCCAAAGTCAAAAGTCTCTGAGTCATCTTTGACACCCACATGACAATGGACGCACAAATAGGGTCAGTAGTCAGCGGATCTCACCATCTGCTGCGCCTACTACGCAGACTTATCCCATTCATTCCCAAAGAAGACGTAGCAGTCGTGGTATGAACAATTGTGAACTCCAGACTGGCCTATGCAAATGCCCTTTACCTCGGACTCCCAAAGTACCAAATCGCTCGTCTGCAAGTCGTCCAAAATACGGCCGCCAGACTGGTGACTGGTAAAAAACCATGGGAATCAATCTCCCCTTCTCAGAGATCCCTCCACTGGTTGCCAGTAAAAGACAGAATTGCTTTTAAAGCTCTCTGTCTGACTCATAAATGCATCCATGGAAAAGCCCCGCAATATCTTTGCGATAAAATAGAAGCCCACAATCCCAATCGCGTTCTGCGATCCAGCGACCAAAATTTGGTCAAAGTACCCAAGGCCAGATTTAAGTCCAAAGGAGAAAGAAGGTTTGCGGTCCAAGGTCCCAGACTATGGAACGCTTTACCAACCAGCATTCGGTTGGAGGAAATCCACCAAACCTTCAGAAGACAGATTAAAACTCTGCTCTTTTGAGGTTTTGAGATACGGGAACAACGAGCGCCCAGAGGCGATTTAGTTTGCATGTGCCGCGCTATATAAGTTTTTTCATTCATTCATTCATTCAAAGTGTATTGCTTTAGCTTTCAGCACTCATGCACTCATGCAGCCCCAGACCTTGACACTCTCACCACTTGGTTGTAGGCAAGACACACTTGTCTTTGTACTCCTCACCTTGTTGTGGCACACACGCTTGACACAATCTGAAGCAAATAAGTTTATCTTGGTCTCATCAGACTATCAGGCGGCGTACACACGAGGGGATATGTCCGCTGAAAACGGTCCGATGGACCGTTTCAGCAGACATCTCCGCTTGTGTGTATGGGCTAGCGGACAGATTTCTCCACCCGACAGATTTCAAAGCAAGCTTTGAAATCTATCCGGTGGGAATCTGTCCGCCCGACATGTCTGCTGGTTAGTACACTTACCAGCAGACATGTCGGCCCCCACCGCCGCCGCGCCGCTGCCGAATGGATTCGGCGCATGCGCGGAAGTGTTTTACTTCCTGGTGCGGTGACGTGGCGGTGACGCGGCGGCGTCAACGTCACCGCCACGTCACCGCACCGTCCGGCGGCGGGGAATTTGATCCGATGGTGTGTACACGCCATCGGATCAAACTCCCGATCGGACATATCCGATGGAAATGGTCCGCGGACCGTTTTCATCGGATATGTCCGATCGTGTGTACGCCGCCTCAGACTACAGGACATGGTTCTAGTAATTCATGTCCTTAGTCTGCTTGTCTTAAGCAAACTGTTTGCAGGCTTTCTTGTGCATCATCTGGGACAACATCCATGCAGACGAATTTCATACAATGTGCAGAGTATGGTCTCAGCTGACCCCCCCCCCCCACCCCTTCATCCTCTGAAGCAATGCTGACAGCACTCATACATCTATTTCCCAAAGACAACCTCTGGATCTGATGCTGAGCACATGCACTCAACTACTTTGGGTCGACCATGACGAGGCCTGTCCTGAGTGGAACCTGTCCTGTTAATCACTTAAGACCCGGACCAAAATGCAGGTAAAGGACCAGGCCCCTTTTTGCGATTCGGCACTGCGTTGTTTTAACTGACAATTTTGCGGTCGTGCGACGTGGCTCCCAAACAAAATTTGCGTCCTTTTCTTCCCACAAATAGAGCTTTCTTTTGGTGGTATTTGATCGCCTCTGCGATTTTTATTTTTCGCGCTATATACAAAAATAGAGCGACATTTTTGAAAAAAAAAAAACAATATTTTTAACTTTTTGTTATAAAAAAAATCAAATAAATGAAATTTTAGTCAAACATTTAGGCCAAAATGTATTTAGCCGCATGTCTTTAGTAAAAAAAAATCACAATAAAAAAATAGCTACCTAGCGGGAACAGCGACACTAATACAGCGATCAGAAAAATGATCGCTTAGTGACACTGGCAATAGGGAGTGAAAGGGTTAACTAGGGCGGTGACAAGGGGTTAAAACTTTATTAGGGGGGGTTACGGGGGCTACCCTAGACCTAACACTAACTGACTGTCACACTGACACTAACTGCAGTGATCAGTACATATGACAGGGGGAGGGCGGGTTGATCGCAAGGGGTTAATGTGCCTGCGTGTAATGGTGTCAGTGTAGTGTTGTGCAGACTTACTATGTGATTATTATGCGGAAAAAAACACAGAGAGCAGAGATCACATCACTTTCTCCTCCTGTGTTTACACAGGAGGAGGAAATGACACTGCAGGGGAGCGCGCGCATTGGCTGGGAGTGATCCAGAGGGGGCGGACAAAAACGAACCTCCGCCCCCTCAGCATGGATTGCTCCTACAGCCACCAGGACCATCAGATGTACCGGGGGGGGGGGTCCTGATCGGACCCCCGACCCATGTCAAGGCAGCCACGTACAGGTACGTTGATGTGCCTGTCCATGCCATTCTGCCGACGTAAATGTACATGCGGCGGTCCTTAAGTGGTTAAACCACTGTATGGTCTTGGTCACAGTGCTGCAGCTCAGTTTCAGGGTCTTGGCAATCTTCGTATAGCCTAGGCCATGTTTATGTAGAGCAACAATTCTTTTTTTCAGATCCTCAGCAAGTTCTTTGCCATGAGGTGTCACGTTAAACTTTCAGTTACCAGTATTAGAGAGTGAGAGCGAATACACCACATTTTACACACCTGCTCCCCATTCACACCTTAGACCTTGTAACACTAATGAGTCACATGACACCAAGGATGAAAAATTATAATTGGGCCCAATTTGGAAATTTTCACTTAAGTTTAGTTATTTTGAGGGGACAGCTAACTGTTATACAAGTTGTACACTCACTACTTTACATTGTAGAAATGTATCTATTCTTCAATGTGGTCACATGAAAAGATATAATAAAATATTTACAAAAATGTGAGGGGTGTACTTTTTACTGTGTATATACATTATATATATATATATATATATATATATATATATATATATATATATATATATATACCGTATTTATCTGCGTATAACACGCACAGGCATATAACACACACTCTAACTTTAAGAGGGAAGTTTCAGGAAAAAAAATCCACAGCCCCCTGGGTATAACACGCAGGCACAGTGTACATTGCAAGGATTTTAACAAGCTTTGTTGCAGATTCCTACCTGTTTCTGCTCTAAAGAAAAAGCTATGTATGCTTTAAACCTGATGTGGCCCTAGAATGGCAGGTTGGCAAGCCCAGATTGCAGGTTGCCGACCCGCCATACCACAGCATCAGTGTTGTGAATGAAGCTAGTGGTAGAGGAAGAAACCGGCTGTGGAGCAGAGCCCCATAAGCCGATGCTTCCTCTACAGGGCCGGCTTTTGCCACAGGCGGAATCTATGGCAAAGTTCAGCTAACCCGCATGATAGACACAGGTGCAATACGCTGCACCCACAGTGTGGGTAAAACTCAGCACATTAGTGTGAAATCAGTCTTAGGCCCTTTTCACACAATCAGCCTGAACAAACAAAACTCTCAATTCACCTTTACAGAGCGACAAATGTAAACAGACTTTTGTCCGTTTATGTCCGCCTACCTCCAATCCGATCCACTAAAGAAAAAAAAAAACAGAAGGGAATTCGTCCCCTTCCTTTTGGGCAGATCAGATCGGAGGGCCTATAGAGTAGTAATGACTTGTCTTCCGCCCACTCCGCTCATTGTGGCCCACGACTGGTTACCAAGATGCTTAAGTGGCCCTCGCTCTTTAAAAGGTTGGGCAACCCTGCTTTAAATACTAATTCTGAATAGGAGCAACAATTTCAATATTAATCAGCTGATGCACATGCAGTGTCCTAAGAAAGAAGGTTGCAGTATGAGCACCCCTTTAGAAGAGGATTAACCCTATCCTGCTGCCCTTCACAGCCTACAGTCTCCCAGCCCTCTTGCACTCTTTAGTAATGTCCTGCATTGTGGTGCCAAATAGCTGACTCTGTTAATTTTATTTTTCCCCAGTGTGCTAACATGTTGCTTACGCCTAGAATTTTAGCCTACCTCTGTGTAGCATTATGGAGTATTATCCTCCCCCTAATGTTTGCTATGTACCCTCTTTTAACTCAGCATGGTCTTTTCCATGCTTTAGCTTTGTTACTTTGTACATATTATTCATATGTACTCTTGGAGCCGGTTCACACTGGGGCGACCTGGGATCCGCGCGGTCGAGAAAATGAATGGAAGTGAATGGGAGCCGTCTTAATGTACACTACTGAAGTTGCTTCCTGTACTACTTCAATCTGACTTCTAGGCGACTTGTATGCAACTTGTACCCATTGATTTCAATGGAAGTTGCCTCAGAAGTCGGAACACTCTCTTAACTGAAGCAACAATACAGCAAGATAACATACATTTCTCAGGCAAACCCCTCCCTCCCCCTCCCTCCCACAGAGCTGATTGTTGTTTGATTGGCCACTGCAAAGCCTACTGTCCTGGAGGCGACTTGAAGTTGCCTTGTACTGTCCTAGAGGCAACATGAAGTTGCCTTGTAAGTTGCCTGATGATTCATACTCAATTCGTGTCCAAGTTGCCTCCCAAAGTCGTGCTAGAAGTCGTGTTACCCCTGTGTGAATGGGCTCTTACCTGTACCTTTGTATTAAAACTTGTGTTCTTTCAATAAAATAATTAAACAAGAAAGCAGAAGATTAACCCTTTGGGGGTATGTTACCAGTAGTCATATTTTTGGTGCAGAGGATGGCTAAAATCTGACTTGTATCTTAGTGCAGATTTTGGGAAAATTAGTGAGCAAATCACATAAACAGGAAATTACATTTCTGGGGGAGTTCTGTACAACAACTGTGTACAGAAGGCCCCAGGTTGCTATAGTATGGCATTGAGTTTTTGATAACATTCAATTACAATATGGTTTGTGTAGCAATTGTATACGCTATATTATTATTTTTAGTTGCTATTTCTTCCCATGAAAAATATATTTTCTTAGGTGGAGCTGAAGGATTTAACTAAAACAAGTGAGGCATGCCACTTTTATCACCAGGACGGTTAATCTGTGGAATAACTTTCTAAGAATCATTTTGGAGGTGATCATCCCATGGTTCCAACATTTGGCTCAGGAAAACTCACATTTGCTGTAACAGTACTGTTTTGGCTTGTAATTGTACTGTACTGCATGAGCTTACAATCTCCTAGCAGAATAGTAAAATGCATAATGCAGAGTTTCCACTTGTCAAGGACTCTCGTGAATAATATTGATCTTTTGGCAACATATCTAATACTGTAGCTGTTTTGTTATATTTCAGGCTTAAGTTATGATTTTTCCAGAGACCTGTTTTATACTGTCCTTTAGCCCTAGGCTTACTTTACAAAAGGTTTTACAGACATTTCAGCTCAGAGTTTTCAAATAAAAAAAAAATGTATATTTTCTCAAATTGAAGACTAGGGATGAGCCGAACACCATACCCCCCCCCCCCCCCGTTCGGTTCGCACCAGAACCTTTGAACGGACCGTCCGTTCGCGCAAATATTTAGAACCCCATTGAAGTCTATAGGACTCGAACGTTCAAATTCAAAAGTGCTAATTTTAAAGCCCAATATGCAAGTTATTGTCGTTAAACATTTTTGAGAACCCGGGTCTTGCCCCAGGGAACATGTATCAATGGAAAAAAAAGTTTTAAAAATGGTCTTTTTTTCTGGAGCAGTGATTTTAATGCTTAAAGTGAAAAAATGAAAAAAAATAAAAATTCCTTTAAATATCGTACCTGCTGGGTGTCTATAGTAGTGGCACGTGTTTAGAACTGTCCCTGCACAAAATGAGATTACTATAAGAAAAAGGTAATTAAAAACTGCTTGTGGCTTTAATGTTATGTCTGGTCCCTGCAAAATGGATGAAAATCACTGAGAAAAATAGCATGGCGTAGCTCTGCGATGGAATGCAGTTGGTGTGCTGCCCTTAAGCTGTCCCCTGGAGGGAATTCTACCTCTTTGGAGATGTGCCTGTGCCTCCTCCTCCTCTCTCCTATCAGGCACCCACGTAGAGTCAGTGACCTCATCATCCCCTCCCTCCTCATCACTGTCGAAAACCTGCCAGCATGCTGCAACTGAGGGAAGATGATTGCCAGATTGCTGTCCTTCTTGGGCACCCCCTCTCTCTGGGCTCACATTACTGCCTTCCTCTATCTGTGTTCCATCATCGGAACCTTCTAAACTCTGAGCATCTTCATGCAGCATGTACCCAACACTGTGTTCAAACAGTTCGTGGTGGGACTAGGGAAGGAGTAAGTGATGCCATTGAGCAGAGGGAAGAGGACGCCTTGTCAGCTACTTTGCCAGACAAAGTACACTGAGCCTGGGTGAGAGAGGATGAGGAGGATGAGGAGGATGAGGATGTACCGTTTCCATGACCAGAACTGTTGCCTGTAGACACAGAGCCTGCTTGCCCTCGTGATGCTCTGCCTCTCCTTGTTGCCCTTCCAGAAATTATAATGGCCTGCAGAGGACAAAGGCAGTACACACACCTCATAGTTTTGTTGCAAACTGCAGAGGACATGTGCAGTACACACCAACTAGCTTTATGTGCAAAGTAAAGAGCACACTTGCACTATGCACCAAGTGGGTTTACTTGTAAAGTAATGAGCACACTTGCACTATGCACCAAGTGGGTTTTTAGGTGCAAAGTTAGAAGCACACTTGCACTATGCACCAAGTGGGTTTACTTGTAAAGTAATGAGCACACTTGCACTATCCACCAAGTGGGTTTAGGTGCAAAGTTATGAGCACACTTGCACTATGCACCAAGTGGGTTTAGGTGCAAAGTTAGGAGCACACTTGCACTATGCACCAAGTGTGTTTAGGTGCAAAGTTATGAGCACACTTGCACTATGCACCAAGTGGGTTTAGTTGCAAAGTAATGAGCAAACTTGCACTATGCACCAAGTGGGTTTACTTGTAAAATAAGTAATGAGCACACTTGTACTATGCACCAAGTGTGTTTAGGTGCAACGTTAGGAGCACACTTGCACTATGCACCAAGTGGGTTTAGTTGCTATGAGCACACTTGCACTATGCACCAAGTGGGTTTAGTTGCAAAGTAATGAGCACACTTGCACTATGCACCAAGTGGGTTTACTTGTAAAGTAAGTCATGAGCACACTTGCACTATGCAGCAAGTGGTTTAGGTGCAAAGTTAGGAGCACACTTGCACTATGCACTAAGTGGGTTTAGTTGCAAAGTAATGAGCAAACTTGCAGTATACAGCAAGTTGGTTTAGGTGCACTGAGCACACGGGCAACAAAACACGTGAGAACACTGCAGCTAGCACAATCAACTGCCTGACAGATTAGGAAAAATCCATCTAACTAAACTATACAGTGTATAAATATATGTACAACTCCTGGGATATATATACTGTATATCCTCTACACACTGTAAATTTAACTGACTAGCCTGCCTGATCTATCTTGCTTGAAAAAAAGATGATCTCTTTCTCTCTCTCTCTGTCTGATCTGGAACAAGCCCGGAACACACTACACGAGGACGCGCTGCAGGCGGCCTTTTATAGTGTGGGGCATGTGCTAAAGCCCTAAACCATAATTGCCCAAAGCCACCCTGGCTTTGGCCAATTATGGCTCTCTGTTTTTTGCGCCCTATGATTGGCCAAGCATGCGGGTCATAGTGCATGCTTCGCCAATCATTAGTGCGCAATGCCGGAGTGAATTATGGGCCGTGGCGCGTCACTCGAATTTGGCGCGAACGACCCGTTTTGTTCGAATTTCGACTAGCGGTCAAACAGCCAATGTTCGAGTCGAACATGGGCTCGACTCGAACATGAAGCTCATCCCTATTGAAGACACATACATGAAACAACATTGAATCCCAGGTTCAAGACAATGGTATCCAAAATAACTATTTAATAATTTATTTTCAATATGTACTTTTTTAACCTCTTTAGCAAAGGAAAATGTACCCCCCTTCATGACCAGGTCATTTTTGCAATACGGCCCTGCGCGGTTGTGAGACACTGGGGCTGATTTACTATTGCCACTGCGCTGCGCCGGTACATGCCTTAATTAGTGCACTGGATGAAGCCTTAATTAGGCGCATGAACCGGTGTAGCACAGCAGCGCAATGCAATTCATAAGTAAAGCCGCCGCCGAACTCCCTGTATAAGTCTATGGGGGAAATCTTAAGTGTTAATTTTAAAGGCTAATCTGCAAGTTTTGTCCTAAAAAGTGTTTGGGGACCTCAGTCCTGCCCCAGGGGACATGTATCAATGCTTTTTTTATTTTTTAAACGGTCGTTTTTTCGGGAGCAGTGATTTTAATAATGCTAAAAGTGCAACAATAAATGTGTAATATTCCTTTAAATTTCGTACTATGGGGGGCTGTAAAGTCAGCATGTGAAAAAGCACACTTTTCCCATGGTTAGAAATGTCTCTGCGCAAAATGACATTCTACAAAGAAAAAAAGCCGTTTAAAACTGACTCGCGGCAATAATGAATTGTCAATTGCAGGAGAATTCATTCATAAAAAACACGAAAAAAAAAGCGTGGGGGTCCCCCCAAATTCACTAACCAGACCCTTTAGGTCTGGTATGGATATTAAGGGGAACCCCGCCGTCAATTTAAAAAAAAAATGACGTGGGGTTCCCCCCAAACATCCATAACCAGACCCTTCAGGTCTGGTGTGGAATTTAAGGGGAACTCCACCCCAAATTTAAAAAAAAAATAGCGTGGAGTCCCCCCTAAAATCCACACCAGACCCCTTATCCGAGCACGTTGACCTGGATGGCCGCAGAAAAGAGGGGGGACAGAGCACGCCCCCCCCCCCTCTCCTGAACCGCACCAGGCCACATGCCCTCAACATTGGGAGGGTGCTTTGGGGTGCCCCCAAAACACCTTGTCCCCATGTTGATGGGAACAAGGGTCTCTTCCCCACAACCCTTGCCCGGTGGTTGTGGGGGTCTGCGGGCAGGAGGCTTATCGAAATCTGGAAGACCCCTTTAACAAAGGGGCCCCCCAGATCCCGGCCCCCCCCTGTGTGAAATGGTAATGGGGTACATTGTACCTCTACCATTTCACCAAAAAAAAAGTGTCAAGTGAAAAAAAAGACAAGAGCAGGTTTTTGACAACTCCTTTATTATCTTTTTTCTTCTTCTTTTCTTCTTTCCTACGGGTTTCTTCTTCCTTCTTCTTCTTCCTCTGCTTCTGTTTTGGGTCTTGTAGTGCCGCATCTTGACCGGCGTCTTGTTCCATCTTCCTCTCCTTCCGCTGTCCTTCTCGTCCGCATCTTCTTCTGGTTCTTCTTCGCCGGAGGCGCTGCTTCCAATTGAAATCCCCGCTGTATGCCGGACCACGCCTCCTCTGACGCCTTTTTTTTTGGTGTTTTTTATAAATGAATTCTCCTGCAATTGCCGGGAGCCGACAATTCATTATTGCCGCGAGTCAGTTTTAAACGGCTTTTTTCCTTCAGAATGTCACTTTTCACATGCTGACATTACACCCAGGGCCGCCATCAGGGGGGTACATGCAGTACATCTGTAAGGGGCCTGGGGGTCCGGAGGTGCCCAGATGCCTGAAGCCCCCAGGGCCCCAGATGGTAACCCCCCTCTTTCTTTTTTTTTATATATATTTTTTAATATTTTTTTTTTCTTTTTTATTAAAGGGCCAATTTTTTGTATTTTTTTTAGCAGTCCAGAGGTCCCCAGGGGCCCAGAGGCCCCCATGGCCCTGGGTGGCAACTCCCCATTTTTTCATTTTTTTTAAAGATATTTTTTAATATTTTTTATTTTTATTTATTAAAGGGCCAATGTTTTTTTTTTAGGGTTTTGGAGGTCCCCAGTGGCCCAGAGATCCCCAGGGGTCCAGATGACAACCCCCCTTTTTTTAAAAAAATTCAAAAAAATTATATATTTTTCTTTTTTTTTTTTTTTTTTTACATATATATATATATATATATATATATATAATATTAAATTATTATTATAATATTAACCACTTCAATACAGTGCACTTAAACCCCCTTCTTACCCAGACCAATTTTCAGCTTTCGGTGCTCTCACACTTTGAATTACAATTACTCAGTCATGCAACACTTTACCCAAATAAAATTTGCGTCCTTTTTTTCACACAAATAGAGCTTTCTTTTGGTGGTATTTAATCACTTGTGGGATTTTTATTTTTTGCGCTATAAATAAAAAAGTTTGTGAAAAATTGCTGTTTTCTTTGTTTCTGTCATAAAATTTTGCAAATTAGTAATTTTTCTTCATAAATTTTGGCCAAAATTTATACTGCTACGTGTCTTTGGTAAAAAAAATCCAAATTGGTGTGTATTATTTGGTCTTTGTGAAAGTTATAGTACAAACTACAAACTATGGTGCCAATCCCTGAAAATTGATCAATCTGATCACACTTAAAGTACTGACTGTCTATCTAATTTCTTGAGATACTAACAAGTCAGAAAATTAAAAATACCCCCCAAATGACCCCATTTTGGAAAGCAGACACCCCAACGTATAATCTATGAGGCATAATGAGTCTTTTGAGCGGTTATTTTTTTTCCAGAAGTTTTGGGAAAATGTGGAAAAAAAATTAAAACGCATTTTATTTGCACAAAGTTGTCCATTTATAAGATATTTCGAACACATAGCGAATGCATAGCAAAAATGACACCCCAAAAAACATTCTGCTACTCCTCCTGAGTATGGGGATACCAAATATGTGGGACTTTTGCACAGGGGATACCAAATGGCTTTTGCACATAAATAGGCCCAACATTGAAGTAGCACCATCAGGCGATCTACGAGCATAAATTGCACATCTCATTTCTCAACCACCTATTACACTTTTGAAGGCCCTGGAGCACCAAGACAATGGAATTGCCCACAAAATGACCCCATTTTGGAAAGCAGACACCCCAACGTATAATCTATGAGGCATAATGAGTCTTTTGAGCGGTTATTTTTTTTCCAGAAGTTTTTGAAAAATGTGGAAAAAAAATGAAAACGCATTTTATTTACACAAAGTTGTCCATTTATAAGATATTTCCAACACATAGCGTGTACATAGCAAAAATTACAACCCAAAATACATTCTGCTACTTGTTCTGAGTATGGGGATACCAAATGTGTGGGACTTTTACACAGCTTGGCCACATACAGATGCCCAACATCCAAGTAGCACCATCAGGCGTTCTAGGAGCATACATTACATATATAATTTCCTGGCAACCTATCGTTTTTGAAGGCTCTTCATATTTCTAACACATAGCATGTACATACCAAGAATTACAATCCAAAATAAATTCTATTGCGCAAAGGGTAAAAAAAAAGTATTACCTGTGCTTTTAGTAGTGTCCACAGAAGAGAGCACTGGTCCAGGCAGCAGTCAGGGATGTGCTTAGCGACAGCTATAGTAATTCTCCAGGCAGCATATTTGCATAGTCCAGGTAGCAGTGGTGAGGGCTGCAATCGGGTAAGACCTGTGCACAGGGGCACAGGGGTAGAGGCTTCGACCCACCCAAATCTCTATGAAGCCTCCGGACTCCAGACCCTAATCCGGAAATTACAAAACCCGGAGAAAAAAAAAAAAAAAATGTCTCCATCCGGGAAAACTATTCTGGAGCCCCTCACATATGTGAGACCCCTGTGTACTACAATAGTAGGGCAACAGATCAGTCCAAGTGGTAGGCAAAAGCATAGTCCATAAAACAGGCCAGGGTTAGTTCACGTGGAAGCAGTCCAAACGGTAGGCAGAGGCATAGTCCATAAAACAGGCCAGGGTCAATTTACGTGGAAGCAGTCCAAACGGTAGGCAGAGGCATAGTCAAAAAACAGGCCAGGGTCAGTTTACGTGGAAGCAGTCCAAGCAGTAGGCAAAAGCATAGTCCATAAAACAGGCCAGGGTCGATTTACATGGAAGCAGTCCAAACGGTAGGCAGAGGCATAGTCAAAACACAGGCCAGGGTCAGTTTACGTGGAAGCAGTCCAAACAGTAGGCAGAGGCATAGTGAAAAAGCAGGCCAGGGTCAGTTCACGTGGAAGGCAGTAGCATGAAAATGGTCAGATGGGCGAAATGGTTAAAAATATGGGCTAATATTTTGGGGATTCGTGATAAGTTTCAAAGCATTCTCCAATGCAAAAGCCAGGTTGGGAGGGACACCTGTGGGGGGTCCTTGTGGATAGATGAGGGACATGACTAGTTCTTCTGTGAATTGTAGCAAGCGGGCAGGGTTTTCAGTGGATTTGGAGTAGACTACATAAGAATTATAAATGGCCAAATGGATGAGATAAATTGCTACCTTCTTGTACCAGAATCGGGACCTCCTTATTGATAAATAGGGCTGAATCATTTGATCATTGAAATCCACCCCCCCCCCATGTACAGATTATAATCTTGGACACATGTCGGCTTTTCAATGGGACCTCGTCTTCGTTGAACAACAACTGCAGTGTCATTATGAATGGTGGACATCATGTGCACGTCTCTGTTATCCTTCCACCTCAAGGCCAGCAGTTCGTTGCACCTCACTGCTGCTCTTTGCCCCCTTTGCAGCTTTTTGTTGACAATAGATTGTGGGAAGCCCTTCCTATCTTTTCTGGAGGTTCCGCAGGCCAGGGTTTTTTCAACATATAAGTGTCGGAAAAGGGGCAGGCTGGTGTAAAAATTATCAAGGTAAAGATGATATCCTTTTCTCAGGAGTGGGTAAGCCAGGTCCCATACAATTTTTCCAGCTGTGCCTATGTAGGCCGGGCACTCAGGGGACTGGAGCTGGGAATCTTTTCCTTCATAAATGCAAAACGCATACAGATATCCTGTGGCTCTCTCACAAAGTTTGTAAAATTTTACACCATATTTAGCCTTTTTACTAGGAATGTACTGCTTTTTTCCTAGACGGCCACAAAAGGGTACCAGGGACTCATCCACACATACATGTTTCTCGGGGACATAGATTTCTGCAAATTGATGGGAAAGGAAATTGATCAGAGGGCGAATCTTGTACAATTTATCGTAATCTGGATGATTACGGGGAGGGCACTTGGTATTGTCATTGAAATGAAAGAATCGCATTATCATTTCATATCGGGACCTGGACATTTTGGCAGAATATATGGGCTGATGGTAGATGGGTTTGGTGGACCAATAAGAATGTCCTTGATTTTTTTTGTTAAGCCCCATGTTTATTAGTGTTGAGCAGAATATGCCATATTCGAATTTGCGATATATCTCGAATATATAGTCGAATATTCGACAGATGTTCGCTAAATACGAATATTCGTGATATATTTTCGAAATGAAATGATTGCGAATTTTCGCTATCGCGAATGCGAATGCGATTGCGAATTGCGAATGCGAATATTCGAGAAATGCGGAATGGAGCACTCTGATTGGCACAGAATATTCGTGATATATTACAATATAAAATAATTGCGAATATTCGAGAAATGCGGAATGGAGCACTCTGATTGGCACAGAATATTCGTGATATATTACAATATAAAATAATTGCGAATATTCGGCAAATGCGGAAGGAGCACTCTGATTGGCTCAGAATATTCGTGATATATTACAATACACAATAATTGCGAATATTCGAGAAATGCGGAAGGAGCACTCTGATTGGCTCAGAATATTCTTAATTGATATATGCGGAAGGAGCACTACAATACACAATAATTGCGAATATTCGAGAAATGCGGAATGGATCACTCTGATTGGCTCAGAATATTCGTGATATATTACAATACAAAATAATTTCGAAATTTCGAGAAATGCGGAATGGAGTACTCTGATTGACTCAGAATATTCGTGATATATTACAATATAAAATAATCGCGCGATATCGCTATTTGCCGAATAATCGCATTGCGATTTTTCGGCAATATAAAATGAGCGCTGCAGCTACTCGGCCCAAGGTCTCTAATCATACCAGCAATGCTTTTAGACGTCGATGGGGATCTCTAGGATGTGTTCTGTTCTAAAAAAAATTTTAAAACATTCGAATATTCGAAATAGCGAATATTCGCCGCGATATTCGCGTTATTCGCGAATACTCGAATATGCAATATTCGTAGCGAATATTCGCAATGCGAATATTCGTGAGCAACACTAATGTTTATGGTGAGGCCAATAAACAATTTGAACTCCTCCAAATTTACATCTCTCCACTCAAATGGACGGGCATAAGATGATTGGGGGTTGTTGGCAATATACTGCTGGGCATACAAATTTGTCTGGTCAATAATTAACTGCAAAAAAGTATCGGGCAAAAAGAGATGAAGGTAATCAACTTCTGAAAAATTTTGGGTGTTGGCCTGCACACCTGGCTGTGCTGTGAAAGGGGGAATAATGGGTGATCCAGAGTCGGAAGGCAGCCATTTTGGGTTGGCAAGACCATCTGGCATGAATGTAGTGGCCCTGGCTCCTGGGGGACGTGACACTCCAGTAGTTGGGGGGGTTGAATTTCTTGTGCTGGCACTTAGGAGTGATCTGGCAGCACTGGGCCTGGGCATTTGTTCATGAGGGGTTTCGCTGGCGGCATCGCTGGTACTGGGGCTTTGTTCCCGGGGCCTTTTGCTGGCATCAGCGCTGGTACTGGGCCTATTGCTGGTGGCGCTGGTACTGGGTCTTTGTTCCCGGGGCCTTTTGCTGGCGTCAGCGCTGGTACTGGGCCTATTGCTGGTGGTGCTGGTACTGGGCCTAGGAATATCTTCCTGGTTGCTGGCGGCTGCCTGGTTTTCAGAGTGCCGTGCCCTTTTAGGAGGGACCCATTCTTCATCCGAATCGTTACTGTATTCAATCGGTTCAAATTCCGATTCGGAATCAGAAATGGAATCTGATGAGAGCTCCCCGGTGCTCTCATCGGTCATTGAGAGGATCTGCAACGCCTCTTGGGTACTATACAATCTTTTCGACATTTTGGCTGTGTGGCGGGTAGCTGTATACGATGGGTGACAGGTGGGTGGCAGGTGATGTTCACTGATGGGTGGCAGGTGACGTTCACTGATGGGTGATGGTCTGATGGGTGACAGGCCACGGACGGTGGCGGGTGATGGTCACGGATGGGTGACAGGCGATGGTCACTGATGGGTGACAGGCCACAGACGGTGATGGTGATGGTCACAGATGGGTGACAGGCCACGGACGGTGATGGGTGATGGTCACTGATGTTTGACGGGTGCACCGCTGATGGGTGACGGGTGATGGGAGATAGAGCACGGTCACTGATGGGTGACGGGTGATGAGTGACAGATGCACTGCTGATGGTCACAGATGGGTGTCAGGGCAGGTCACTGATGGGTGACGGGTGACAGGACAGGTCACTGATGGGTGACGGGTGCACCGCTGATGGGTGACGGGTGATGGGAGGTAGAGCACGGTCACTGATGGGTGACGGGTGATGGGTGACAGATGCACTGCTGATGGTCACAGATGGGTGACAGGGCAGGTCACTGATGGGTGACGGGTGACAGGACAGGTCACTGATGGGTGACAGGTGAAAGTGCAGGTCACTGATGGGTGACGGGTCACAGGGCAGGTCACTGATAGGTGACGGGTCACAGGGCAGGTCACTGATGGGTGACGGGTCACAGGGCAGGTCACTGATGGGTGACGGGTCACAGGGCAGGTCACTGATGGGTGACGGGTCACAGGGCAGGTCACTGATGGGTGACGGGTCACAGGGCAGGTCACTGATGGGTGACGGTGACAGGGCACGGTCACTGATAGATGGCGGTTGCACCGCTGATGGCAGTCTCTTTGTGTGACAGGTGCACTTTAGGGGTGACTGTTGGGTGACTGTTAACAATTGGGGGGGGGCAAAGGGTGGTGTGGTGTTTGTGCAGACCACGATCGCGCGCAAACGCCGTGCACAGTCGTTGATTCAAATCGTGATCAGCCGTGTATTCAACACGGCCGATCACGTGGTGAGCAGCGCATCCGCGCCGCTGTTCACCCCTGTCGGTGACGAGCGGTGTCTCGGTGACACGCCGCCACCGTCAGTACAGGGATGCGCGCACGCGATCGCGCGCATTCCCTATTTAAAGACATCACGTCATATGACGTGATGTCAGGATAATGGAGTCGTCTGCCCGCCGTCATTTGACGGTGGGCAGATGACAAGTGGTTAAATTATAAAAATGTTTTAAATGTTTTCTATTTTCTTTATTTTTATTTTTTTAGATATAGATATATTTTTATTGAAAGGCTCAGAGGTCCCCAGATTATTTTTTTTTTTTTATTTAAATGTATTTATTTTTTAAAGTGTATTTTGTGCGTGAACTCGAGAGAGAGAAGCCGGACTGCAGGAGTTGGGAGTAGGCAGACCCTCCCCCCGGAGGCAATCGCCATCCTTCTCCATGTCCCCCGGTGGCAATGAAGGGTGTGAGGGGGGGCCTCCCACTCACCCCGCCCTACCTGCTCCACTTGGGAGCCCGACTGGGGCCCAACGGGGCAGAGGGACTCCCCCTATGAGGGAGTGAGGGGGTCTAGCCCACCCAGCCAGCCCCGTAGGTCCTTCGCCTCTCTTTATTTTAGGAGACCTCATGGACAAAGTGCGTGTGTGTTAAACCAATTTTGTATGCGTGCAAGTGTGGGGTTTTTTTTTGGGGGGGGGGGTGGGCATACTAAGCACAGGCGTACCTTGCATAGCACACCCACCGGGAGCCGGGCTGAGACCACCAAACTCAATTCACATGTAGCTGAGACCGGGATCCGAACCCTTGGCTGCAGAGGTGAGCAGCTTGTCAGCGCAGTGCCAATCACGTTGAGCCACCACAGCTCCCACCCCATGTTATTTTTGTTTAGATATTTTTTTAGTTATTTTTTATTAAAGGGCCCAGAGGTCCCCAGGCAACCCCCTTGTTTTTTTTTAGATATATATATATATATATATATTTAGATATATATATATATATATATTTTTTTTTTTTTTTCATTAACCACTTGCCTACTGACCTACACCCCCTTCCTGCCCAGACGAAATATTCTGGCATGCTTCGCTTTAACTATTGCGCGGTCATATATATATTTTTTTTTTTTTTTTTTTTTTTTTTTTTGCATAAACAAAAATAACCAATTTTGAAAAAAAATTCTTTTTTTACTTTTTGCTATAATAAATATCCCCAAAAATATTTTCTTTTCTGTGCAAACATGGCAAACATTTCATGCATACCCCAGGAAAGAGCTTAGCCACTTCCCTACGCCGTACAGATATACGGCCGCAGGGTGGCTCTAATTTGCCGTGTTTTCACGGCAGCCCCTTCTGGCACGCGCGCTCCAGAGCGCGCAGCGGGGAACAAGTTCGCCGTTCCCTCGGAACAGCCAATCACAGACACCGCGAACGGCCAATCAGAGTGCGTTTGCGGTCATCTGATGGGCCAATGAGAGATGATCTCATATGTAAACATATGGATCTCCCATTGCCTGCTCTCAAATGACAGCGTCCTGTCAAAGAGAGCATACCGATCTGGTTCCTAGTCATAGGGACACAGATCGGTCACCCCCCCCTCCCCCTACAGTTAGAACCAATGCCAGGAAACAATTAACCCCTTCCTCACCCCCTAGTGTTAACCCCTTCCCTGCCAGTCACATTTATACAGTAATTAGTGCATATTTATAGCACTGATTGCAGTATAAATTGATGGTGCAAAAATGTGTCAAAAGTGTCCGATATGTCCACCATAACGCGCAGTCGCAATAAAAATCGCAGATCGCCGCAATTACTAGTAAAAAAAAAAAAATTAAAAAATAACAATTTGCCCTTATTTTGTAGGCGCTATAACTTTTGCGCAAACAGTCGCTTATTGCGATTTTTTTTTATTTTATTTTTTAACCAAAAATATGAGAAGAATACGTATCGCCCTAAACTGAATTTTTTTTTTAAATTGGGCTATTTTTTAAGCAAAAGTAAAAAATATTGTATTTTTTTTCAATTGTCGTCCTTTTTTGTTTATAGCGCAAAAAATAAAAATCGCAGAGGTGACCAAATACCACCAAAAGAAAGCTACTTTGGGGAAAAAAGGACGCCAATTTTGTTTGGGAGCCATATCGCACGACCGCGCAATTGTCAGTTAAAGCGACGCAGTGCCGCAAGCTGAAATTTCCCTGGTCAGGAAGGGGGTTTAATGCCCATTGGAAGTGGTTAGAGACAAATCACACTTGATGGTTTAGGCCCAAACTATTTCAGCTGCAGCTGTTAAAATCTGTAGCATGACAAAAATATCACAAAACAAACTTCAAAATTTGAAAGTAATTTTATTGGTCACGAGGTCTCTTTATTTTAGGAGACCTCATGGACAAAGTGCGTGTGTGTTAAACATTTTGTATGCGTGCAAGTGTGGGGTTTTTTTTGGGGGGGGGGGTGGGCATACAAGCACAGGCGTACCTTGCATAGAACCCACCGGGAGCCGGGCTGAGACCACCAAACTCAATTCACATGTAGCTGAGACCGGGATCCGAACCCTTGGCTGCAGAGGTGAGCAGCTTGTCAGCGCAGTGCCAATCACGTTGAGCCACCACAGCTCCCACCCCATGTTATTTTTGTTTAGATATTTTTTTAGTTATTTTTTATTAAAGGGCCCAGAGGTCCCCAGGCAACCCCCTTGTTTTTTTTTAGATATATATATATATATATATATTTAGATATATATATATATATATATTTTTTTTTTTTTTTTTTTCATTAACCACTTGCCTACTGTGCACCTACACCCCCTTCCTGCCCAGACGAAATTTAAGCTTCTGGCACTGCTTCGCTTTAACTGACAATTGCGCGGTCATACGACGTGGCTCCCAAACAAAATTGGTGTCCTTTTTTCCCCACAAATAGAGCTTTCTTTTGGTGGTATTTGATCACCTCTGCGTTTTTTATTTTTTGCGCTATAAACAAAAATAGAGCGTCAATTTTGAAAAAAAATTCAATATTTTTTACTTTTTGCTATAATAAATATCCCCAAAAATATTTTCCTTTTCTGGTGACTAAACATGGCAAACATTTCATGCATACACACCAGGAAAGAGCTTAGCCACTTCCCTACGGCCGTACGAGTATATACGGCCGCAGGGTGGCTCTAAATCTCCGGGCTGCCGTGTTTTCACGGCAGCCCCTTTCCTCGTTCCCAGCGCGCGCTCCAGAGCGCGCAGCGGGGAACTAGTGTACTGGCCGTGTCCCTCGGACACAGCCAATCACAGATCACCGCGAACGGCCAATCAGAGTGGCCGTTTGCGGTGCGATCTGATGGGCCAATGAGAGATGATCTCATATGTAAACATATGAGATCATCTCTCATTGCCTGCTCTCACAATGACAGCGTCCTGTCATAGAGAGAGCATACCGATCTGTGTTCCTAGTACATAGGGACACAGATCGGTCACCCCCCCTCCCCTACAGTTAGAACACAATGCAGGAAACACATTAACCCCTTCCTCACCCCCTAGTGTTAACCCTTCCCTGCCAGTCACATTTATACAGTAATTAGTGCATATTTATAGCACTGATTGCAGTATAAATGTGAATGGTGCCAAAAATGTGTCAAAAGTGTCCGATATGTCCACCATAACGTCGCAGTCGCAATAAAAATCGCAGATCGCCGCAATTACTAGTAAAAAAAAAAAATAATAAAAAATAACAATTCTGTCCCTTATTTTGTAGGCGCTATAACTTTTGCGCAAACCAGTCGCTTATTGCGATTTTTTTTTATTTTATTTTTTAACCAAAAATATGTAGAAGAATACGTATCGCCCTAAACTGAATTTTTTTTTTAAATTGGGCTATTTTTTATAGCAACAAGTAAAAAATATTGTATTTTTTTTCAAAATTGTCGTCCTTTTTTGTTTATAGCGCAAAAAATAAAAATCGCAGAGGTGACCAAATACCACCAAAAGAAAGCTCTACTTGTGGGGAAAAAAGGACGCCAATTTTGTTTGGGAGCCATATCGCACGACCGCGCAATTGTCAGTTAAAGCGACGCAGTGCCGCAAGCTGAAATTTCACCTGGTCAGGAAGGGGGTTTACATGCCCAGTATGGAAGTGGTTAGAGACAAATCACACTTGATGGTTTAGGCCCAAACTATTTCAGCTGCAGCTGTTAAAATCTGTAGCATGAAAAAAATATCACAAAACAAACTTCAAAATTTGAAAGTAATTTTATTGGTCCACAAAACAAGGAAAGCAAAACAAAAAAAAAAACAAAAAAAAAAAAATAGACCTAGGTTTAGTTCACACAGTAATTTGAATATGGTTCATGCTTTTGAAATAACAGGATAGACCCACAGGATTAAAACATTAGTCATTAACGTCTTGAGAAACATTTTGCAAAATTATGCAGCAGGCAAAACATCAAAGTGAACATCATTATATCAAACAATTGCCCCCCCCCCCAAAAAAAAAAACTTGCTCCAAAACATCTCTGTTTCGCCCCGCCATTGCTTCCAGCCAGCAAGTCTGCCCCCTCTCAGGACAGCTCACATGTGCTCTATCTACGCTTTTTATAACATGTGTGCTAATGAACCAATTGGAAACACATGAAGAAATGTCAGCCTCTAGTTTGTGTGCACTTGTAACTGCCTTACACCTGTTAAGGATGTCCTTAAATTACTAAGCCAAAAAACAAGCTTTCTGAGCATGCTCAGAAAGATGCATGTCATTTTCAAGCACAAAAACCCAGCTTAATTTTCTAAGTGTTCGAACATGCCCAGTTCACTCGAGATGCATTACCAGAATCAAATCTGCAATGGCGGATGAAAGCATGAGAGCTGTTTTTTTATGTTTTTTCCCCCTGAACTGATGCTTTACAACCTGAAGGGGAGGTCTTATTGAATTTTTACGTAACAAACATAAATAATAATATTTAAAATGCCCCTGTCCCTAGTAGCTCGCAGTCAGAAGCAAACACGCACCATTTTTTTTTTCAGGTTACCAGTTTAGATTTAAAGATGAGGTCTAGTGCTAAAAGTATTTCTCTCGCTCTTACGCACGCTATGATACCTCACATGTGTGATTTGAACGATGTTTACATATGTGGGCGGGCCTTAAATGTGTAAGTCCCGCCCACATATGTAAACACTGTTCAAACCCCACATGTGAGGTATCATAGCGTACGTTAGAGCGAGAGAAATACTTTTAACACTAGACCTTCTCTGTAACTCTAAACTGGTAACCTATGGGTATTTTTAAGTACTGAAGTTTGGCGCCATTCCATGAGTGTGTGCAATATTAAAGCGTGACATGTTGGGTATCTATCTACTCGGTGTAACATCATCTTTCACGTTATGGCCATAAATTGGGATAACTTTAGTGTCTTCTTAATTTTTAACCACTTGAGCCCCAAACCATATTACTGGTCACTGACCGGGCCAGTTTTTGCGTTTCGGCACTGCGTCTTTTTAACTGACAATTGCGCGGTTGTGCGACATGGCTCCCAAACAAAATTGGCGTCCTCTTTTTTCCCCCACAAAATGTTTTTTTTTTTGTTTGGTGGTATTTTTTTTTTTTCTTATTTTGGCTTGAACCAAAAATATAGCGACAATTTTGTAAATAAAAAGACAACTTTTTTACTGTTTGCTATAATAAATCCCCCCAAAAATATATATAAATAAACATTTTTTCCCTCAGTTTAGGCCAATACGTAATATTCGACATATTTTTGGTTCTAAAAAATTGCAATAAGCGTTTGATTGGTTTGGGCAAAAGTTATAAATAGGGGTTCGTTTTATGTTTTTTTTTCGGAATATATTTTTGTTTTACTAGTAATGGTGGCGATCAGTGATTTTTATGGCTACTGCGACATTATGGCGGACACATTTTTGGGAGCTTTGGCATTTTCTAGCGACCAATGGTATACAAATGCATTGCTTACTATAAAAATGTCACTGGCAGGGAAGGGGTTAACACTAGGGGCAAGGAAGGGGTTGATTATGTTACCTGGGTGTGTTCTAACTGTAAAGGGGGTGGGACTGACTAGGGGAAATGACAGATCGCTGTTCATACATTGTATGGACAGACGAGCAGGCATCCCCCCCGACAGGACCGGGATAAAGGGGAACTCCACACCAAATTTAAAAAAAAAAACGGCGTGGGGGTCCCCCTCCAGGTGCACAACAGGCTCTTAGATTTGGTCTGGAACATAAGGGGTTAAACCCACGCCAAAGAAACGGCCTGGGGCTCCCCCTCAGATCCAGACCAAACCCTTATCCCAGGCACGCAGTCTGGCCGGACAGGAATGGGGGTGGGGACGAGCGAGCGCCCCCCCCCCTCCTGAGCCATACCAGACCGCATGCCCTCAACATGGGGGAGTGTGTGCTTTGGGGGAGGGGGGCACTTGTCGATAGGGACAAGAGCCTTTTCCCAACAACCCTGGCCGTTGGTTGTCGGGGTATGCGGGCGGGGAGCTTATCAGAATCTGAGAGCCCCCTCTAATAAGGGGGCCCCCAAATTCTGGCCCCCCACCCTATGTGAATGAGTATGGGGTACATCGTACCCCTACCCATTCACTGGGTGGAAAAGTGTAAAAATAAGACACCACACAGAATAAAATAATTTATTAGTCAGCTCCGGGGGTCTTCTGCCGGGGCCCCCCACCACCACCCCATTGGGTCCCGGGCTACGCCGTTTTCTGCCGGGGGGCCACACCCACCAATGCTCTCTGCCATGTTAAGCTGTAATGCTCTCACCCCAAATTAAGCTCTTTTACATCCGGGGGGGGGGGCGGCCGAAAGCGGCGGAGAACAACGGGGGGCGTCACTCCTTCTCGGTCTTCTAGAGCCGTATTCTGCGGGAGGCTCCTGCCTCCCGCGGGCTGATGGCTGTCTTCCGCCGGGGGGGTGCACCTACCCCCCCCCCCGGACTTCTAGAAGTTTTATGCCGGGGGGGCCACACCCACCGATGCTCTTCGCCATGTTCGGCCAGGCCTCCACCCCAAATTAAGCTCTTTTACATCCGGGGGGCGGCCCAAAACAGCGGAGAACAACGGGGGGCGTCACTCCTCCTCGGTCTTCTAGAGCCGTCTTCTGGGGGGGCTCCTGCCTCCCGCGGGCTGATGGCTGTCTTCCGCCGGGGGGGAAACACCCACCGATGCTCTCCGCCATGTTCGGCCGGGCCCCACCCTACATTAATCTCCTTTACATCTGGGGGGGCCGGCCGAAAAAGGCGGAGAACAACGGGGGCGTCGCTCCTCCTCGGTCTTCTAGAGCCATCTTCTGCCTGGGAGGGGTGACAAACCCAGCCTGGTCTTCTAGAGCCGTCTTCTGGGGGGGCTCCTGCCTCCCGCGGGCATATGGCTGTCTTCCGCCGGGGGGGAACAACAACCACCGATGCTCTCCGCCATGTTTGGCCGGGCCCCACCCCAAATTAAGCTCCTTTACATCCGGGGGGCCGGCCGGAAAAGGCGGAGAACAACGGGGGCGTCGCTCCTCCTCTGTCTTCTAGAACCGTCTTCTGGGGGGGGCTCCTGCCTCCCGCGGGCATATGGCTGTCTTCCGCCGGGGGGGACAACACCCACCGATGCTCTCCGCCATGTTCGGCCGGGCCCCACCCCAAATTAAGCTTCTTTTACTTCCGGGGGGCCGGCTGAAAAAGGCGGAGAACAACGGGGGGCGTCGGTCCTCCTCGGTCTTCTAGAGCCATCTTCTGCCTGGGAGGGGTGACAAACCCAGCCTGGTCTTCGCTGCCGCCTTCGTCGGCTTCTGCCTGGCTCCTCCTGGGGCCAGGGCTTCTTTCGCTGTCTTCCGCCGGAGGGCGCCACTCTCCGGGCTTCTCGTCGCTGTCTTCCGCCACGGGGTGACACTTGCGGGCTTCTTCGGTGGCCTCGCTTCTGCCTGGCTCTTCCGCTGGGGCCAGGGCTTCTCTCCGCTGTGTTCTTCCATTGGATGTTGACACGACGAGGTCCAGCGCTGAAATGCCGACAGAGCGGTGGGCACCGACTTATATTGGCATAGGGCGTGGGCGTGGTGATGCACCATGTGACCTCAACCCATGTGACATCACTGGGCATGATGGGAATGTGATGTCACATGGGTTAAGGTCACATGTTGGCATCACCACGCCCACGCCCTATGCCAATATAAGACGGTGCCCACCGCTCTGTTGGCATTTCAGCACCGGACCTCGTCGTGTCAACATCCAATAGAAGAACAGCGGAGAGAAGCCCTGGCCCCAGCGGAGGGGCCAGGCAGAAAACGTCGAAGCCCGCTGCCCTCCCCCACAAGCACGGCAGCTTCGTGGTGAAGGGGGCGGTGGCGGAAGATGAAGGCAAAGACCGGGGTGGGATGTGCGACCCTCACCCCGGCAGAAAACGTTGAAGCCCGCTGCCCTCCCCCACAAGCACGGCAGCTTCGTGGTGAAGGGGGCGGCGGCGGAAGATGGCGACACAGCGACGAGAAGCCCTGGCCCCCGCGGAAGAGCCAGGCAGAAGAGGCTATCGAGAGCCCCCTCGGCAGAAAACTACGAAGCCCGCTGCCCTCCCCCATAAGCATGGGAGCTTTGTGGTGAAGGGGGCGGCGGTGGAAGACGGCGGCGGCGAAGACCGGGGTGGGTTGGCGGAAGACCCCCGAAGCTGACTAATAAATTATTTTATTCTGTGTGGTTTATTTGTGTTTACACTTTTTCCACCAGGTGAATGGGTAGGGGTACGATGTACCCCATACTCATTCACATAGGGTGGGGGGCCGGAATCTAGGGGCCGCCTTATTAAAGGGGCTCCCAGATTCTGATTGGCTCCCGCCCGCATACCCTGACAACCAACGGCCAGGGTTGTTGGGAAGAGGCTCTTGTCCCTATCGACATGTGGACAAGAGTGCTTTGGGGTGGGGGGAGTGCCCCCCTCCCCCAAAGCACACACTCCCCCATGTCGAGGGCATGCGGTCTGCTACGGCTCAGGAGGGCGGGGCCGCTCGCTTGTCCCCACCCCCATTCCTGTCCGGCCAGACTGCATGCCTGGGATGAGGCTTGGTACAGGATCTGGGGGGAACCCCATGCCGTTTTTGGCTTGGGTAAACCCCTCACATTCCGGACCAAGCCGAAGAGCCTATTGTACCCCTGGGGGGAACCCGCGCCGGTTTCAAATTTGAAATTTGGCGCGGAGTTCCCCTTCAGTGTCAGCGCAGCCCGAGAACAGCTCGGAGATTGCCGTGCGCCGCTTCACGCAGCGCAAACACTGCTACGCCGCTTGGTATTTACCAAAAATTTCTCGGCGTACTGAAGAGGCGCACGGGAAGCCCCGATTTTTTCCCTCTGCGCATGCCCAGTATGCAAATTAACCTTCCGAGGTTCTGGCGTACTTTGCAAGCGCACGGGGATAGGTTCTCAAAAGTCACTTTCACTTTCAATTCGGCCCGTCACACACGTTCAAACACATGTCACTACACTTCCCCTGCATCACCCCCCTCCCTCCCCTCATAAACTCCCACCCAAATCCTGATGTTTACATTACTAAATGCCGTACGCCAGCTCTGTACTGGCGTGCCGTGCGCCCTCTCCTGGGCGCATTAGGCAGTTTAGTAAATGAGAAAACACACTGCACTTGCAGCGTGTCTCTTTTGTAAATGTCAAAAACACGTTTACTCCTGCTTGTGCGCCGTGAGTCATGGCGCACAGGCTTGGTAAATCAGCCCCTCTGTATCCAAATAAAATGTATAGAGCTTTATTTTGGTGATATTTGATCACCTCTGCATTTTTTTTTATGCAATAAACAATTATATATATATATTTTATATCTATTTTACTTTCACCTCTAAAGAGAGCAAGCAGTCAACAGGGTGCACAAGCCGTGCAGAATCACATATATATGTGTGATCCTGTGCAACGCAGCCGCCCTGTAGCAGTAAATGTCCTATAGGGCGGTCAGCAAGTGGTTAACAAATATGAAAACTACTATTGTTTAACCCCTTTGAGCCAGCGCCTCCCGGACCTGTAAGGGGCTTTTGATGCTGGGAGATGGGGCAAGGTTTATGATCATGTTACCGGCGGTTTTCATGGCAGTCACATGATCAGAAAGCTCCTGATCTCAAGAAGCAGTGATTTAAAGCTTTCTGTTATTCACTGGAAAATACGCCAGGAGCATGCAGGGCACGTGTTCGTGCCACAGCTGTGTCTGCAATGTGGTACACAAATATGCGACCGCTTAGTGCCAAGGCCCACCTGCTGAGAGGCTGCATATTTGTGGGTTAAAGATGAGTGAATCTATTTAAGCAACTTAGAGTTTGCATTGAATCTGGGTGTTTGACTAGAGAAAAATGGTTGAAAAAAATGAGAAACCAGGTTTACCTCCATTTATGTCATTTGGCAACCCTAATGTTTATTTGTTGTGACACCCATATTTCATAGCATCCCCTTTGAAACTCCCAACAGCCCATGTTATATATGAGATTATGTGAAATAGTTACATCCAATGTACATGTATAACAGTATCATACCCCAACATCGTCACCAAAGCACCTGTTAAGCAAATCAGTCACAATTCAGTATCCTAATAAAAATACCCATCATTGGTTCCATGTACAATTGCACAAAGGAATATTTTTTAGTTATTTAGGAATACAATTAACCGCTTGGCAACTGCCTGATGTAGATGTTGCGATGACAAATCAGCCTCCCATCGCTGAATCACATACCTAGTACGTGATCTGCATGCCCACAGACTGATTTGTTATAGCACAAGCCAATCAGCGGGTCTCGGTCAATGATTGGCCACTGCCACCCGCTGATCAGCTCACTGATTCATGAAACAAAGCTCTAGGACTGTAAACAATACAGAGTCCAGTTCATTGACAGGGGTTCCTGCTAAGCAAGGAAAAAAACTACAAGATCCTTAGTAAAAGCAGCACATATCACACAAATTACACATTGTCGTTAGTACAGTGACAGTGTATATTGTTAGTACCCCCAGTGTCAGTTAGTGTCAGATTGCAAGCCACACTTTCGCAATCCCTTTATAAGTGGCTGGTCTCCGCCATTAGTAGTATAAAATAAATAAATAAATAAATAAAAATGTCAGTATATATATATCCCATAGTTTGTAGACACTATAACTGTCACATAAACCGATCAATATGCACTTATTGTGATTTTCATTTACCAAAGACATGAGGCAGAATACAATTGATGGTCTTTTTTGTTTATATTGCTAAAATTAAAACACAGTGGTGATTAAATACCACCAAAAGAAAGCTCTATTTGTGTAAAAAAAAATGACTACGCATTTACCAGTTAAAGTAGCGCAGTGCCAAACAGCAAAAAAATGGCCTGGTCATGAATATTCTGGAGGCAAGTGGTTAAACCATTGAGAGTGTTTCTTCTTTTACCACTTTATCTCTCACACCTCTTTACACTCTATACCCCATAGCAATTTCCAGATGTCTGCTATGAGCCTGTTTATTCAGTGATACCTTTGTCATTACTCATCATAACAATGTAATAGGTACAATGTTTTTTTTTTTTTAAGGACAAACAAGGCTTTCTTTTTGTGAATATTGCCTGCAACAATTTTTCTTTTTTTTTTTGCAATCCTTAGATAATTAAATGTAATAAAACTAGACAAAAAACATATTTTTTTGAGCAGTATTAGTTTAAACATAAATAGTGTTACTGCACATAAAAAGTGTGCATTCCACTCTGTTATTTTTCCTGTTTAAAACAACACTAAAATTATGATTTTGGTACAAAGCATTGCAAAGTTATTTACAAATGAAGTAAAGTGTGTTTTTTTTTCAATTTTGCGCTTTTTCAGTGTGATATATCCAAATATATGCAAAAGGTGTAAAAAATATTAAAAATATTAATGAACAAATCAAACGGAAAAAAAAGTAACTATTAGTTATTAAAATATAAAGAAAAATCACCAGGAAAATGACAATTGAATGGAGAAGGAAAATATGGAGTTATTTAGTGCTGATTAGAGGAAACTAAAGCCCTGTATACATGATTGGTTTGTCAGATGAAAACAGACTGATGTACTGTTTTCATCAGACAAACAGATCGTGTGAGGGCCCCATCATATGGATTAAAAAACGATAGAACAAAACGATTGTCTGTGTGGAAGTCCATCGGTCAAAAATCCATGCATGCTCAGAATCAAGCCGACGCATGCTTGGAAGCATTGAACTTCATTTTATCAGCACGTCATAGTGTTTTACGTCACCGTGTTTTGTCACGGTCAGATTTTTGACTGATTGATGGTGTGTAGGCAAGACTGATGAAAGTCAGCTTCATCGGATATCCGTCGAAAAAATCTATCGGATAAGATTCCATCAGATATCTGATCGTGTGGTATTAGAGGTTAATAAGAGGAACATTTATCTCCAAAATGAAGTGCACCCCTTTGATCTGTAGATGAGATACACAGAAAGGCACAATTAATACAATGTTTCAATGTAACATTCTGTATTCGCGGCTGAGCAATGTTGTTAATGAACATTGCCAGAAGGGTTGCACCTATTGGTATCAGTGCCGATACCAAGCATTTACTCAAGTACTTGTCTGATGTTTGATCCGATACCTGGGCAGTCACAGATGAACAGTGCAATGATGGGGGGAGTTACAACCACCGATCTTCCTGTATAAATTTCAATAAAGAAGCTGCTTATCCTCCTCTCCCCCATGGCTTTCAGCTGATTTATTGAAATCTACACAGGGAAATCGGTGCTTGTAACTCCCCCCACTCCCTCACTGATCACCCCTGACTGTCCCATGTGTCCTCCTCGGTCCCTCTTCCCATCCTCCTCTGGGACTGGGAAATCTGTGTCCTCAGTCCCTTTCTCTGTCTCAAAGGAGAGATGTCAGGGGGCTCTTTAGACCACTGATATCTTACCCCCCCAACAGGGCTGATAAAAAATATATAATAATAATACAAAAATAAAGAATTATAATACATATTTAAAAGTTAACATTGTAAAAAAAATATATCAAAAAACACTGACAGTCCTTTGATGTATAACAATACCTACAGTAACACCAATCAGTAAGTAGTGGTATAACCAGTTGCAGACTCTTGACATACTAGACATGCCCTGTGTACAATGATGACATGTTTTTGGGCATGCCTAGTACACCCAGAGTCTGCAACTTGTTATACCACTCCTCTCTTCCTAATTTGTGTTACTGTGAATATTGTTCTACTTCAAAGGGCTGGTCATTGTTTTCCTTATCACATCTCACATGGGATGTAAATAGCAGCTTTCTTTGAATCCTCAAATCGGCTGCACCCAATATACATTTACAAGGGGTTAACTAGGGGGGACCTATTAGGTGCATTATATTAGCCACTGTACAGAAAGGAGAGGGGGCTATAATGAATTGTTACCAAGGTTTGCATTGTCTTTGCTGGGACACAAAGCCAGTCAGTATGACCAGTCTTGAAGCTGAGAAGTAAACTAAAGCGAGTTAGTTATTTAGTGAGAACAGTGATTACTGATTGATTGTATTTCATTAAAAAAACATGCACCTTGAAGTGGGTGGTAAGTAGGAGGGTAGATGATGCAGGGTGTGTGCTAATGAGGTCCCCTGGTCAATTCTTTCCTGTGTCATGACCTATAGTCTGCCCAGTTAGTAAGGCTAAAATAATGGAAAGGTTTATTTTTAAACAGCCACAAGGGCAGTGAGGTAAGGGTGTGTAGAATAAATGTAAGGCTTTGTTGATTCTGCAAACAAACAAAAGTAAATTCATGCTATATTTGTACATAGGGGAGCTGGAATTTAGAAGAAAAAAAGGCGAACAATGATGAACTTGGACTTTTACCCCCTTGCCGACCAGCGCACAGTGATATACGTTGGCACAATGAGCAAATGGGCGTACCTGTACGTCCCTTTTAAATTGTGTCATAGTGGGCACACGTGCTGCCGTGTACTCCTTGGGTGTGCCCGCAGGTCCGCAAGCCTTGATGTCCGCTGGCGGCCCGAGATTGTGACACAGAGCAGCATTTCCCTGTTCTGCTAGCAACATGACAGGGATCTACTGCTTCCTGTCATCGGGAGCAATGATCTCTGTCATGTTCTAGTGAGACAATCCCCCTACATTTAAAATCACTCCCTAGGACACACTTAACCTCTTGATTTCTCCCTAGTGTTTAACCCCTTCCCTGCCAGTGTGTAATAGGCGCCTGGCGCCGTAATGCGTTCCACACCAGAGCACAGCGCGGCGTCCGCGCAATGACGTCATTGCCCGGCGCCGCATGCGTTCCAGTCTGGAACGCGAAAGTGCCGAATGCAATCAGCTGCATTCGGCACACATCCTGCTCTAGTATAAACAGAACGGCATGTATGATACACGCCGTTCTATTATTGTCAGCCGTAGCTCGGCCACGCTAGAACCCTGCTGTCATTGCTCTCTACGCTACAATTCAACCCCACCAGGAATCTCCATGCCTATATAGCCATTACGCTATCTACCACCACTCTACTATTGCTGCTGGCACCCTAAGAGGAATTCCTTGCTGACATACTACACTACGGAACCCCATGTCTCAATCCCTGCAAACAGATAAGTAACACTTGTTTTTCTTGTAGTACTTTAGGAAGATCTGCTACACATATTGTTGCTAAACATATGCTGTACTTAACGTTGGCTTGTAACCTATCATCTTATTACTTGGGACTGACTGTTGTGCCTTGGCTGTTTGCTGTGGAACATTTTAACCACTTGTCCACCGCCCACTGTCATATGACGGCGGGCGGAGGACTCCATTGTTCTGACATCACGTCATATGACGTGATGTCCCTTTAAAGCCGCGGGCGGGCACGCGCGCGCACCCGCCGCTCCGCGGGGATCCCGTGCGAGTGCCCGGCGGCAACGATCGCCGCCGGGCACACGCGATTGCTCTGTAAGTGAGCTGGGACGTGCAGCTCTGTATGTAAACACAGAGCTGCACGTCCCTGTCAGGGAGAGAGGTGACAGATTGTGTTCCTTGTACATAGGGACACAATCGGTCACCTCCCCCAGTCACCCCCCCTCCCCCTACAGTTAGAACACTCATAGGACACACATTTAACCCCTTCCCGCCCCCTAGTGGTTAACCCCTTCACTGCCAGTCACATTTATACAGTAATCAATGCATATTTATAGCATTTTTCACTGTATAAATGTAAATGGTCCCAAAAATGTCAGAAAAGTGTCCGAAATGTCCGCCATAACGTCGCAGTCCCAATAAAAAAATCGCAGATCGCCGACATTAATAGTAAAAAAAAAAAAAAAAAAAAAAAAATGCCATAAAATATCCCCTATTTTGTAAACGCTATAAATTTTGCGCAAACCAATCGATAAACGCTTATTGCATTTTTTTTTTTACCAAAAATATGTAGAAGAATACGTATCGGCCTAAACTGAGGGAAAAAAAAAATTTTTTATATATTTTTTGGGGTTATTTATTATAGCAAAAAGGAAAAAATATTGCATTTTTTTAAAAATTGACGCTCTATTTTTGTTTATAGCGCAAAAAATAAAAACCGCAGAGGTGATCAAATACCACCAAAAGAAAGCTCTATTTGTGGGAAAAAAAGGACGCCAATTTTGTTTGGGAGCCACGTCGCACGACCGCGCAATTGTCAGTTAAAGCGACGCAGTGCGGGAAGCTTATATTTTGTCTGGGCAGGAAGGGGGTCTAGGTGCACAGTAGGTAAGTGGTTAAAGGGAACATATACTTCCAAATAACCTGAGCTTTATATGCCTCTTGTATGCAAATAATAGTTGCTACCAATCTTCATTTTTACTATGTGCTTGACATAAGTTCTTACTTGTTGAAGGGCCAAAGCCCTAAGTTACTGAACATGTTCGCTCTAACTTTTCTATGCTAAGGCTTGAAGGTAATTCATGCCTACTCCCTTAGTGGCCTAATACACCACTGCTGTATGTTTAGTAGTGTTGCTCACGAATATTCGCATTGCGAATATTCGCTACGAATATTGCATATTTGAGTATTCGCGAATAACTCGAATATTGCGGCGAATATTCGCTACGGTGAATATTCATATTTTTTCTAATTTATTTTTAAAACAGATCACATCCTAGTGATCTCCATCGACGTCTAAAAGCATTGCTGGTATGATTAGAGAGAGACCCTGGGCCGAGTAGCTGATGCGATTCTTTCATGTTGCCGAAAATTCGCATTGCGAATTTTCGGCAACATAAAAGAATCGCATCAGCTACTCGGCCCTTCTTTTGCATCAGAGCCAATCAGAATAACTCGAATATTCGACAAACGGAATATTGCGCGATTATCTTCTCCGCCCTTCTTTTGCATCAGAGCCAATCAGAATAACTTGAATATTCGGCAAAAGGAATATTGCGCGATATTCCTTTTGCCGAATATTCAAGTTATTCTGATTGGCTCTGATGCAAAAGAAGGGCGGAGAAGATAATCGCGCAATATTCCTTTTGCCGCAGTTGTGGTTCACTCCCATTCACCAGAGCTGTTACACAGTGCCATTTACACAGTAATCGGTGCATTTTTATACCACTGGTCGCTGTACGGCTGGGAAGATCTGTTAGAGTCTGTAAAAGAATGGGCAAACAATTCACTCTCTATGGGCCAGATTTAGGTAGATGAGAGCATCTTTGCTCTGGAGTAACGCTTCTCATTTACGTTACTCTGCCGAAATTTTAGGAGCAAGTGCTGTTATTCATGAAGCACTTGCTCCTAAAGTTGCGGCAGCGCATCGCAAATAAGCCGGCAGAATTCAAATTGGGCGGGTACGGGGCGTGTATTATTAAAACTAAGCGCGATCCCGCGGCGAACGTACTGCGCATGCGTCGAGTGCCAATGCATCCCAGTGCGCATGCTCCAAATTCTGTGAGTGAACGTCAATGACGTCACATCCCCATTCATGAAAGTTTTACGCAAACTACGCGATTTTTTTTTTTCCGACGCGATGACGACGCCTATACTTAACATAGGATACTCCACTAGGGGGCTGCTTTATCTTTACGTCGCGTATCGCTTCCGGAAACGTCGTAAAGTCACTGCGTCGCGCCCGAAAAAGATCGTGAATTTCCGACTCCCGCTGATTAACATATTTTTTGAGCGTTAATCAGCGGGAACGCCCCCGGCGCCATTTTTAAGTTGAAGTAACGATGCGATGGCGAAATTCAATTGCGCCGATCGCATCGGAACTCCAACCCGGCGTTTCTTGTTTTCTGGTTACAGAAAACAAAAACATTGATCCGCCAGCCTAACTCTACCTGAATCTGGCCCTATATGTGCAAATCTGGTGGAGACATACCCCAAAAGACTTGCAGCTGTAATTACAGCAAAAGTTGGTTCTACAAAGTATTGGCTCAGGGGTGTTGAATACAAATGCATGCCGCACTTTTCACATATTTATTTGTAAAAAAAATGAAAACCATTTATCATTTTCCTTCCACTTCACAATTATGTGGCACTTTGTGTTGGTCTATCACATAAAATCCCAATGAAATACAAGTTTTGGTTGTAACATGACAAAATGTACAAAATTTCAAGGGGTGTGAATACTTTTTCAAAGCACTGTATATATAATTTTTTTTAGCTATGGCATGCAGGAGGTCTTGCTAGGTGGCAAAAAATCCAGGGACTTCAGCCCCAAGTCCAAGGTCGTCAACAGGGGGGGGTAGTGGCAAAGGTTTTTTTTGGCTGGGCGGTGGGTTTGTGTGGCAGGGTAATCTCACTTGCCTGGCTTCTAAGTGCCCATCAATGCTTGCCACTAAACTCACCTGCCTTACACACTGACCATTATACTGACCTACCTGACGTACATACACTGACCTAACTGCCATACGTACACTGACCTACCTACCTGCCATACATACACTGACCTACCTGACATACACTGACCTACTTGACATACATACACTGATCTATCTGACCAGGAGACAGATTTCATGTGTCCTGCAGCAGCTCAGATCATCCATAATGTGTGGTGTGAGGCATGCCCATCCTCACAGCAGGCAGCCAGAGGAGGAGAGGCGAGCAGCCTGCCCAAGCGCCGAGCGGGAAGTGGGGATCTCACAGACAGTGATGTGGCACGGCAGCCACATTCTAATTCTCACCTTCTGAAGGATGCAGCACCTATGATGGCCGCGGTCGCCGGGCATTGGACCAGTGTGACATCCATCATAGGCGCTGCAAGCTCCAGAAGGTGGGACCTGCTATGTCACTTGGCCTCACTAGGCGGCACTCGGCCTCACTCGCTGGTGCTTGGAATCAGATCAGTCCCTGCTCTGTGGCTCTGGGCTAACAATAGTTTGGTGCATGCCTGAGACCCAGGACTTTTTGGGGACCCATTCAGGGCTCTAGCCCCCAAGCCCCCCTCCTGAAGCCCCTGATGACATGACAATGGGAATAGATAGCATACTTATAAAAAAGTTGTCTCAAATTTTACTGCAAAACTTGAAATACACTTTAAAGTGGTTGTAAAAGCAGAAGGGTTGTTATCCTAATGCATTCTATGCATTAAGATAAAAAGCCTTCTGTGTGCAGCAGTCCTCCTCAGCCCCCCTAATACTTACCTGAGCGTCATCTCTATACAGCGATGTCCACAAGTGCCTTGGCTGTCCCTCCTGATTGGCTGAGATGCTGCTTTCAATAAAATTCAGTTAGCCAATCAGGAGGGAGAGGAGTGGGGCTGAACCATGGCTCCATATCTGAGTGAATACATGAAGCTGCAGCTAGGCTCAGGAGCCCCCATAGCAAGCTGCTTGCTGTGGTGGCACTCAATAGAAGGGAGGGGCCAACAGTCTCCAGCCAGGTATCCAAGAAGAGAGGAGGATTCAGGCTGCCCTGTGCAAAACCACCGCACAGAGCAGGTAAGTATAATATGCTTGTTATTTTATTAGGAAAAAAATAAGACTTTGCAATCACTTTAGCACAATAAGATAATGGATACAGTTTAAGGTGAGGAACAGTGGCGGCCCGTCCATAGGGGGCTCCAGGGCACCGCCCCCCTCTCCTGTAGTAAAAAAAAAACAAAAAAAAAACGGGCCCTTTAAGATTTTTTTTTCCTTAAAATGTCCTTTTACTATTACTAACTGCACTACGTGGCGCCGGCCACGTGCATTATGGGAAGCGCTACGTCAATGCAATCACAAGATTGCAGACGCAGCGCTTCATTTGCAGGCTTTTGTCCTGTCTTGGGGCGCTTTCGGAATAGCCACAGCTTCTGCCCGGCGCTCGTAGTATCACTACGGCCGGGCAGTTTGATTGACAGCTGACTTGGATCATGATGTCACTTCCTGTGGAGTCACTGGAGTGTGAAGTGAAGTGCACTGGAAACACAATGATGGACTGAGACTGAGTGCCAGCAACGGATCCATAACGGCAAAGGTAAACTCCTATGAGGGGGAGAAGGGGAAGCAGCAGCAGCTCTGTATATGCAGGGAGTCCGGACTGAGGGAAGTAAATGTTTCACTCACTCCTGATAACAGCTGATAACAGCTAGCTGCACACTCAGGCATAGTCTATTTTTTTGCAGGAGAGAGAGATACCGATCTTCCCCTGTGACAGTTTGCTATTGAAGTGCTGCTATCTCACTGACTGGTAAAACATGTCTCCAGTTCAATTAAACTGTGCCAGCAGTAGTAAGGCTGAGCCTGAATGTAAATGAATGTTCTGTTATCAGGTGAGGACAGAGGTTAACCCTTTACTTCCCTGCATTTGTTTTGTTGGTTTCTCCTATTACCTACTGGAGTTGGGGTATAAGCCCCTATTCAGACTACTGCAATCTAAGATATGGCATGTGATTTGCACCAACACTGCGGTGCGAATCACATGCAATGTCTGTGAAATGCGAGTTCAGCCATACAGTTGTATGGCTGAACTCACATTATATGCTTAAGAAAAAAAGTGCAGAGAGGGACTTGTTTTCCCCCCACACTGAAATCAGATCGCATGTGTGTTCTCACCTATGTGATGCGATTTCTGTGTGAGTTCACACTGCGATCTGTGAACCGATCTGGGGGTGTCATTAACATTGTAATGACACCCGCAGTGGTTCGCAGAGGGCAGTGTGAACTGCCTGCAGAAAAGATGCAATGTGGGAACCAACGCTGAAATCGCACTGGTTCGCGCATCGCAATCAATGTGAACCCAGGCTAAAGGAGAAGGATCATCTCATAAAACCAGGGCTGGTGCTCCATGCTTTTAGATTAGAAGCATCAACTATTTTAGAATTCAACTGTTTGTTGAACCCAGGTGTATTACAAGGATGAGGATGATGATATCAGGTATATTATACAAGGATGGTGATGACGGTTGTATTATGAGGATGATGATGATGGGTGTATTATACAAGGATGGTGATGACAGTTGTATTATGAGGATGATGATGACGGGTGTATTTTACAAGGATGGCGATGACGGTTGTATTATGAGGATGATGATGACGGTTGTATTACAAGGATGAGGATAGCGATGATGGGTGTATTATACAAGGATGAGGATAGCGATGATGGGTGTATTATACAAGGATGAGGATAGCGATGATGGATGTATTATACAAGGAGGATGATGATGATGATGGGTGTATTATACAATGAGGATGATGATGACGACAGGTGTATTATACAAGGATGAGTATGATAGTGATGATGGGTGTATTATAAAATGGTGAGGACTGGAGTATGATGATGATGATGATGATGATGGGTGTATACAATGGGGATAAGCATAGTGATGATGGGTGTATAATACAATGACTGGAGCATCAGGGTGTCAGTGAGTGTGCCACATCATGTCTCGCTGGCTGCTTTGGAATACATGATTTTGGGGATTTCTGCCATGCCATGTACGGACTACTTTACACTACATAATAGTCACACATTGTGAGTACATATGTCCTGTAATGTATACAGCTATATACACCAACCTTCTTCCTGTATATAGAGACCATCCTCCATCATCACTGACTGCAGATATACATCATTATTATTTATTTATTTTATTTGAGGTACTTCTATAGCGTCGTCAATTTACTCAACCCCTAACATATACATTAGCTCCTAACTTCAAGGAGCTTACAACCTAGGGTCCCTAACACACATTTATACATATACTAGGGCCAATTTTGACAGGATCCAATTAACCTACCAGCATGTCCTGTTACTGTATACATAGCTGTATACAGGACAGATGATGTATATCTGCAGTCAATGATGAAGGAGGAAGGTCTCTATATACAGGAAGGAAGATGGGTGTATATATCTAGCTGTATACAGGACAGATGATGTATACCTGCATACCCTGATCTGTGAGGCTGAGCTGTATACACTGTCCTATGACGCTAGGGCTGTATACCCTGTCCTGGGATGCTAGGGGTGTATACTCCTGGGTGGAATACAGGGGACGGAGTGGGTGGATTCTATAAGGGGTGGGGCTTATGGGAAGTAGGAGGGGTCAAAAAGGAAGGGCAGGATCTTGCGCCCCCCCATCCTAAAAGTTCACCAGCCGCCACTGGTGAGGAATATTTAATATTATTTTAGTTTTTTATTGTCTTCTACCCGTTGAGACTTGAAAATCAGGGTAAATCAACATAATTAAAAAAGGGGGGATGCAGGGGCTTCTTTAATAGTAATTAGACACTGTAACTGTAACAACATGTAGTCCTTACCAAAGGAATCTTTGGTCTGAGGGGACCAAATACAAAGAACTGGTCCTTTTATATTAGTGACAAATTTATATGGGCTAAAGAAAATGTACAGACAAGAAGGATCATGTGACCTGAATTGAGAATATTCTGAAGGGAAATGATTCTATGGCACTTTTACAACTTAAACAAAGACTTTTAATGCACAAACTAAGGGTCTCACTTTAGAATTATATCTATATTCTGTTGTTGTATCTTTTGTTTAATTTTAGGGTGTATTGCATCACCTGCTTGGTATAATTAAAAAAATAAAAACATAAACACTACAATTGTTTGAATGCACTGGAACTATCAGTGATGTATAAGGTGTTGTCTTCTAAGATAAACGGAAAACAACAAATCTCTCATATCTATGTTGACCTTTTGTTTTTCTATATTTCATTTATCCAAGTCAGAAGAAATCAATAATGTGCAATTTAGAAACAGTATGAATTCAACAAAACACCCTAAACAAGAACCTTATGTTAGATGGTTTACACTTAAATCAAAAGGATGGAGTCTGAAAAGGAAATCTGCCATTTTAGCTTGGCAGGCTAACATTATGACAAACCTCAAAAAGTGTGTGTACTAATTTATATACTGACATCCTACAAAAATGTGCCAGAATAAAATAGACAGGAATTTCTGTTACTATTAATAGACTTGTAATGAGGGGCTGCTGTACCAAGCCTAAAATCATAGATTACTGTAAGTACTAAAGTGCAACCACAAATATTTATTTCCTCTGAAGGCCACCAAAATGACTCCACCAGAATCATTTCTTGGTTGCTCTTTAACTACAATCTTTTTAGACACACATTTTGTACCTTTTTATTTAGTAAAATGCAACCACTCAAATTGGCAGAAGCAGGGAAGTTGAAAGCAGTGTTTCAAAACCAATGGCTGAGAAGGTGCTTGTGTGGCCTTTATCTAGATGTTTTTATCAACCTCTTTACAAGTACACATTGCCCTTTTTTTAAACATTTGTTAAATTGTATATTTACATAAGCATGAGGCCAGTAAGCCAATTATTATTAACAAAAGCTGTAGAGCTTTATTACATTTAACTTTTTTTGTCAATGACGAAACAGCATTGGGTCTAACTGAAGAGGTTTGACCTAGGAGCACTCACAGTCCTGCTCATAGATATATCGACATATTATCATTGAACGTGAGATGTTTACTAGTATTAAAATTATTTCTGAAAAAGTGTATATTGAGTTAATTATTTAACTCCTACAAATGCCAGACACATGTATCTAGCAAGCACGCTGATGTCTGAAGCTCTCTTTATTGGTGTAGCAATTTTTGACTCACACAAGAATATGCATCCCTTAACTACCTGCTATCTGTTGCAGGGTGGCATCCTGAGATAACTGGCTTGAGTGTCACCACAAAGAATAATATCATGAAAAATAAAAATAATGCAGCAAACACATTGAAGGACACATAAGCTGCAATATGTTATATTTTTGTTTTGGGTTCACATTTTTGGACTATACCTTTAAAGATTATTTATACAGCAGTGTTACAATTTTCAAAAAAATAAATAAAACATTCTAATACATGGGTCGAACCCTTTGGTGACTAAATTAGCAGGGTGTAATAAAAGGAAGCACCATGATAAAGATTTTTTTTTTTTCAATTCCTTTATTTAGATTTTTCAACAAAAAGATATACAATCAGGCTTATGAAGGAAACCAGAAGACAAATAAGGCTGGATACAAGTCATTCAGTCATCAACTAGAAGCAATTGAGAGTGATAAGGAGGCAGTTGGTAATATATGGCAAAATATACTTTAATCACATGCTGGAGACAGTCTGTTCCCCATTGGTGACATTATCCAATAGCTACTCTTCTGAGCATTGAATAGATAAATTGAATAAAATCCATAAGAATTAAAAGGGTTAAATAATAATATTCAGAAGACAGTCTTGTTGATTCAACCCGCCACCCAGAAATACAGTTAGCTACACCAATGTAAATGATGAGGTACCCTACATACTGGAATAGGAGGTTACCAACTTTCAACTTTTGTGAGCAAATATAGACCAGGTTGTATATCAACATGTGTAAAAGAAAGGGAAAAGGGAATGGGAATAATTTGAGCTTAGTAAAGAATATATGTTAGTGAAACAATTAAGATAGGGTCCTGAGAAGGACGTCCTGCTGCTAAACACTACAACTTTGATATAAAGTGTAAAGAAAAATGTGCAAAAACAGTGTAGCGCTGAACAGCATATATCACATAAGTGTCTAAAGTAACAGGTGTAAACAGTGTTAATCTATAAATGGTAACAATAAATATGTGAATACACAAAAGCTATAAATGGATAGGTTGTTATAACACTGTGCCAATCAATATGGCACTGAGCATAAAGTACTTATAAATATCAACAGATAAATAAACAGTGTAAAAATAAAGTGACCAATTCAGCATATGAGGTGCAAAACAAATAGAGTGCACAGAAAAAAGCTGGGAGTTCACAGAAAAAAGCCCCTTCCAATGCAGGTGATGAAAAGATGCAAACAATGAAAGTCCAATTAGGAGATTCACAGGTGAGAAAGGAGGGACATTTCAGACATCAGTGGCCCAACACCAGTAGAAATAAAGGCTTACCAGAAAGCCTGTGACTAATCCCTTTCAGGAGTAGTCTAAACAGGCATAGCAGGAAATTCTGATCCTTTGGGGTGTCAGGAACGAATCCAGGTCTCTCCACAGATTAGATGGTAGAATCCCCAGCTCCTCTAAGGGTTAACAACTGCTTCCAAATGGAACTTGCATAGATGTATGTGAGCGTGTGTTTATCAAACACCATGTGGGGAAAAAGAAAGAAAAATCCCATAGTGTAGGCATAAAAAACTAGAGGGTTTATTTAAAAAATAAAAAAATTAAAACAGCTTAAAATACTTTCATTCATAGAGAGTGATACAAAAGTCCTTGCAAGGATAAAAAGCTCTGTATGAATATCAGACCGCCTAAGGCCATTAGCGCATGCGCAATGCGAGTGTGTCTGTGTCTGTATATCAACATAAATAAAACCCTACTAAACATGTGGTGCTAACATTTTTAGGTAATAAAAATTACGTTTTAAAGGCATATCACCCCAAAGGTGCCGCCATAGTAATGGCTGGAACACTTATGTCTCCCAAGGGGAAACTGGAAAAAGGTCCTTAAGACAAGGATAGAGGAAGAGATCAAGGTGTAATGCTCCCACTAGGTCCCAGATTCCACCTGAGCAACAAAAAAAAATATTTATATCCAATATATAAAAAACAGCTGGAGATTCCTGTCATTAAACTGACTGAAATAAAGAGAAATGTTTAAGAGGAGAGGAAAAAGGAAAGCAAGGAAAGGGAGGAACGGCATACTAGACAAAGGAAAAGTTAGACATCAAGGAGACAGAATCCACTTGGGATAAGCTATAATGTATATGGCCCAGGGATCCCAGACCAGGTCAAATATTTGGACTATATCCTGAAGTATACTAACCACTTCCTTAAGATAAAGGTATTTTTTGTCTCAGACTTAGGTGCTCTTCCTTGTAAATCCATGCTAATAAAGGTACAATATGCATCTTTGCTTAGGCACTCACAGGGGCGCGGACTCACCCAAAGACTTTTATGTAAGGGAACTTGGATATTAAGCTATCTTTCAGTTCATAAGGTTAGTGGGACTTTATCTTGGTAATATGTATAAACTCTCAATCTGTCTGGGCCTGATTCTGGTATTTACTATCTATGAACTCTAACATTGTTAGAAGTGATATTTCTTTAAAAAAAAATCCACAAGATCCTTCAGTCTCTGTTTGATTGTTCTGAACATAAATCATTGCATAACAGCTTCCAGTCAGCTACTCTATAGTTCACTATAAAGAGGATATTTCAGAACCAGAACTTGTAAAATGCTTGTAGTGTTAAGGTTTTACAGAATTTTGTAAAGCACCTGTGAAAAAGGACAGGGATTCTCTTGCTTTGTGAGAATGCAAAGTAAGATCCAAAGCACCCACCTTATAATACATTTATGTAGCCCAACAAGTATTTAAATGTATGAAAGTCATAAATTAATGTATTTTTGTATACATGTAATCATAACTCAAATGTTCAAAAGTTCAGTCGCAATACACAATAGATTATACTTAAGCTATATTATGCAGTGTAGTAATCAATAACAGATATAAAGAAGCTTTCATACTTTCTAAAATATTACATTTAAGCTACAAAAGGTAACACAGTAATATGTAAAACCTTTGTGTACCTGTTTAAGTGAGCATTAAAGTATAAACACTGTTTTAGTATCTTATACATCATCCATTTTATTACAAATGAACAATCAATATATAAATAAGATCCATGACAAGACATATTATTATCGTGTCTGGCTTTAAACTAAACACAGCATTGCAAGCAAGCCAAACAATACATTTTAGTATTGACTTATCTCTGACTGCATGTACATGTTAGAATATCATGTTTTACTTTACCCTTTATTTGCATTTTAATGTGAATTAATGTATGTTCAAATTTGAGACAGACATGCTTGTATACAAAACAAAAACAAAGCCGCACCAATTTTAACTAAATTGGAATAATAAAATTAATTAATTGATTAGTCATGTAAATCAAGTCCACATTGAGCAATAAACTCTTGAGGTTGACTGGTAATATGGAGTACCATGCAGAACAAAATTCTTGATTCACCACCAATTGTGACTTGTAATGATGTACAGAATTTGTGATAAAAAGTGACCCTCCACCGATAAAAATTGGCCCATTACCAGAGGGCAAGCTTTACTGTGCAAACGGCTATAGCTCAGCCGCAGCCTTTGGTAGACTCACAGGTTACACAGGTGAGGCAGATCTCAGGGAATACACTGTTGGGATGCACTCACAGCCTCATTCGATGCACACAGATGTAGAAAGAAAGAAGCGCTATAGCGTAATTCCATAAAAACTAGGCATTTATTTAAAAGGTAAAGTAAAATACTCACAAACGTTGCAATAAAAACAACGTGTAATATCAAACAGCCGGCCGGAAGATTCGAGGAGCCCTTCCTCTACAGCGTGGTGACGTCACTGCACGTCTTCCTAGACGCGTTTCGTCATCAACAGGACGTTCTCAATAGGATAGGCTTTGACAGTGATTCATCAGGATAAATAGAGCCAAGCCTCATTATGAGATGGAGGGCAATAGCTACATAGACGCCATTTTGACTATGGTAAACATGCCCATAGACAGCTGCTGCAGCATTACACCATCATGAAAAGCAAATTTAACTAAATAGCATTGCCAAATACGATTAGAAAAAAAAAGCAAACAAACATATCGCCAGTGTTACCTTAACCCGTAGGTGGCGAATATAAAGAAGGGATTGCACAAAACAACAATAGGCCTGGCACAAACCCTTCGTTCCTTCAATACATCCCTCAATATACACCGCCAGAGACAGTCTCTCAGAGAATTACCGGACTATAGGAAATGTATTTAAATTTGAATTGAGAGGGCTAAATACATTTTAATACTTAAACGGGCAAAATAATTATAAGGAACCATACTACATTCCTGGAATTTAAACTCACAGGTATTCAGACAGGTAATTAATCCTATGCGCTTTGAGCACGATCTTTTCATGAGAAATATTCATCGATAATATATAGTGTTAAAAAACGTGCAAATGATGGAAATAAACTAAGATCGAAAACCAGTATACCTAGGTTGGAAAATATGGGCCAGATTCAGATTCAAATATTATGGGCAAGTGCCTTATTCAGAAAGCACTTGCTACATAATATGCGGCGGCGTAGCTTAAAGTGCACAGCGTAAGGCCGCGCAATTCAAATTTCTGAAATGGGGGCGTGATTCATGTAAATGAATCATGACCACATGTAATTGACGTTTTTTTTGGATGGCGCATGCGCCGTCCGTGGACGTTCCCAGTGCGCATGCGCAAAATCACGTCACTTTTTTTCTCAATGTAAACGACGTGAAAGCAACTAACGTCAAGCCCCATTACCGAATGATTTACGCAAACGACGTAACCGACGTTCAATTTGACGCGGTCCCGACGTCCATACTTAACATTGGTTGCGCCTGCTATAGCAGGGGTAACCTTACGCCGCTTTAACTCTAACGCAAACGACGTAAACTACGACGCGACGTCGCAAGTACGCTTGTGAATCTGCGTAAGTAGCTCGTTTGCATAATTTACGCGAAGCGCCACCTAGTGGCCAGCGTAAATATGCAACTTAAGATACAACGGTTTAAGCGAATTACGTCGCTCGTATCTTAGGAGAAAGCCGGCGTATCTTCTTTTCTGAATAGCAAAAAAAGATACGCCAGCTATTCTTAGTATTTACGCAGCGTATCTATAGATATACGCTGGCGTAAATGCTTTCTGAATCTGGCCCAATATGTCCATCAATAATATATAGTGTTAAAAAACATGCAAATTATGAAAATAAACTAAGATCCAAACTAGTGAACCTAGTTTGGAAAATATAGTATGTTTACATATAATACCCATTACTGGGTGTGGTGTGAATTAAGTTCTACAGTGTTTATACAGAGGACATAATAAATATCCTCATATTTATATAATGTGAAACCATATATATTAAATTAAACTTAAAACCAAAGAATAAAGATGAAATCGTATATACAGATTCTGTTAACATCTCTGGATTATATATCCAATTGAAAATATGGCTCACGCATTATTAATAAAAGCACAGTGGTCCAGTGAGTAGCACTTTCGCCTAGCAGCAAAAGGGTCGCTGGTTCGAATCCCAACCACGACACCATCTGCCTGGAGTTTGCATGTTCTCCCTGTGTCTGCGTGGGTTTCCTCCGGGTTCTCCGGTATCCTCCCACACTCCAAAGACATGCTGGTAGGTAAATTGGATCGTCCAAATATTGACCCAGTATATATGTATATATGTGTGTATGACTGTGTGTCCATAGCGTGTCAAGATCCTATGGGGTAAATATGACCGCACCAGCCAAGCAGACACTGGCTGGAAAAAGCGCCCAGAGGCGATTCAGTTCGCATGTGTTGCGCTATACAAGTCATTCATTCATTCACATCTGTTTCGATGTTCAACCCGTAGGGGGCATAGGTCTTTAGATGGTAAATCCAGCCCATTTCCATTCCAGAGATTTCTCTAACAAGATGGCTCCCTCTCCAATGGGGCTTAAATTTATCAATCCCTAAAAACAGGGTTTTGGATGGATCTCTTTTATGTTTTAATCTATAATGATTGGAAACAGAATGGTTTTTGAACCCGGCCAGGATGTTGGTAATATGTTCATTAACTCGAACCTGGAAAGATCTTTTGGCACGGCCCACATACTGCAGTCCACACGGGCACTGCAGCAAGTAGACTACACCTTTAGACACACACGTAATGCATGACCTGATTGTATATTCATGCTCAGTAGCTGTACAGTTAAAGGAAGGCTCCATTTCTTAGACAACACCTTGTACACAATATTGTTAACCCCCCCAAACAGGTAGAATTATGCCCTGAGCTGAAAGGGTTTTATAAATGTCAAAGGTGCTTACCGTGCAGAGTCAGCAAAAAACAAGCAAGAAGGAAAACAGAATTTAAATCAAGCACAGACCATAAAACATATAAAATCAGAAACCTCATCACTTGTAATTCCACACATGTGACCTACATAGTGGAATGTCCATGCCATCTTCAATATGTGGGACGTACAACTAGAGAACTTCGTGTACGCATACGTGAACACATAAAGGCCCAGATTCAGAGAGAATTGGATTCTCGTAGCGTATCAGAAATACACTACGCCGCCGTTTTTTACCTGGCTCTACGTGGAATCCAGGTAGATTTTGTCCAGTAAATGACGGCGGCGTAGTGTATTTCTCCCGTTGCAATCCATCTAGACGAGTAGGGGGCGTGAAGGATTTAAAATAGGCGCGTTCCCGCGGCGATCGAACTGCGCATGCTCCGTTCGCAAATTTCCCGTCGTGCATTGCGCGAAATCACGTCGTTACGCCATTCGTTGTTTGAGTAGCGTCGTTTAGGGACATTTCTATTCCCGAACGAGTTACGCAAAAAAAAAAAAAAAAAAAATTAAATTCGACGCGGGAACGACGGCCATACTTAACATGGGCTACGCACCGTTAGACCAGCAAAAAGCTGGTCTAACAGTACGTAAAAAAAAACAGACGTAAGCGATTGCGAAGACCGCTCGTGTCTTCGTGGATCGCCGTAAAAACACATTTGCTTATCCTGACGCATGAAAACGACGCAAACTCCTCCCAGCGGCCACAAAAATATCGCAGCGTAGATCCGAAGGCTTACGAAGACGTAAGCCTCTCGGATCGAAGCCCGAAGCCGCCGTATCATGGTTTGAGGATTCAAACTAGTGATACGGCGCGCGAAATTTGAAATTACTCCTGTCTAACACCAGTTAGACAGGCGTAATTGCTTTATGAATCTGGGCCAAAGAATATAAGGAAGGGGTTCAGCAAACATAACTTATCTCGACACTTTGCTGAATTCCATGATAAAGACCCAACTGGACTCATCTTTTACGGGATAGATATTATTAAGGACAACTGGAGGGGGGGCAATAAACAAATAGCAGTTTCCCAGAATGAGACCAGCTGGATTTATAGATTAGGGAGTCTTGTACCCCATGGCCTCAACGTAGAAATACATCTGAACTGTTTCTTGGCTAATCCTTAGGTAGATGGTCACCTTAATACCATTCGGGGCACAAACCCTCTCAGGGCATTTGGTCTTTATGCCATTTACATATAGATATAACCCATAATATAGTCCTCTAATATTAATGAGCCTGGTACGTTTAAATACCTTTGTTTAAATAACTCCTCTATCCAACCAGGACACATTCTAGGACTCCCATACACTTATCATCCTATTATGGGGCCCCGTTTTATGGTCCCTCTATTATGTCAGTGTTGCCATACACACATGGCATTCTCTGTAACTTTCAGATTTTCAAACACCCATATAGGTATAGGAGGTTGTTTACTGGGTATGTTTACCCAGATACTAAGATCCCAACACATTATATAGTTATTTAATAGATACAGTACTGACACAGTGGTTTAATATACTAGCTATGCAGCAAGTCTGCCACAAGGGTACTGGCACCTAAGGATACATGTGTGGGTCTCTGGTATCTATGTTGGGGTCCATTAACCCGACACCGGGACCCCTTTATCTTTATGCGGCTCACTCACTTAAACTAGTATAGTAGTGTTCTTGCTTCTTTAGTTTAATGATTTGCCAATTTTTCATATGATATTTTATATACGCATGTCACCATTTGTATGTATTTTAATTATTATATTATTATTTTCCAATTACATGTATCTGTAATACAATTACAGCTGCACTAGGTATGTGTAATATGCAACGCGCCGATAATTAGGTAACACAAGGGTTAACCTCTATCCCCCTGTAGTATCCTCCCACTTCCTTGTAGTGAAGGAGGCGTACATGTAACCTGATTCGTTGATTGCCTATGGGGAGGGTGGGGATCTCGGCGCGATGTCCTCCTTACATATACTCAGCTACAGCTATGACAGGCAACGCCTCAGAAGACGATCAAAATCGAAAGGTACGTCAGGCGGCACCTGTCACACACGTACTTCCGGGTTTGTGCTAGTTGGAACGCAGCTGAAGCGCACGCCGCACCACGCTGCTAGCACAACACAAACATCCCGGAGAGCTTGGAGTCCATCCAGCTCTATTTTATCGATTGTTTTATACATTTTTTATTTTATTTTTATTTTAATAGTTTCCTGTATCTCTGGTACTGTTTACAGCCAGTTTACTTAAGGCTGAATACATTTTATACACTTTTTCGATACTCCTGCACTATTGGTGTACTTTTTTGTCCTTCCCGAGGGGATTACCGAGGAACTATTGATGGTGGATGCTGATCCTGGAAACCAACAGCAGCTGGAGCAGAGGTCAATTGTGTCTTAATGCCCATCACCCCTTATTGGGGAGCAACGTCTGGTGAGTTAGAACCCCTAAGGGGAGCACCAGGACCACTGCGAATCTACGGAGATATAAGACCCATTGTTTGGATTTATATGCATATTGCTTGGATACATGTGTCTGTGTTACTGACAGAACTTTCAGACTCTCAGCACTTTGATTGACTACTGGTGTTCCTCCCAGTGGACTGCAGTATCTGCTTTAACCCTAGGACTTTATTCTGGATGCACTTTCATTTGGATGCATTTTATTTGTATGCACGTTATATGTATGCACAGCACCTTTATCTTATAGCATTTTTTGGTTTAGAACGGTTTATGTTATATAATTTTTGCACATATTTCCCCACCCCTGGATATTAGGGTGGTCCATATATATATATTTATTTATACGCACACTATTTCACAGGTACTGTGCCACACTTCTAGGCACAGTAGGAGTGCATTAGTTCACTATTTTGGAGGCAGCGCCATTCCCCTCCCTACTTTTTATATTTTCACAGTCACTAACCCCTATGGGTCAGTTCAGGGGAGGCAGCAGCCTATATCTAGATCCTAAGCGCAGGTTTTACTTCATATTTAAAGGTAGTAACACACCTCTGTGTGCAAAGATTCAGGGAACAGACCCTGCATCGTCTACATCTATAATAGCCCTTGAGCTGATCAAATAACCCTATACCTCTAAGGGGAGGGTCTAGAACATTGATTGCCACTTGGTTCCTTATGGACTGGACACCCCTAAAAATAACACGATAACACAATTGCGCATTACCAGATAAAAATAAAGGAAAATCCTCAAAAATAAAAAGTTGAGCAAAAGCCACATTTAATGATTGGTAAGCAACAATATATTTAATTTTTGTTCCTGGCTTTACTTACACTGTATGCACATTTTCAATACACACTGATGTGTAAGTTTTTTTAGAAATGGAGGATTGAGAATGTTAATCTGTTCAATTTGTATGAGAGGAATCCAGAGAATGGTTCAAGCCCAACTTCAGCTAGAACTTCAATGGGACATAAAGTAGTTAAAACCTCTGTCAAGCCTTTTTTCTAAGTGGTTTATGAGTGATGACTGCACCTCCCATTTCTTGTATGGGCCTAACAAAGCAAGAGAAGGTCTGCTCAATGTCATCGCAGATAGAAATTTTAATCTGACAGAAAGTGTACTCTTCCCCACTTTTTCCCAAACTTAGAAATATTTGACCTGTACACACGATCGGTCCATCCGATAAAAACAGACTAATGGATTTTTTCATCAGTTATCCAATGAAGCTGACTGATGATCAGTCGTACCTATACACCATCGGTTAAAAAAAACGATCGTGTCAGAACGCGGTCACGTAAACCACATATGACGGCACTATAAAGGGGAAGTTCAAATCTAATGGCACCACCCTTAGGGCTTTAGCTTATTTTGTGTTAGTAAAAGACGATTCACGCTTTTCTGTCTGTTACAGCGTGATGAATGTGCTATCTCCATAACGAACGCTAGTTTTAGCAGAACGAGCACGCCCGTCCCCTAATTTAGTCTGAGCATGCATGGATTTTTAACCAATGGACGTGCCTACAGACGATCGCTTTTCTCCGATCGGTTAGTTAACCATCAGATAATTTTAAAACAAGTTCCTAGTTTTTTAACCGATGGATAAAAAAACGATGGGACCCACACACGATCGGTTAGTCTGATGACAACGGTCCATCAGACCATTTTCATCAGACAAACCGATTGTGTGTACACGGCATTAGGCTTTGAAGTATACATGTAGCTAGGTTATGAGCAGTTAGTCAATGATATTTGCACAGTACACATTACTATGCCTTTAAAATGCAAGGCATTGAGAAGGAACTCTGGGTACAATTTCACATCTAGAATGAACACTGAACCTACTAACATAATTTGCTTTCCCATCCCATCTCTGATTCTGCAGCCCTTTCATCTCAGCTTCCTTCTATTTGTTGGTGATTGCCATTATAACCTACTGTATCTGTTGTAAACAGAGCATGTCACAGTATTAGTCTTTATCCAGTTGTGTGTATATATAGGACTGCTATGATATAGCATGTAGAGCTCTCCCAAATGAATTTTTACATGACAGTATTTACTGTGCTGTAACAATGATATACAAAGTTCACAGAGGATACAATTGGAACTGTGAAATACTTTACTCATGTTTTTTTTTTTTATCATTTTCAATTGCCATTGGGACAATAGTTGGTGATTTCCATTTTCTGAGCACATGTGTGCTTTCACCAATTGAGTACCAACCTGTATTACTGTACCCCTTCATTACCTTTCCTATTTTAGTGTCAGTGCTGTGATAAATTTGACTGATAACTACTACAATACAACACTGTGTGCAAATACATTTTATATATATTTTTAGACGGATAGAGATTTCTTTTGGTGGTATTTATTAACCACGTTTTTATTGTATATAGGGAAAAGGACCAACAACTGTTTTCTTTTACCTCCTGGGTAAACACCCCAATGGTAATACATTTTTGCCATTATATGTTTGGGAAATTAAGTAACACAAGTATATTGAGGTTGTTAAAGCATCTTATTAATGGTTCTCTAGTGCATACAGACCAGACACAGATGAAGGAGGTAGTGAGGGGGTTAATTTACAAGTCACATGCAGTGGCCGCATGTAGATGTGGGGGTTAATATGCAGTTGTACAGGAAAGGGGTATACAGCACACAAACGAGACAGTGTGGAAATCAGTCATATGGAAAAGGAGGGGGTGAAAGTTTTTTTTTTTTTTTTTATTAGATTATGAGATTATCTGAACTAATGGATAACTCATTCATTCCTTAAGGGTCACTAAAGGAAAAAAAAATGCTTAAATGACTGTTTACAGGGTATAGAGACATAAAAGTTAACTGATTCCTTTTAAAAATGATTAAAAATAGATAAAAATCAATCATTTAATGTGCCTCTAGTTTCACTTTCGTTTTTAAAATGATTTCATGTTTCTGTAAAGTAGAGAAGACACATAAAAAAATCCAGGGCAGTGTTTTGTTTTTAATTAATTAATTAATCTGATTGGTTCTGAGGAGTTTTAGACACACAGCTTAGACCACAGTGAAAATCTGCCATGAGTTTTTTCATAAGGAGCCAGACAACCAGGAAGTGTGGAGATCAGAGAAGTATTACAGCTACTTCAAAGCAAAAATGAACAATGAGAACATGAAAACAGCACTGCATTAAGGTAAATGAGGCTATTTAGCTAAACAAAAAAATTCCTTTAGTGATCCTTTAGTTTGTGCTTCCTCCTATTTCTTTATTATGAGAGGAAGGGATGAAATATGTAAACACTCAACTGTTTACATGTGTGATCAATATGATTGGTCCCTCTATGACCCACCATAGTGATCCCAAACTACAAAGCTGTTCAGATATTTTTTTATTTTTTAATCAGTAAAATATCTCTTTTTACATTTTATTCTAAAATAGTCCAGTCACAAACGAAACACCAGAAATTTTAGGCACCACACCCCAAACAGAAATATTAGAAAATTATGGGGAAAGGAGGGAAAGGGGATTTTTTCGGTGCTATAAATATTCGTATATTAATGAGAAAGAACTCGTCTTTAGTCAATAATGTATAAAAATACAAAATAGTTTTATTTAAATATAGATCAATAAAAGGCTGATCCTAATAAATTCACATAGCAAAATATAGTGGTCACGATACAACGGGTTGTAATTAGGCCAAGATGAAAAAGTTGCATGGTCCCAACATGTTTCGCTAACAGTGCTTCTTCAGGGAAAGGCGATGGCAAATCATGCTATTACAACTATGCAGATGAGAAAACATACAATTAGTATTACAAAATCATAACAAAATATTATACAGACAGTAACCATAAATAAATGTAATGAGTGATTAGGGTGTCATAAAAACCAAACAGGAAATGCACGCTTACCCAAACTACTCACTGAACCCATTGTCCACCAACCATCAAAGGTATAGGATCAGAGTGTGAAACCCCCGGTAGGGGAGGAGCATCCCGATCAAACACCAAAGGACACTAAATGGGACTAAATGGGCAAAACTTAAAAAAAATATATGAATAAGAAGGAATCTAAGGCCTTGTACACACGAGGGAATAAATCCGCTGAAACTGGTCCGACGGACCATTTCATCCGAAAAATCCGCTCGTCTGTATGGGCAAACGGACCGTTTTGGCCGGATTTCTCCTGTGGACTAATTCCAAAGCATGCTTTGAAATATTTCCGCCGGACACATGTCCGTCGGATATGTCCGCTCGTGAGTACACAAAAGCATCGGACCAAAAACCCGCGCATTGCTCAGTCAAAACGATGGGACGGGAGCACTCGTTCAGGTAAAACTCGCGTTTGTTTGGGACCTGGCACATTCGTCACTCTCTATTTGTAGTGTCCTGTTTCTAGCGTTTTTTTGTTCTTTGTTCTCTTGCTAGAAGAAACCCGTTCTCTTGCTGATGCAATTTTGTCCCGATGTCACATACTGAAAGCTTGCATTTTCGTTAGTGTTTTTTCTATTTCACACTGTTTGCTAGCCAGATGTCCCCACATATGCTTCCGTTCTCCACATTTTTATTATGTCTATTTTGACTTAATGTTGAGGGTATCATATTTTTTTTTTTTTGTATTTTACAGTTTAGGAATTTTTCCAAAATATGTTATTTTTGTTGTTTCATCATGTTTTTATTTTTTTTGTTAAAATTCCCTTTTATTTTCCCAACTTATGTCATTTTGTTGTTTCATCCTTTATTTTTTCCCTTATTTTTTGGGGGGGGGGTGTTTTATTTTTATGAATATTTTAGGCTTCTTTTGGGTTTACCAAGTTCGACCACAAAAGGTCCCCCCCCCCCAAGGAGTTTGTGTCCTTTGCAAATGCCACATTTTATTTTACAAATGTCTGATGCTTACTCACCACAGTATAAAACAGTATAAAACACAATAGACAAGGTTTGAAAGTAACTACAAAAGCCATTTATTTCCGGCCAAAAAAGAAATTATAAATCACCAGAACGGCAGCACTTGATGAGATTGCAACATACATGCATACTTGGGAATTACAACATGATTAAGGATACATTTAGTAACCTCAGGAGTCAATAACAAAAATCAGGATCAGCAGCACATGAACAAAGGAACCCAAGCTGTGCTACTCCAACGAGCTCAGTTTTTTTGACAATCAACTGGATGGCAGGGAATCATCTTCTCGACTTCTTTCCAGACTTCCTTCCAGCGAAACTTCCATGGGTCTGTCCACGGACCCTTGCAGGTGGGGGTGATGTGGCAGCAGGAGGAGGATGATGATGATGATGGGGAGCAGGCCAGGCCGGGTCACACAGCACAGTGTCCCTGCTCAGCTCGTCCCTTTTTATCCTGGCCAGGACCTGATTAATCAGGTCCTTGGCCAGGCTTTTTTGCTCCTCCCCCCTTGGTTGAGCTCATTGGCCACAAATGCACTATAGCATTCGGTTGGGTTGAGGGGAGCCCTCATGATTTCAGCAGCCTCCCGTATAACCTCCAGGCTCTCGTCGTGCACCACACTCCTGCGCCTCCTTGCAGCTGGTGGCCTCATCTGGAGGGGAGGAACTTGGCTGATGGTGCTCAGCCTGGGCCTGGGGACCTGCTGCACCTCACTTGGCCCGGCCTCCTCCTGGCTGCCACTCCCCCCTTCCGCCTGGCTGACATGGGCCTCAGGAGCTGCCACCTCCTGGCTGGTCTCTTCTTCCTGTGTATAAAAAAAGGACATGCTGTAATATTTAGCACAATCACACACATTTTCTTTCTCTAGACTGTTTTAGTTAGTATTAATTTTAATTAAACAGACTGTCCTTCTGACCCCTGCATTTGGCATCCCTGACACCTATGTGTAGGCCCACAACTTTGGTTTTTCTTCCCAAGGTTTGTTTTTTGTTTACCAGATCAACTCACTAATTCAAAATAAATAGCAGCACCAAAATATGTTGGAAAATACTATACCTCATCGAAGATGGCCACATCTGGCTCCATGTCAACCATGCCCGCTTCAGATTCTGCAGGGCTCCTGGGATCCGGGGAAGTTCCGCTAGGAGGAAGGCTGGAAGGTAGTGTTGAATCAGAAGGCCTGCCATCCAGTTCATCGTTCAAAAAACTGAGCTCTTTGTAGTACCAGAGCTTGGGTTCCTTTTTCTTAGTTGCTGCTGATCCTGATTTCTGATATTTTTATACACATTTCTGTAGCTTCTCCTGAGGTTACTAAATTTATCCTTCACCATGTCGCCTGTGCAACTTGGCACCCAAGTGTGCAGGTATGTAGCAATCTCATCAAGTGCTGCTGCTCTCTTCTGGGTATCTAAATATTCTGGGTGCTTGGTGTCCCAAAGAAGGGGCATATCCCGATAGCGGTTGATAAGCTGCATTGTTGCCTCCTTCCCTTTCAGCAAATCCATTTTGAACAGCTTTCATCTCGTAAAATTTCCTTCAATAGTAATGTCTAGAATAGAAAATGACAAACAAACACAAAGCACAACTTAAAAAAGGCTCAGCTTTGAGATTCTAAAAATATGTGCACATTCATTCATTTTAGAGCAACTACAGTATACAAACACAGTGTCTTCTGCTGCTACATAGCTGGCCAGCTCTGCCGCATTGTTGTAGCCCCCAAAAAAGGTGTCATGCAGAGCCATTTGTTTAAGTTGTAGCATGTAGCATGTAGATAAGAACACATTCACCATGACTATTAATGCTAGCACTCATCAAGGCACTAGTTCATGTTTAGCCAGGGCCGCCATCATGAATTTTGGGGCCCCTTACAAAGCTTCAGGCATGGGCCCCCTGGAGCAGGGAACCGGGGGGGGGGGGGGGTGCTGCCGCATGATGAAATATAAAAAAGGGGGTAGCCATCCGAGCCCCTGGGGACCCCCATGCCCCTTACAGGTGTAATGCCTGTACTCCCCTGATGGCGGCCCTGTGTGTAGCTATCATGCCCCTCAGCATTGATGGCAGAAAACACTAACTACTTATCTCTGTACAACCAACACACAACAATACTTGCATGATCTGACTGCATACTCTAAAATCCAAAAAAAGAGAATAGAGCATTCCTTACATATATCTTGATGAAGTGATGTGTACAAGCACTTGGCTCTCTAAATTTTATGCTGTGCCCCAAAATGCCTAAATAACAGTAGCACAAAAAGGGTGCAAACAACATTGAAAAGCCCCATCCCCCATGGCTGTTCAAATTCTAGGCCTCTGATCCGATATTTTCATTTACCTTTGTCTCTCTCTCTCCTCGTTTCCGCTCGAATAATCTCTGCGTAACCTACGTAATCACGTCGTTACCATTATATCCCCACGCAATAAAGAAGCGCCGCCCTCGTCTCCGCCCATGACGTACCAATTCCTGTTTTCCACGCCCCTATGAAATGTAGATTGGAAAATATGGCGATGTCACACGAGTGCACATTAGCCAATTGATCGGGATCTGGAAGGGACAGAGGCCGAAACGTCCAGATCCAGGCCAAAACGATACAAGGCCACAAACATGTCTCTACAAGAGATGGTGGAGATGGTGTCCATACTGCGACGGAAGGACTATGATGGTGAGCATGGGCCATACAGCACCACTAACCGGAGGAAGTCCAAAATTATGGATAAGGCGGCGAGGAAACTTTATGAGATGTTTGGGGTCACCAGGTCAAAAGAGCAGCTCCAGAAACGCTGGTCTGACTTAAAACTGCGCGAGCCAGAGCAGTATCGCAAAATCAAGAAAATCATAGAAAAAAGTAAGTACTTTAAAATGTCTTTGGAGTGCCTATTGTTTTTTTTAATGTTTTGCCATGTCTATTTCGCCATCTGCCTCGTTGGCCTGCTTGTATTTTTGAACCCCTGCATTGTAAAATTAGTAATGTTTGTCTAATAAATCCCATGACTTGCCACGATCGTAGGCAACATCGTTCCATCACCTAGTTTCGCCAAAATCCGCGGGTCCAGGAACATCACACCTGGACGTGGCTATTTGGCGAAAAACATCGTTTAGAGAAACAATGTGGAAAATATGATGTGTTTGTGCAAACTAAGTTGATTTTAGGCAAACAGGATTCATTCATTCACACAGTGATGAGATAACCTAATAAGCAGCTGTTTTCACATCTGTCATTTAGAGAACCTGTGTCTCCCCCATAAAAGACCAATTTGTACTTTTGGTGAAGGGACTCCAAAAACTACTTATTCAGGAGGCCAGCCATGTGTGTCACTTCACCAAAAAGGCTCATTATATCACAGCTTGGGAGAAGTCATCTACCAAAAAAAAGAATATGGTTTTTGCTGGAATAAGCCCAAAACTACAATTGTAACGCCACTTCTAAGCAATGTTTGCAAATTAGGCCCTCCAAAATATCTGGTTGCTGATGAGTTTCCTTTTTTTTGTTGGTTTTTAGGGGAAAGAAGAGGACAGCGCTATGAGGAGTCAGGGAGGGCCACACTGTCTCCAAAACGGCAAAAAAAAATGTGGAGGAGGAGGATGATGAAGAAGGAGAGGAGGAAGAAGTAGAGGAGGAAGGGAGAGAGGAGGAAGGTGGATTGGCGGAGGAAGGCGGATTGGTGGAGGAAGCCGGATTGGTGGAGGAAGGCGGATTGGTGGAGGAAGGCGGATTGGTTGAGGAAGGCGGATTGGTTGAGGAAGGCGGATTGGTGGAGGAAGGCGGATTGGTGGAGGAAGGCGGATTGGTGGATGATGTCGGATTGGTGGAGGAAGGAGAAGTTGAAGAAGAAGGAGAAGTTGTAGAAGATGTTGAAGTTCTCAGTACAACAGGTCAGTGACACCCCAGCTTTGCAGGGAAAAAGAGATATAGATAGGCCTGCACCTTACTTACTTACAATGTATTTTTTGATTTTGTCATTTTTAGGGGATGAAGATGGGATTAGCACATCTGTTGCTCCTAATTTTTTTCGTGCAAGTGCACAAATCCTAATACAGCAGATAATGGAGTGAAGCACGGAGCTGGCCAATATAAGGGAAAGGATGGTGGTGATGGACCAAAACTTCAAAAACATGTTAGATATTTTGGGACGTATATAGAAGACTATCCCCCCCATCTGCCCCCCCCCCCCCCTGCCCTCACCCCCAACCACCCCACTCTCAAAGATGTTGTATATTTTTACATTAAAATACGCCAAAATTTGAGGATGCACACACACACACTTGGGTTTATTTAGTAAAGCTATAACATGCAAAAGCAGCCTCACTTGGCATATAAACCAATCAGCTTCCATGTTTAGATGCAAAAGCTGAATTGAATAAGCTCAATTTAGAAGCTGATTGGCTTATATGCAGAAATAAGCCTGAGTTTGCACTGTTTAGTAAATAAACCCCAGTGTGTGTTCACATGTGCTATTTGCCATCACAGTACATCGATTGTCTGTGCTTTGTGGGTGCAACCCCTTCTTCGCTTATCAAGTAGGTGAGAGAAAGGGGTTGCACCCACAAACCACATACATTGATCACCCATGATGGCAGATAGCACATGTGAACATTTGGCATGGGATCTCAGGCGAGAATTCACCATTTAGCGCATCACACATACAGCATGTGTGCATCCTCAAATTTTGGCGCATTCCGGGGTGACATAAGACCATGTCGTCTGGGTTTGGTATGCTAAATAAAAGGTTGAACTTTGTAAGTTCCATTGTTACATATGTTTGTCAAAACCAAAAATTTTTTGTTGAATAAATAAATCCTTTCTAAACACATTTTTCTAAGAAAAGCCTAAGATTTTGGGTAAAACACCAAATTAAAAAACAATAAAAATTTTGCCAAAAAAAAACGCTAAAAGCAGTGGCTTCTTATTTGTAGGCTCAATACCCAGTTTGTAGAAGAGTGACTAGAATGTGCAATTGTGTGTATTTACTAAAACCTGCTAACTAAATTGGGCCCAAGAAGTGCACTAGTTTCAGAACCTGAAAGACAGATCAAAAGAGAAAAAGCAATAATGACAAACAACTGAATAAAGTCCAATGGTCAAATTATTTATTAGTTCTTTGGAATATTTCTTTCTTTTGGGGGCCGAATTAGAAAGAAATATTAATCTGGCATAGCTATGGCCCCCCAACCCATAAAGTACTCAACATATTTGTCGCGTACCTCACGAGCAGATTCGGTGACCGAGCCAGCGCGACCAGTGTCCAGCCCAGGAAGGGTATCTGAGGGTAGTCCTGCCTCAGCACTGATGTTGGGTAGGTACGTCTGGGAATGCCTGCGTAAAAAATTATGCAATATGCAGCAGGCCAAAATAACAGAGTTAAATTTATATTCCGCCAGATGTATCGCTGTCTGGAACAGGCAGAACCGGCTGGCGAGTATCCCAAAGGCATTCTGCCATTCCTGTGGCGTGGAGGGAAACTGTGGGGACAAAAGCAAAAAGAAAATTAGCACTTTGGCACATAAAAAACATTGCAAACACTAGTAAAAAAACTTCATTCTGCAACATCACATTATTAACATTTCTAAATATTAGTGTGTAGTGAGTATTAAGGGCAACCAATCCAGAGCCAATTATTATCAGACTACACATCCCGCTGATGGGGCAATAAACTTTTTTAGGGGGGGGGGAGTTGAACTACAATGGAGCAGGACAAAAATAAATAAAAAATAAGGTGTGTTTGTCCCTAGGAGATGATGCTGTATAGGTTAGTAGTGTTGAAGGTAAAAATATGCAGGTAGGCCAAACAAAATTAACCTGGAAAGCTTAACAACATGCATGGGGAGAAAAGGGAACATTATGCACACAGCATTATACAATCATGGCAATTAGGAAAACCAACAAAAAAAGTTTCTAAAATTGACATACATTATTAAAGACACAGATTGTGATGTTAAAGGAGGAAACTTACCGTAATAAACTCCTCCTGCATCACTTGTATGATAGCAGAACACGTTTCCGGTATGATGACCCCAAGCGCCTGGGGAGAGATGCCTGTTGAGAACTTGAGGTCCTGCAGGCTCCTCCCAGTCGCCAGGTACCGCAACGTGTCAATAAGCCTCTGCTCAGCCGGAATGGCTTGGCGCATCACAGTGTCCTGCCTCGTGATATAGGGGGACAGGAGATCCAGCAGACGGTGGAAAACGGGGTCCGTCATACGGAGAAAGTTCCTGAAGTCATCAGGATTATTCTCCCGGATCTCCCTAAGCAGAGACGTATGAGAGAATCGGTTACGCTGCCGCAACCAATTCTTGGCCCAGGAACTCCTCCTCCTACTGTTCCTGTCCAAATCACTGGAATGCACACAGACTCCAGAACAAAACCCATAAACAGCACAAACTCATGAAAAGTTGCGCTGCTGCTCCATCATGGCTTCAAACCGGCCGGCTGGTCAGTCAAGAACACACTCAAACAGAAAGCACCCCCAAATCCAGCAAGACCTGCAAAGATCGCACGTCAAACAGATACGACCGTACAGGACGGCACTGCAAAGCAGAAACGCCGTGCACGGCGACACTGAATGACAAATACGAGCCCACAAGCACACACTGAACCGGAAAATACGACCTGTTAAGCGCGGAGACTGAAAAGCACGAATCAGCTCTAACCAAACCTTCACTAACACAGAACTAGCAAAAGTGGAACAGAGGGTGGCGCCGTAGGCTTTGGCATTCCCCTTTATAGTGACTTCATACGTGGTTTACGTGCCCGCGTTCTGGTCCGCTGGGATTTCTGTCCGATGGTGTGTACGCTCATCAGACCAACGGACAAATTTGCCTTGTCCGCTGTGAAATATCCGTCGGATGTTTCCGACCGGATAAATTACATCGTGTGTACAAGGCCTCAGTGTAGGGATGCAGCAAGCTGGGCTGAATATAGTAATGGTGACGACACTCAGGATGTTAATTACATAAAAACAAATATAGACTATATCAAGACGGAGGACAGTCAATACGACAATACGACATCAACAAGGGATATCAGTCTGGACATGTGAAAAATCACATTTATATATGCCACTCTCCTCTCCAATGTACATACATCAAAACAAAAAAAGAAAAGGGAAACATGAAGTCAGATAAAAGGATTAGCTAAGTTTCAAAGCAAGAGAATATTAAACTTTGAAAGAGACAGAGCAAGAGAATAAATAATAGTAAGTCTCTATAACATTAAAGACAGTAGTGGACAAATGTCTCACCATATTGATTACTTATAAGGATACAATATTAATATCCAGGGTGTTTTTTTTTTATTTAAAAGGGACAAAAAAATTAAGAAAAAAAGGAAAAAAGAATTGCAAGAAAAGTTGAAAGAGACATTGCAAATACAGAGTTGACACTCCACCTGACCATATCGATGGAAACTTACCATAAAGTTGCTATAGACTGTCATGCACAGGTCCCCCTGCTCTCAGCATGGCATAGCCACAAAATCAGGTATTTATAGCGTCCTACCAACGCGCCCGGCATCTGACATCACCGGGAGTGAGGCAGGCAGGTGCAATTGCGCATTCTCATGAATCCCGGCGGGTCTTGAAACTACAGAACCCAGGATGCATAGTGTCGAGAAAGGGGAGGGGTTCCAAGCTCTGTACCAATGACACTGGTAACCAAAGCAACACCCTTCCCTTCTCACAATGCTACAATCACAGGATGGAAAAAGGATTGGAAAACCCAAGAAGGTGGAGAAAGATTGAAAACTGACATGCCACTGGGTTAGCAGAGAGACCCTACGGAAGCAAAAAACAACACACAGCGCCAAAAAAGGGGAGGCTAATGGAGAATGAAAAAAAGCCTCCCCGGCATCCATGTGGCTAGGTCAGGCACTCCACAGGGGGATCACAACCATGCCACACGGTGGAGACAAACAATAAGGAGCAGCGAGATCAGAGAAAGCATGATGAAGAGGGACATGGCTGACAGACCACACACAGCCATGGCCATCCTGGATGGCCAAGAGACCCCAAACACTCAATGACAATGTATAAAGATAACAATAAAACATGTTAATACAATTTTAAACCAAATAAGTATACAAAATAAAAATATATATTAGATGACACAATAAGTAATAATTAAACAATCCAATGCATATTTCATGCATACTACAGTTTAAGTCCAAGCTACATTAGACAAATAATAGCCAATGCCCCTTGGAAAAAAAGAGGAGAAAAAAGAGGGGTCATATTATGTGGTACACAGGGGAAATGGAAAAAAAAATACCAAGTTGTGAATGAAAACCTAGGGAGGGATGAGAATGAACGGTAAACTCTAGAACCTATAGACAAATTTACTTAAAGAAAAGGTTTAAAACTAAGATTTTCATTAAATCCAGAATATTGTGTAGCCCTCAAATCATAAATCCAGCGCGCCTCGAGCTGGAGTAGGGTTCCATTGACACTGCCACCTCTCGAGTCCGGTGGAATATGATCGAGGGCTAGAAATTTAATGACATTATGGTCAAAATTGTGGTAAATGGCAACATGTCTACTAATGGCAGTGACAATCTTCTTTTTGAGGATGGGCTTGATATGATCCCTTATCCTCTCAAAGAAACATATATTATTGACTAAAGACAAGTTCTTTCTCATTGTTATAGGAATATTCATTGCACCGAAAAAATCCCTTTTCCCTCCTTTCCCCATAGTTTTCTAATATCTCTTTTTACATCTTTTATATATGTTTTCACCTATTGGAAACATAACTGTATGAATTTAAGTATGAAAACTACTGTATGAACTTTAATAAGATGAATATTATGTAGTGTAAAAGTAGTTACAAAAGTACATAATGATTCCATGACAAAATATCCATTTAGTCCTGTATACTTTAACAATAACTAGTTCCTGACAACTAGTAAATCTGTCCAATAACTCATTTTGACTTTTTCAGTGGTATTTATTTTAAATAATTGTATGAAACTTCATGCATGTATTTGTGCTAGAAAGACATTATTTCTACTCCCTTATGCTTTTAAATATCCAATTTGTAATGAATAATAAAATTGCCTTTAGGCCTTTAAAAAGGAATATAAATAGCTTCAGGTAAATATGCATCTGTTTTACATAAAAACTTGAGCACAGTAGTTTTCTTAAAGCAAATCCATCTTTGGTGTATATACAGTACATGTTATGTTACAGTATATAAAGAAACTATCGCTCATCTGATACAGAATCTATACCCACAGTCATTACAATTATTTCTTAAAAATGCTCAGGGCTCTATTTTAACTTTTTGGAAGAATTAGTAAAGAAAATGACTTCCGTTGGTGTTACAAAGCTTTTCTTATCTATAATCCACAGCTGCCAACTCTGCATAATGTTTAAGATATGTTTTTACGAACAATAATATGAGAGCAACTGCTCTTTTAACAAGATGTACACATAATTGTATTCCTTGACAATGCAGTCTGAAAATATGAAGACAGCATGGTTGCATTCATCAAAACATCCAACCTTTGAGCTCCTTATAATTTCATACACCAGCAGCTTTTAATGAGTATGCTTGTTAAAAAGCACACATTTTAGCAATAACTAAAAAAAGAAATAGTTAACATGATTCTGCTTAGCAATGACTAAAAAGATATGTGCACATGTGTTTCATTTTTTATTATATGCCTCATGTTTAAATTAGTTGTTTTTGTCTTTTGATTAATTATTATTCTTTTTTTGTTTCAATTTAGCTTCTCTGAGTCTACAGGCAGCTTCTATATATGCATTAAGATTTATGTTGGCTTAAAATGTCGAACATAAAATATGTGCAATATTTCATATTTACCTATTTAACTCCTTGCCGACCGCCCGCCGTCATATTACTGCGGGACGGTGGCACTGTTTCGCGAGAGCACGTAGCTCTACGTCCTCTCTTTTGCGGCCACTAGGGGGCGCATGCGCGCCCCCCGCACGCCCCCGAGTCCCGCGCGCGTGCCCGGCGGGTACGATCTCAACTAGTGAGTCCACCCCCCCATACAGTTAGAACACAAACAGCAACACACCTAACCCCTTCCCTGCCCCCTAGTGTTAACCCCTTCACTGCCAATGGCATTTTTATAGTAATACAATGCATTTTTATAGCATTGATCGCTATAAAAATGCCAATGGTCCCAAAAATGTGTCAAAAGTGTCCGATGTGTCTGCCATAATATCGCAGTACCGAAAAAAAACGCTGATCACCGCCATTACTAGTAAAAAAAAAATATTAATAAAAATGCCATAAAACGACCCCCTTTTTTGTAAACGCTATAAATATTGCGCAAACCAATCAATAAACGCTAATTGTGATTTTTTTACGAAAAATATGTAGAAGAATACGTATCGGCCTAAACTGAGGAAAAAAAATGTTTTTTTATATATTTTTTGGGGATATTTATTATAGCAAAATGTAAAAAATATTGAATTTTTTTCAAAATAGTCGCTCTATTTTTGTTTATAGCGCAAAAAATAAAAAACGCAGAGATGATCAAATACCACCAAAAGACAGCTCTATTTGTGGGAAAAAAAGAACGCCAATTTTGTTTGGGAGCCACGTCGCACGACCGTGCAATTGTCAGTTAAAGTGACGCAGTGCCGAATCACAAAAAGTGCTCTGGTCTTTGGACAGCAATATGGTCCGGGGCTAAAGTGGTTAAAGGAGATAACAAAATAAAATTATTATTTTCAAAAGAGATATACCGTATATACTCAAGTATAAGCATAGTTTTTCAGCACATTTTTTTGTGCAGAAAAAGCCCCCCAGGGCTTATACTCGAGTCTCGCTACCTCAATGCAATAGAAAGATAAGCAAAGGCAACCTGAGATATCAGAACAACGTGTCAATCCATTTTGTTTATACACCTTTAAATTTAATAGTCACCCAAGACTATGCTATGAGACCCGTCTAGAATCTATTTATGTGTTTCCAAAACAATTAATGCATTTCCAAAACGCTTTATGTGTTCCCAAAACACTCTATAATAGCCACCCAGGACTATTTAGACCTTTCCAAAGCCTACTGCTAGTGTTACCTAAACACTTAACAAGTCTATACTTCGCCCACACAGATTTAAAATAAAGACTATTGTGAGCATATGTCACGGTAAGGTAAAAAAAAAATTGACACTTACCGTAACTACGCCAATTGAAAGGAAGGGGGGCTCAGTATGACCAAGATATGACTCCGTTGTTCATTCGATCCCAGTACGGTGCCGGAGACCCCTCTGACCAAAGATGCACGCAGAGACTCAGTTACAGAGTGGTCTAATCTCATATATTTAATCATGCTTTTATAAGATTTTTATAGGTATTACAAGGCATAAAATTGATCACAAAGTAATTGGAAGCATTAATATGTCAAAGTACATAAACAAGGTTATATGCAGACATGTTTTCATAACAATACACTGAAATGCATAACAAGGACAGACTCAAGGAGATGACTTCTGTCTTCAGAACAAGATAACTTATAGAAGTGTAAAGCGTCAATAACAAGAAATCACATGTTATCAAGGAACATAGACTTGTTCCCAAACAAAACGTCTACTGAGACATGTGTGGGCGAAGAACAATGTGCAGTAGGTTATATGACTAAAGAATGATCCTTTAAGATGGATGCTTATTCTAAAATGGAGTCACAATGGTCCATATTCCTTCACACACTACGTAGCTTTAGATGCAATCTGCAGAGGACACGGGCAGTACACACCAAACAGCTTTAGGTGCAAACTGTAGAGGACACCGGCAGTACACACCAAGTAGCTTTAGGTACACAATGCAGAGGATACAGGCAGTACACACACTATGTAGCTTTAGGTGCAAACTGCAGAGGACACGGGCAGTACACACCAAGTATCTTTAGGTGCAAACTACAGAGGACAAAGACAGTACACACACCATGTAGTTTAATGGTGCACACTGCAGAGTACACAGGCAGTACCCACTACGTAGCTTTAGGTGCAAACTGCAGAGGACAAAATGACTCTCTCTCTCTCTAACCACCGCCGCAACACACTACACAAGGTCGACCTGCAGGTGGCCTTAAATAGTGTGGGGCGTGTACTAAACCTCCTGAGCCATAATTGGCCAAAGCCACCCTGGCTATGGCCAATTATGGCTCTCCATTTTTTGATTGGTTTTGTGATTGGCCAAGCATGAGGGTCATAGTGCATGCTTGGCCAATCATCAGCCAGCAATGCACTGCAATGCCACAGTGAATTTTAGGTCGTGACGCGCTACTTAAATTTGGCGCAAACGGCCCGTAACATTCGTATTTAAATGAACTATCGAACATACGATGTTCGAGTCAAACATGGGTTTGACTCGAACATGAAGTTCATCCCTACTGGGTATGAAGTACCTCTCCCCGTTTGGGCAAAATTATGGATATTTCTAAAATATATATGTATACTAATGTTATATATGTCCCCATAGCATGTGTTTTTTATTTGTTTATGTAGAATATGTGCCTAAGGTCCTGAAGAAGCGTTTGCACGCGCAACAAGTAGAGCTGAGCTGAGAAACGATACACACACACACACACCCCTCCCACCTTCAATGCTATATCTGGTGTAACAACACCAATGAACCCAGTTCCATGGTTTCTGTGATGAATAGATAACCTATAATGCTATGGGTACAATAGGTATTGTGTAATATGTATCTATAAAAATAGTGCTAATGGCGCCCTTCCTTCAATATAGCACCACTCAGCGCTTAGGTACGTGTAATTAAGGTGATTGATAATAGCTAATCGGACATGTGTGCAATGCAGCAGCTGCTAAAAATATATAACAATGTTCATAAAACAGTAAAAATAAAACAATTTAAAACCTTAAAAAAAAACTTAAAAGGTCCTAAAGTTCCATGCAATACTGTAGCAGCGCTACTTTCAAACCCACGTTTGAAATTCTTCTATAAATCAAGTGAACATATAGGTATACGATGATAGTGCAGATGGATCACACACAAAACAGTCCTTAAATACGTGCTCCTTTCACCAAGGGGGGCGTTCACCACGTGGGGGGATATTTACTCCCCTGTTGGGGATGCACTCACCACAAGATTGAATCAAAGGGGCCTGGGTTGTATATCTGTATATGTCCCGAAAGATGCACTCTCCACCAGCAGGAATGTTAAGATTAAACCGTATCCATAAAAGAAAAAAACTCATATAGTATAATACCGTTTAAAATTCATTTATTAAGCCCAATTTTTTAAGCTCTGTGGGCTGTATAGTGTCTCTGGTCAGAGGAGGGCGTGACGCTTATCCTCTGACCAGAGATGCTGTACAGCCCCCAGAGCAGGAACAGGATATTCTTGGCAGACATATGCATCTTCACAGGCTCACAGGGAGAAGCTTACAGGCACAGTACAGATTTTGTTATATGCTTGAACACTTTTGCATTGTGGTACGCACAATATATAAATGGGATGTTTTTGGGCTTAATAAATTAATTTTAAACGGTATTATACTATATGAGTTTTTTTCTTTTATGGATATGGTTTAATCTTTTTTTTTTTTTTTTCACAATCCAAGTTTATTGATTCAAAAGTAGCAAGGTACAATATCGAAAAACAAACAATGTTAAAGAGCAAAATCCAATCACACAATAACAGGAGTATAACATTAACAAAGATGGGTTGGATCAATTGTCCACGCGTTTGGGACGCTTGGGTCGAAGCACACTTTCAAGAGCCACAATATGAAAAGAAAGGAAGGGGGGGGGAAGGGGGGAGAGGGAGAGATAAAAAAAAAAAAGGGGGGGGGGTGGGGAAAGTTTGAGTTGTGGTATAAATATCCAGGGTTTACCTAAGGGCAGTAAACCTTTTATCTACTTCCGGATAATGACAGATGTTAACAGAGGAATCTAAAACAATACAGTATTCAGTATTTTACAGTGTGTTACAAATTCGGAATAAATCAAGCCATCAACAACTGATAATCATTGGAAAATTTAAACAGTATCCACGGTTGCCAAGTTTCATTGAATTGGGTAGAATCTTCACTTCTCATAGCTATTAATTCCTCCATCCTGTAAATATACTGTACCCTATTCAACCAGTCTACAATCGAAGGGCACGTAGAGGACCTCCAGAACAGTGGTATTAGCGTTTTGGCAGCTGTCAGTAAGTGTCTTGTCAGCGATTTTTTGTATCTGCGAATAGACATGTGGTTAACATGTAAGAGACAAGCGGCAGCATCCAATTGGATACTCGTGTCCGTGATCTGCTTGATATGGTGTATTATTTGTGACCAAAAGTCTGAGATCGCAGGGCAGGACCACCAAATATGGATGAATGACCCTATATCACTCTTGCACCTCCAGCACCTATCAGACGCGGTCGGTGACCAGGCCTTCGTTTTCTGGGGGGTGATATACCAGTGTGTAAGGATTTTATATGAAATTTCCTGAAACCTGGAGCTTAAGGAACATTTATGTGCAAACACGCACGCTTTTTCCCACTGGCTGTCAGAGAGTATAATATTCAATTCACTTTCCCATTTTTTCTGGTGCTTATCAGGTGTTTGTGCTTGGTGTGAGGTCAACCAAGAGTAGGCCAGTGAAGTTGTCTTCATGACAGGGGAGCCTGAGAGACAGATTTGTTCTAACTGGGTAGGGGTTCTACAGTATTCCAATTTATGCTTACTATTGACCAGAAAATCTTGTGTTTGTAGGTAGAACCAGAAGCCGGGGAAGGCGTGTCCCAGCTCTGATTTCAACCTGTTAATAGATTTGATTTTTTTGTCCAAGAGACAGTGAGTAGCCAAAAGCTTCACTGTGTTGATCGTAGGTATCCTAACCTCCATTCCTGGGGGAAAGTCTGGGTTATCTGTCAGCGGGGTCAGTGGGCCTGGTACACTAGCTAGATTAAAGGGTCGTACTGCGCTGTGCCAGACCGAAAGCGTCGCCGCTACTAGAGGGTGGGAGAGTCCACCTGTCCATTTCGAGACTTCCGACCAGGGATAGTAAGCAAGCGATTTAGTATGATCCGTTCTTTCCAGGCTAACCCAATCCTTGTTTGTCTGGTGACAGTGCCAGTCTATCACCCTGGTAATGTGGGCAGCCACATAGTACTTTCTGAAATCCGGTAGACCTATACCCCCTCTACTCTTGGGTTGGGTCAGTTGGGAGAAACTCAGTCTTGACTTTTTGCCAGCCCAAAGAAAATTCAGTTGGGCAGTGCGCAGTTTGGTGAAAAAGGACGGGTGAAGTTTAATCGGTAAGGCATTGAAGTAATACAGCAATCTTGGCAATATTGTCATTTTAAGGATGGAGGCCCTACCAAACCAGGTGAAAAGCTTTGAAGACCACCTACGTAGATCAGTAATGATGGATTGCAGCAAGGGGTTAAAGTTGGCTGCATAGAGACCTTCAATTGTTGGGGTTAGTCTTATACCTAAATATTTGAGGTGACATTGTTCCCACCTAAAATTATGATTACTTTTCAACAAGTCATATTCACTTGTACTAAGGGTCAAATTAATCGCTTCCGACTTACTGTGGTTAACTTTGAAATTGGAGACATAGCCAAAGGTGGCAAAGACTTTTAGTAAGGTAGGGATGGAGATGTGAGGCTTAGAGATGAAAAACAGGAGGTCATCCGCGTAAGCAGCAGTTTTATACTCCCTGTGATTTACCGTAAAGCCCCTGATGTCTTTTGAGAGATTAATGGATCTTATTAAGGGTTCTAATGAAATAATAAATAAAAGAGGGGATAGGGGGCAGCCCTGTCGAGTGCCGTTTGTGATTCGTAGCGGATCCGAAAAGGTGTTATTGATTTTGATCAAAGCCCGTGGGTTGGTGTAGAGGGACTCAATCCAGTTAAGCATGTTTCCCCCCAGACCAATGTGCCTACAAGTAGCCAACATGTAATCCCATGAAACCCTATCAAAGGCCTTCTCCGCGTCTGTGGACAGGAGAAGGCCCCTGATTCCGGACTGCCTGGCGTGATGTATCATGCTGAGGGCTTTGGAGATATTGTCTCTAGCTTCCCTTCCCATCATGAACCCCACTTGTTCTGGGCCAATTATAGTTGGAAGGAGTGGTTTAAGCCTATTTGCAATAACCTTCGCCAGGAGTTTGACGTCTATGTTTAATAGCGAGATGGGCCTGAAGTTTGCACAGTCGGAATGGTCCTTGTCAGGTTTAGGGATTACAGCTATATGAGCTGTGAGAAACGAGTTTGAGTCATGTTTGTCTTTGGCTAGAAAGTTGAGTGCCCTGAGTAAAGGGGGTAAAATTAATTGAGGGAATGTCTTGTAATATTGTGCCGTAAACCCATCAGGACCCGGGCTTTTACTTGGTTTCAATAGTTTTACGGCCTCTAACAGTTCGTCTTGTGTTATGGGGTCTTCTAGTGGTTTGGCCTCTTCAGTTGGAATCGAGGGTAGTTCGCTATTTTTCAGGAATTCCTCAATGACTTCCGTCCGTGTCGATGTGATATGTGCAGGTTTGTGCTGTGGCCGAAGGTTGTATAGCTTGGAGTAAAAGTCTTGGAAGATTTTAGCTATATGTATTGAGTCATGTTCAAGGGTTCCCTGTTTGTTTTTGATTGCATGAACACGGTTAGCGGAAGAGGCCTCTTTCAGAGCCCTAGCTAAATACTTGCCTCCTTTGTCACCATGTTCGTAAAAAATATTTTTTTTTAAAAAAAAGTTTTTTTTGGGTTTGCAAATTCAAAATTTGCAATAAGGCCTTTCTGCAGTTAGATAGTTCTTTTTCCACCTGTTCCGAAAGCGTTTTTTTATGTTGTAATTCCAAGCGGGCAATTTTATCAGATAATGATGTCAACTCCTTTTCTCTTTCTTTTTTTCTCATTGCTCCCCACTTAATCAAGTTTCCCCTTATCACCGGTTTGTGGGCCTCCCAGTTATTTAAAGGGTTTGTATGTGAGTCCAGGTTGTCCTCAAAATAGTTCTTAATGGAGTTATATATGTCGTCATGTATTGTTTGGTCTGTCAGCAATGCAGGGTTGAGTCTCCAATTGAAGCTCTGGCCCGAATGAGAGCCAGGTTTCATAGTCAGTGCTACTGGAGCGTGATCAGATAGAGATATGATTCCCACCTCCGCCCTTGCCAGTCTGGGCAAGTCTCTCTGGGACATGAATATCATATCTAATCTAGAATACCTCTTGTGTGGGGCGGAGTAGAAGGAATAATCTTCCTCTGTAGGATGAGTTGATCTCCATGAGTCAATCAGGGACATTGATAAGAGCAAGGCTTTTAAACTCTTTAGAGTTCTGTAAGTCACATGTGTGTGTCCAGTTGATGTGTCCTGGAGCGGAGAGAGAGGGATATTGAAATCCCCACCTAGGAGGATACAACCCTCCGCGAACCATTTCAGCTCTTCCATAACTTTTCGACAGAAGGTGATATGGTTTTTGTTTGGGAAGTAGACATTGGCAAGCGTGATGGGAGAGCCCTCCCACGTGCCTTTGAGCATTATGTATCTGCAATCGTGATCAGTTAGGCTATTTTTGAGGACAAAAGGGGCATTTTTGTTGATCAGTATCGAAACACCTTTAGTCTTGGCAATAGGGTTCGTTGCATGGTGGGCTACCGTGTATAAATTATCCGTTAGTTTGGGGATGTTTTGGCCTCTAAAGTGTGTTTCTTGTAGGAATATCAATAAGGGCTTGACTTTCCTAATTTCCTTAAAAAATGTGGACCTTTTTTCGGGGATATTTAATCCATTGATGTTATGTGAGATTAACGTTGGGCTTTGCCCAGGAAAGAGTAAGCCATTTAAAATCTCAAAATCTGTGGGGGGAGAGAAGAAGGGAGGAAAGAAAGAAGAGAAAAGAAAAAAAAAAAAAAGGGGGGGGGTGGGGGGGGAGAGAGGAGAAGGGGAGAGGAGGGTTGTGGGAGGAGAGGGTAATGGGAGGGAAGGTCAGGGGATGATCTTGATAGTTTTCCCACAAGAATGAAAGTGGGGGAAGGGTTGGTGTAGTTAGCTCTCTGCAGCTAACACCGTACTTGAGTCTTAGCCCAGTACCTGTATCTGGTATGCGGGGGCACTAGGACACTCTTATCATAGAAACCAGCAGTGAACAAGAATGTCAATATGACTCTGACGGGAACGCGGGAGGCGCGTCCGTGGATGGGGGAAGTAAAGTTACTGTCGACATGGTCCCGGGTCAGGGATGTGAAGCTTAATATGAATGTGCAATAAACTTAACCGAACCTCCTAGGGGGAGGAGAATGTCTCTGGCCTAAACCAGGAGGCAAGGAGGAGAGAACCCCTCTTTTCTTTTTTTTCTCCTTCATTGCCTTTTTTTTTCCTTCTCTTTCACCTTCCTCTTTTTGCAAATTGAAATTGTCGGACAACAAAAAACGAACAATAAACAGAAATTATTTTTGTCAGAAACCAAGAACCTGAAGTATGAAGAAAAGCAGTCAACCCAACTCCTAGCGTGAGTGGCCTATTCCTGGGTCAAGCCATATGTGCACCCAACTGAGAAGCATTTTAAAACAACATAGATTCCTCTAGGGGCTGTTAGACACATAAAGACTGTGCTTTATAGTTTGTTTGTGTCGGCGAGCCCAGTATCGTATGGGCTGTCCAGATGGAACTCGCCCTACGTGTTGAATCCATCAGTAGGGGCACACATAACTGCCCACATCATCCCATGCATGTAACCACCAATGGAGGGATTATCCAAGTTGAGTGGCAATGCAGAAGCAACCCTTTTTAACATGAGAACGACATTAAGCAGTGCTTCCTCCTATTGCTGCCAATAAGGTAAGTTAGACTATTTCACTTATGCTATCAAAACCCAGAGGAATCTAAAGTACTAGAGCAGTTATGAAATGAATTATTATGGTCAGCCCTTCATGCCTCTGCTAGGTCTAACCCATAAGGTACTGCATCAGGAGACAAGGGAGGACAAGACAAGCATTGGAATACCAAATCAAACCTGGTTTTTAAAATCGGAAGTCAGTGCATTCAGCTGCGAGTCCCCTGTGGATAACAATGAAAATCATGACATATAGCCAGGTCGGCCTGAATGCGGAAGTTCTAAAGAGGGCTGAGCACACAGTGCAGTTCGCAAGTGAGCAGTGCCCTCTAGTGGGAAAATAATTCAAGTCACCCTGAAGATTGTAGGAAATCTCAAGGAGAAAACTTACGACCCCCTGGCGGGCACAGAAAAATAACAACAACACTTTTATATATGTACAGTCTCCCGATGACAAAGAAAATCAGCCAGCTTTTGGGGTTAAAAGAAAAAAAGGGTTAATAAGAAAATTAGAAAAATAAAAAAAAGTGTCCAGGGTAAAATAAGCAAAAACCAAAAAGGAAGGTATCAGGTAGAGGGGTGTAATAGTAGATTAGTAGCTAGTAACCTGGTAACCCTGATATCGTCTAGGAGTAATAGTCCTCTAACAATCCAGGGAGTGAGAGAAAAAAAAAAAAGGGAAACTGCCCACGATCTCAAGGATTCCAAAGAGCTGAAGGGTATGAGTCGCTCGTGCCAAAGTGCACGAGCAGTGATGTCTGGGTATATAGGTCCTCAGCCTGCCGAGAATGTCCTTGGATCCGGGCAATGGCTGGGCCGGGGCCTCCATGGGGGACTTGACAGGGTCTCCAAAGTATCCAACTCTGCGATACAGCTGCTATAGACCCCTGCTCTCATAGCCTTCACCCTGTGTACTTCGCAGCCCAGTATCGGACAGTCAAAAATCCCGGGGAGGATAAAGAGTAATACAGTGGAAAACAGGAAAAAAAAAATATAAAAAATAAAAATAGAAATGCGAACAGGAGGTAAGCAGGGTACAGTACCTTATGGGGTTAACCTCGGATGATAGCCACTGAGAGCGATCGTAAGCATAAAAAATCCCTTAAATACTGCCACGAAGCACTGTCAAGCAGGATTGAGCAACGGGTAGGGTGCATTGGGTTGACAAATCCAACGAGGTCATCACGATGGGTCCAGTTTGGGTTGAGACCCTCCAAAACCTTAGCACATTTGGACCCTCACTTTAGCGCTTTTAGCTGCCGGAGAAGCGGTGTTGTCCCTGCGGTAGTTATTCCGCTGTTTGCCCGAAGAGTAAGGTGACTTGCCCGGAGATGGATCTTGCTGGAGTGGTTGATGGGAGAGGGCTGGTGGGATCAAGAATTCCGCATACCAATCCGGGAGTGCCACCGGCGCGATCTGTAGGTTCTCGCAAAACTGTCGCATGTCATCCGGGACTCTCAGCAAGTGCTGCTTGCCGTTGTAGGTTGCTTGTAGGGCAAATGGAAACTTCCATCTGTAGCTGATGTCTTTTGCGGTCAAAACTTCCAGCAACGGCTTCAGAGCTCTCCTGTTCTTGAGCGTGATGGGCGAAAGGTCTTGGAAAAGTTGAACCTCTGTTTCATTCAAGGCAACCCGGCCCCTCGTTCTGGCCTTCTGTAGAATTTCTTCCTTTAGTGTGAAGTTTGGAAGACGGCAGATTATATCCCTCGGCGCATATTGTCCGGAGCCCTGGGCGCAGTGCCCTGTGAGCTCTGTCAAATTCTATGGGCGATTCTTCAGGTCTATCCAAGAGGCCATTAAAAATGGTGGATAGCGCGGGCTTGATTTGTTCCGGAAGAACTGTTTCGGGGACCCCCGTACCCTAATATTATTGCAGCGCCCCCTGTTATCTAAATCTTCTATTTGTCGATTAGCATCGATCAGTTGTTGGGAGTGGACCTCTGCAATGTTGTCTAATCTGGTGAGGGCACGGTCTCTTCTCTTCCCCGCTCTCTCTGAAACCGCCATTCGTTCATTCAGTTTGAGCAGCTCAGACTTGATGTCAGTTATAGCAACCGAGAAGGAATTTTTTATATCTGCTGCAATTTCCATCATCGTAGTGTAGTTTAGTTGGCAATCGGGACGGATATCATCCCTGTTGTAATCTTCAGATGCTGGAAGAGAGGCCAGATCATCCTCCACTTCTTCTCTCTCCTCGTGTCCATGGACGGGCGCCATCTTAGCTTTCTGTTGCCCGCCTGTGTAACGGTACTTGTGCAGACTTGTGGCTGTAGTTTTGCCGTTCGGTGTGCCCATTGAGCGTAGTTGCCAGTTAGGGTGTGATTTCCTCGCTTTGGTGCTCATAATCCCCTAAGGAGCGGTGTTTTTCAGTGTATATTCTGACCCTCGGACCGGAGCTCCTCCACTATGCGTCCATCCACACTGCACGCCAAGCCACGCCCCTAATCTTAACATTCCTGCTGGTGGAGAGTGCATCTTTCGGGACATATACAGATATACAATCCAGGCCCCTTTTATTCAATCTTGTGGTGAGTGCATCCCCAACAGGGGAGTAAATATCCCCCCCATTTGGTGAACGCCCCCCTTGGTGAAAGGAGCACGTATTTAAGGACTGTTTTGTGTGTGATCCATCTGCACTATCATCGTATGCCTATATGTTCTCTTGACTTATAGAAGAATTTCAAACGTGGGTTTGAAAGTAGCACTGCTACAGTATTGCATGGAACTTTGGGACCTTTTAAGTTTTCTTTTAAGGTTTTAAATTGTAATATGTATTTAGCCAACTTTTTTTTTAAACATTGTCAAGTTTGTTAATAATACTTATAGAATTTTTGTTAAATATGTTTTCATTGTGGTGCCTATTAAGTCAATCATCTTTTCCACAACTAGCCTTGCCAATATAGTGGGACGTGTCACTTTTGTATATCTTTTGGTGGACACTAGAGTTGGGCCAAACATGCCCCGGTTCAGTTCGTGCCAGAACTTTCGAACATCGCAAAAGTGAATATGGGCACAGTGAGGCTACAGCTGGGCACAGTGAGGCATGCATATGGGCATAGTGAGGCTTCAGATGGCCACTGTTGACCCTCTTTTCCACTTACAGTAGCTGCTGCATTTCTCACCCTAGGCTTAAACTATAAGTTTTCCCATTTTTTTGTGGTAAAATTAGGTGCCTCAGCTTATATTTGGTTTGGCTTATACTCAAGTATATACGGTAGATATCCTTTAAAAGAAAAAATAGAAAATCATTTATAATGTATGTTATCAGGTTGCATGGGGCATATTTATCAATGAGCTATTTAATAATAGTTACTCTTTATTTAGCCACTGTTTCAATTTCAGTACAATTTATCAAGCTTCTTGAAGTTTCCATAGTAAACTAAGTTTACATGTTTATTAATGATAAAAAGTATATGTTTTAACTTTTACTTTAAAAACACCTTGAAAAAGTTGTCAGGGTAACGCATATTTACTTTTTTTTTATACTTTAATTCCCCTCCGTTGCCCACAGACATACAGTATGTGAGCAAATCTACTAAATGAATGAAATAGAGAAAGGAAGGTCACTTGCACAGGCAGGATGTTTGTTGATGATGTCAGACCTTGTCCCTATGCTGTACAGAAATGAGTGTGGAAACTAATTTTATGTGTGGGAGGACTACCTTTTGTAGACTCATATCAAGGTGGCATCCACAGTTGTGATGAATGGCTCCTTGCTGTTAATTGTGATCACCACACTAGGCAGGTCAAATTTATAGAACAATGTATGCAGTCGTGGGGGCTGTGATCTGGGATCAGATTGAAGAAAAGTAGACTAGGGAACTGGGGAGTCTTTAGCCTATTAATCCTTGCAGGGTGCTCTGGTGGAGACCAGTCATTACTTAGATTCTACACCTTGGAGAAGCCCACATTAACTGCTAAGACTGTCACCCAATAACAGTAAGACTGAGCCAGCAATGCCAGCAGTCTCTGTCCAGCCTACCTCCATGTCAGCTCAGCTGCTACAATCCATCAAGTTCCTATCATTGTTGCTCTAGTTCAGTCTGTTCTGTTTTAGCCACTCCAGTTTAGCCCCTTCTTGAGCCAGCTTCTCCATCCTAGTCTTTACCTGTGCCATCAGCTTCAGTGCAGCCTCTTCCTGTGCCAGCTTCTCTGGTCGAGTCTGTTTCTATGCCAGCTGCTCCAGCCCAGCTTGTTTCTGTGCCAGCAATTCTTGTCTGGCCTGTTTCTGTGCCAGCTATTCTAGTGCATCTGTCCCTGTGTTCATTGATCTAGTCCAGCCTAGTCTTATGTCTGTAGGTCCTGTCCAGACAGTTGTTTTGCCAGCTGCTACAGCCAAGCCTGTTTCTCTGCCAACAATACTTGACCAGCCTTTGTATCTGATTCTGCCCTGGCTCTATCCACTCCACTTCACTGCAATAACACCTTTCAATGTCTTACTTACTTACTAACTAAGAAGTTAAATGAATGGGACAGGCTTGTTCTAACATCTAAGTAGGGTTTTTGACCCCTTTGCTTTAACATTCAACCCCTTTTGACTTTAGTGGGATTTGGATCTGGCACCAAAACCTTACTCATAGGGCCAGATTCAGGTAGATGTGCGAATCTTTAATTTGGAGTAACGTTTCTCATTTACGTTACTCCGCCGAAACTTTAGGAGCAAGTACTGTTATTCACAAAGCACTTGCTCCTAAAGTTGCGGCGGCGTAGCGAAAATGAGCCGGCAGAATTCAAATTGGGCGGGTAGTGGGCGTGTATTATTATAACTAGGCACGATCCCATGGCGAACGTACAGCGCATGCGTCGACTGTCAGTGCGCATGCTCCAAATTCTGTCAGTGAACGTCAATGACGTCAATCCCCATTCACGGACGTTTTATGCAAACGACTCAAATTTTTCTTTTTTTCGACGCGATTACGACGGCCATACTTAACATAGGATACTCCACTAGGGGTCTGCTTTATCTTTACGCCGCGTATCTCTTACGGAAACGTCGGAAAGTCACTGCGTCGGGCCCATATTCTCTGCGTTAATCAGCGGGAACGCCCCCGGCGCCATTTTTAAAATTGCAGTTCCGATACGGCGGCAAAATACAATTACGCCGCTCGTATAGTAACTCCAACCCGGCGTTTCTTGTTTTCTGCTTACTGAAAACAGAAACGCCGGCTCAAAGTGAGAGTTAGGCTGGAGTATCACTGATACTCCAGAGTAACTCTACCTGAATCTGGCCCATAGTCTGTGAATTTGCCCTGCATTAGGCTCATCCCTGCACCTAGCACTACCCCCCAACGATACAAGGCCACATGCCCTCAGCATATGGAGGGTGTTTTAGGGAGGTGGGGCTCTGCACCGGTCAGTAGGGATGAGACCGATGTTTACCAAATAGTGAACAATTTGGGGTGTTAGCAGTAAATTTGAAAGCCGCGGAACACCCTTTAAAAAGTATATGGGAGAAATCAAAAGTGCTAATTTTAAAGGCTTATATGCATGGTATTGTCATAATTAGTATTTGGAGACCAGGGTCCTGCCACAGGAGTCGAACATCGGAGTCGATGCACTTGGTGGACAATGCACTTGACATGGGTGGCACTGCACAGCACATTACATGGTGGGCTCAGCACATTATATGGTTTACACAGCACAGCACGTGAAATGCTGGGCCTTACCCTGCACACAACATGGTGGGCACTGAATGGCACAGCACATAACATGACTAGTTGTGGAAAAGACATGGCATGGTGAGCAAAGCACAACATGTTACATTGTGGGCATGGCACACCACATTACATGGTGAGCACAGCACTTTACATGGTGGGCACTGCACAGCACATCACATGATGGGCACAGCACATGACATGATGGACACAGCACATGACATGCTGGGCACTGCACAGCACAGCACATTTAACCACTTTCCCACCGCGCCATAAGCATTTTACTGCTACGGCGCGGCGGGGTTATCTTGGGACGACGTCCCTGGGACGTCGTCCTTCACATTACACCGTGCTCGCCGGGTCTATCAGACCCGGCGCATCACGGATCATGCCGCTGATCGCGCCAGTTTACCACGTGATCGCGCCGTCAAATGACGGCGCGATCACTTGTAAACAAACCGGCGTCATTTGATGACGCCGTTCCTCCCTCTCCTCCCTCTCCTCTCTGTACAGTGTGCGAGGAGAGGGGGGGGGAGCGGGGTGTCAGCAGCTGGCTGTGCACAGCACACAGATCCAGCCATCCCTCAAAACATCCCAGCTCTGCAATCCCCCCAGTACCCAGCAATCCCCCCAGTACCCAGCAACCCCCAGTACCCAGCAATCCCCCCAGTACCCAGCAATCCCCCCAGTACCCAGCAATCCCCCAGACCCAGCAATCCCCCCAGTACTCAACAATACCCCAGTACTCAAGAATACCCCAGTACTCAACAATACCCCAGTACTCAACAATACCCCAATACTCCATACTCGACCCCAGTACGGCAATACCCCAATACTCCAGTACTCAACAATACCCCAATACTCCAGTACTCAACAATACCCCAATACTCCAGTACTCAACAATACCCCAATACTCCAGTACTCAACAATACCCCAGTACTCAACAATACCCCAATACTCCAGTACTCTGCAATACCCCAGTACTCGGCAATACCCCAGTACTCGGCAATACCCCAATACTCCAGTACTCGGCAATACCCCAATACTCGGCAATACCCCAATACTCGGCAATACCCCAATACTCGGCAATACCCCAGTACTCGGCAATACCCCAATACTCGGCAATACCCCAATACTCGGCAATACCCCAATACTCGGCAATACCCCAGTACTCGGCAATACCCCAAACTCGGTACTCGGGCAATACCCCAGTACTCGGCAATACATACCCTGCAATACTTTGCATACCCTGCAATGGCGCAATACCCTATCAAGTTTGGCATGAGTGTGCGCAATTTTGAGTGTGGCATTAACTGCATTCATCTTTCACATTATGGCAACTTTACTGTTTTGTTTTGTTTTAAGCATTGTTTTTTTTAAAAAAAACATTCAATAAATTTCTGCGTGTGCAAGATAAAAAGTTTGTAACGGCCGCCATTGTATTCTCTAGGGTCTTTGCTAAAAAAGCATATATAATGTTTTGGGTTCTATGTAATTTTCTAGCAAATAAATGATAATTTTTCCATGTAGGAGAGAAATGTCAGAATTGGTCTGGGTGTTCCAGAACGCCTGATGGCGTTCCCTGCATGTTGGGCCTCTGTATGTGGCCACGCTGTGTAAAAGTCCCACACATGGGGTATCGCAATACTCGGGAGGAATGCAGAATGTGTTTTGGGGTGTAATTTGTGGTATGCATATGCTGCTAATATGACAGAAACAAGTTTTTTTTTTTTTTTTTACAGAATTTTCAGTCGTTTTTCTTTTATAGCGCAAAAAATAAAAAACCCAGAGGTGATCAAATACCACCAAAAGAAAGCTCTATTTGTGTGAAAAAAAGGACAAAAATTTCAAATGGGTAGAATGTTGTATGACTGAGTAATTGTCATTCAAATTGTGAGAGCACCGAAAGCTGAAAATTGGTCTGGTTAGGAAGGGTGTTTAAGTGCCCAGTGGTCAAGTGGTTAATGGTGAGCATGGAACAGCACATTACACAGTGGGCACTGAACAACCCAGCACATTGTATGGTGTGCACAGCACATGCAAATGGTGAGCAGAGAGCAGCACATTACATGGTGGGCACATCACATGACACGGCCAGCACGACTGAGCACATAACATATGGGTATGGGGCACTGCATGGGCACTGCACTGCACATGACATGCTGTGGGGCACTGCACACAGTGCATGGTGGCCAATGACATGGTACAACACATTGATGGGTACAACACATTAGGTAGGCATTGCAGCACACATAACAATGTGGGCACAGCAAGACATAAAACAATGTGGGCACTGCACATGACATGGTGGGAACTGCATCGCACATGCAAAGTGTCTGGGCCTGTCTGTCCCTTTGAGATCAAAAGAGATGCGTCTTAATCTTTCTCCTGAAGACCAAGTAGTTCTCCTCCAGCCGAATACTGGCTGGTAAGGCGTTCCATAGTCTGGGACCTTGGACAGCGAATCTTCTGTCCCCTTTGGACTTGTATCTGGCTTTCGGTATCTGAAGCCGATTTTGATTGGTGGATCGTAGAATACGATTGGGATTCTGAATTTTTAACTTTTCGCATAGATAATGGGGAGCATTCCCATGGATACATCTATGCGTTAGACAGAGAGCTTTAAAGGTGATTCTGTCTTTAACTGGTAACCAGTGAAGGGATCTCAGTGACGGCGAGATTGATTCCCAGGGTTTTTTCCCAGTCACAAGTCTGGCGGCCGTATTTTGAACGACTTGAAGACGAGCGATTTGGTACTTGGGGAGTCCGAGGTAAAGGGCATTTGCATAGTCCAATCTGGAGTTTACAATTGCTCCCACCATGACCGCTACGTCTTTCTTGGGAATGAAAGGAATGAGTCTGCGTAGTAGGCGCAGCAGATGGTGAGATCCGCTGACTACTGTCCCTATTTGTGCGTTCATTGTCATGTCGGAGTCAAAAATGACCCCAAGACTTTTGACTTTGGCGCTAGGGGAGATGATTTTGCCCAGAATGGGCGGGGGGAACCAGGTTGTTGCTGATTGATTCCTGCGCTTGGCGTGAAACAGAAGAAGTTCTGTTTTCACTCCGTTGAGTTTGAGATAACTCTTTGTCATCCAGTCCTCTATCAAAGAGAGGCACGTCTTGTATTGATCAAAGCAACAAGATATGTGCTTAGGTTGGGGTGAATGGCTGAAAATACCTGACTGTCGATCGTTGATCGACTCTCCATATTCGCTCAATTTTTAGGGCTTTTTTGGTGATGGCTGGTAGTATTGCGGCGGATTGCCTCAAACTCCAAATGGTTTCTGCGGAATATTGCTGATATGCCATGGTCGCCAAGCACCGGGGAGGGGGGGACGGGGGGGGCTTCCGGGGCGATGGGGAGAGGAATTGGCTGATTCCTCTCTCCTGGCTTGGTCCAGAGGAAGGCAAAAAAAACCCTAGCGGTGCTGGGCCAATGTGCTCCGGTGGGGTAAAAAAATTCCTTCCTGACCCCTGTGAAAAGGCGATCGGATGAGCCCTGGATCAAGCTTCTGTTGTGTTGATAGGAGCAGTGGCTGGGGGTGAGGGGTGTGCTTATTGCTAGTATAGCAGGAGAGCTGCCTGATCAGGCAGCAGGATGCAGCCTGGAGCTGACTGCACGAATGGATGGAGGTACTGGGGGCACAAAAGGTAAGCCAGGGAAAGAGTGGCTGTCCTAATAGGGAAGGGGGGAATTCCTAGAGGATTTGGGGGGTTTACAGGGAGTGGGGAGCGCCGCGCCGGTAGGCCCCGGGTGAAGCCGCGGTCTTTCCTAGATCGCGGCCCCGCGAATCAGTGCAGGCCGGTGCGGGTGTCAAAAAAAAGAATGCCCTAGGAAGGCGGAATTGTGGCTGGAGGGTAGTAGGAGGGTGTCTCGGCTGGCGGTATGGGGGCATAGGGGGTGAAGGATAGGAGTGAAGGTGTGGGGAGCGCCGCAGCGGTAGGCCGCGGGTGAAGCCGCGGTCTTGCCTAGATCGCGGCCCCGCGATTCAATGCAGGCTGGCGCGGGTGTGCTAAAAAATTTAGCGATTGGCGATGATGGTATGGGGGCACAGGGGAAGGAGGATAAAGGCCAAGGAAAGCCGAGGGGGCATGAGATGTTTGCCACGGCTGTCCTGACAAGGACGGCCGACAGCAATTTCTTACCTGGGGCCAGAGGGCCAGGGGGCTGATCCGCTGTGGTTCTGTGGTGGAGTGATGGAGGAGAAAGGCCAGGTTGGGGACGAGCAGTGCTGGGGCTGGGGCTGAAGCTAGCAGGGAGAGGCTGGGAGAGACCTAGCCTGCCTGTCTACCTCCTACACCTGCCTGGAGCTATAGCACACACGTTCCCACTCCTGGGAGACGTGCGCCGTGTGGAGCTCCTGCTGCTAATCCGAGGCCTCACTGACTCACTGCATGGAACAGCACATCACATGGTGGGCAATGGTGGGCAATGCACTTGATATGGATGGCACTGCACAGCACATTACATGGTTTGCACAGCACAGCACATGAAATGCTACGCATTGCACTTCGCTCAACATGGTGGCACTGCATGGAACAGCACATTACATGACTAGCTGTGGGAAAGATGTTGGACTTTATAAGCACCACAATGACAACATATTAAAAAAAATGGGTACAAACAGTGTGTAATCCAGCCAACTTGTTTGTGTTATTCATTAGCGTATGTTTTTAAACATTGTCAAGTTTGTTAATAACATTTATTGAATTTTTGTTAAATATGTTTTTATTGTGGTGGCTATCATCTTTTCCACAACTAGCCTTGCCAATATAGTGGGACATCTCACCTTTGTATATCTTTTGCACATAACATGGTGGACACTAGAGTTGGACCGAACATGCCCCGGTTCAGTTTGTTCCAGAACTTTTGAACATCGCAAAAGTTCAGACCCAAACTTTCAACCCTATTAAAGTCTATGGTGCCCAACTTGAAAAATCAAAAGAAAACATTTGCTGGTTTGATTAAAACAGTTCTTATAAGAACATAGGAACCCTGATTTTTAACGAAAACTGAAAAGTGCAAAATCTAAAGCAGCTCTGTATAGAAACCAATCAGTGTCCATGTTTTATTGTCAAAGCTTAATTAAACAAGCTGAAGTTAGAAGCTGATTGGCTACTATGCACCAGATTTTGAACTTTTCAGTTTTAGTAAATAAACCCCAAAGTTTCTGCAGTGCAACTTAAAGCCTCTCAATTGTATTTGGTTGTTTTCTTAAAATGATTTTCGTTCCCCTAACAACATCTGACAATATGGTGAGTAATTCTATAAACAATCCCCACAGATAACATGGTTATTGTAGCTATAATTGTTTTATTTTCTGTATTGAGAACAATGATCAGGTGGGCTTATGGTCAAAATATAACTAATTATCTAGAACTGTTAAACTGCAAATACTGTCTTCTTAATATTATATTTAATGCATTTTTAGTCTATTGTTTTTGCTCAATCTGTTTTTCAATGGCTGGCTAAATGTTTTGGAAAAGAGTACATTTTTTATTTTACTTGTTTCTAAATTGCATATGTTAGCTAAATGGTTCCCATATTCAATTTGTTTTGCTTTGATAACTTTGCAAATAGTTCCACAAATCAAATTTTTACATTCATGTTTCATAGCACAATCTATCACATTGCATTATAAAACAAGCACTCCAGAAAGCCTGACGGGAATCTTTGTAGCAATCTCAAGGTTCTTATGCTGAACAAAAAAGCATTTTAAAACGATATTCCCAAACAAGTTAATTTCTCAAGTTATATTATAGTATACCATTTACATGTATTCAGTACACTCATGAATTTTAGTTTGTAGCTATTAAATCTATAATTAGGATTTAGGATTAATATCACCGTAAAAAATGCTTTTCAGAACTGTTCCTTTGATTAAAAAATATAAAGCTGATTTCCAACTATGAACTCATTTTTCACCAAAGGGGCCATCAGAAGCACAGCGTCCATTCACTCAGTAGTCCTACAACATGATATTATGACATCAGCGCTGCCTGATTAGAATTTCAAGGGGCTATTGAGGTGACCAGTTACCCCAGTAAGTTCTGTAGATGACCAGTTTCCTCAAAGCAAAGTCAAGACACAGAGACAGTATAGACTTAATAAAAATTCAAGAAAAAAAAAAAAACACTTTTCCCACATTTCTTATATATGCACATTTCCACATTTTTTTTTAATGTGCCCATAAATGAACTTTTAGGCCCCGTACACACGGTCTGATGGTGTACACACCATCAGACCAAAATCCCCCCGGACAGAGAACGCGGTGACGTGGCGGTGACGGTGACGCGGCGACGTGCTCAAACACGGAAGTTCAGTTTCAGCAGACATGTCTCTTCGTGTGTACGTGGCCTAACATTCAAACACAAATTATAACTAAAAAATTGTAAATAAGTCCACCAAAAACTGACAATTTAGCATTAGGCAGATGATGGTGGGCCAAAGTACAAGCCAGCTTCTTCTTTACCAGTTGTGGACCCTGGTCATAGTACACATGCCCAAAAAAAAAAGTCATCAAAGTACATACTGTAGTTCCACTGTCTTTCCATCCCTCTGCAACTGCCTTCTCCCCGCATGTGGCAGCAATTTGGAAGTTGAGAGTGGTCTCATTTTACATTTACCTGACCTAACTAATACTTTCTTACTCTTATACCATTTACTGTTATTTTCCTGTAATTTTTTTTCTTTCTAAACATGAATATTTTAACTTTTCTTGTTTTATTCATTTGGTTTGTTAATCAATTTTGAGCATTAATAAAATGCAACAATGAAAAAAAAAACTTTATTTAATTTGTAAATAACTTTGCAATGTTTTGTACCATAACTATGATTTAGTGTCATTTTAAACAGGACAATTTATTGAATACAATTTTCTACTTTTTATCTACAGCAACACATTTTTGAAAACTAATCCTGATCAAAGCAGAAAAAGTACAATATACATTTTTTTTCATTTAGTTTCTTTTTTTGCAATACAATATCACTAAGGGCCCTTTTACACGTGCGGACCGTTTTTTAGGTCCGTTTTTTATCATCAGTTGATCAAATTTTCATCAGTTTTTCATCAGTTTTTCATCAGTTTTTCATCAGTTTTTCATCCGTTTTTCATCAGTTTTTCATCTGTTTTTTCATCCGTTTTTTCATTCGTTTTTTTTGGTTAGAACTTTTTTTTTATTACATATTTTGATGAAAAACGGACGTTAGCGGATCGGATGTTAAAACGGATCGTCCGCTAACGTCCGTTTTTTGTCCGTTCCGTTTTTTTGACGGAAGAAAAATAGGGTTTTCTTCCGTTCAAAAAAACGGAGCTTGACGGAGACGGACGTTAGCGGATGCATGTGAAAGGACCCATAGGAAAGCATTGCGGTCAAAAAACGGACGTCTAAAAACGGACGAACGGTCCGCACGTGTGAAAGGACCCTAAGGGCCCTTTCACATGTCCATTCAGTTTGTCCGTTTTTTGGACGTCCGTTAACGGACCTCAATGCTTCCCTATGGGTTAGCGTCCGTTAGCGGATGAGCATCCGCTAACGTCCGTTAAAATCCGTCTGCGGTAAGCTCCGTTTTTTTAGATGGAAGAAAACCCTACGGAAAACGGAACGGACGAAAAACGGACGTTAGCGGATGATCCGTTTACCATCCGATCCGCTAACGTCAGTTTTTCATCAAAATATGTAAAAAAAAAAAAAGTTCCAAAAAAAAAACGGATAAAAAAACAGATGAAAAAAACGGATGAAAAACGGACAGAAAACGGAACGGAAACGGATGTAAACGGACGGAAAACTGACGAAAAACTGATGAAAAAACGGATCAACTGAAGGGGGAAAAAACTGATCTAAAAAACTGAACGGACGTGTGAAAGAGCCCTAAAGCCTTGTTTTTCCTACAAAAAAAAATAATGTTTATGTTTGTTAGCTTTAGTTATAGCTAAAATAAATAGGCCCAAAGCAGAAATGTAGAAACTTCTCCGGGCCATGGGCAAAGTACAGGCATGAGAGCTAAAGTGGTTAATCATTTAGTGGTTTAGCGTTTTCCAATCTATGTCCCTATACTGCATGTCCATATTATAGTGATTATGTAGCTAACTGTAAACAAATATGTTGCTCCAAGTTTGTGAATTGATAAGTTCATTGTTTTTCAAAAAAAGCTCTCTTTAGTTAAATGCTATTACAGTTTCTAACTGCCATGATTTTTAAATGAAGATTTTTTTTGAGGTTGAGCTGAGACCAGTCATCTTATGAAATAAAATAACATCATTTTAAAGAAGAGCGTACATAATTACCTTTTTTGGCACTTGTGCTGCTCAATGCTGCTTTGTTGCAAGGAATTGGTGCTCCGAAATCTGCTTTTGTCCAAACATCTGTTACCCTATATTTCCCTGGCTGGTGCCAATCTCTGTTTGATTGGTTACTTTGGAGGGCAGAGGAGGGAACAAGGGACTAATAGATCTCTGATCTCTCTATAAAGAAGCTATCACAAGAGGTGTTTGAATATTAATTAATATTAATTAATTTAAAAAGTGTAAAGAAAAACAAGCTTTTTTTTTAAAAACGAACACCCTCAAAAATGAAAATGTGCACGTATACACATATCTAAAGTGATTGTAGCACATATGTGAGGTATTGCTGCAAATATCAGATTCAGAGCAATAATTCTAGTGCCAGAGCTCACATTTATCGCTAAACTGTTAACCCATAATTGCTTTTAACCTCCCTGGCGGTATGATTCTGTCTGGAATTACGTACCAAAAGCGGTACAATTATTTGCATGGAAATTAGGCGTTTTATACTGTAGGCCTGCAATTCTTAGGAATAACTTGCTTAAATCTGTCCAAACAAGACATCCGGGGTATGATAACGTTTGAAAAACAAAATCATATTTTTTTTATATAATAAAAAACTATAAATAATTATAACAAATTATAATGTAATTATAATAAAAAATATTCAATAATGTAATCAACTCAAAAACACTGAAATTTGCTCAGTTGCAGAATTGTCGCTGTCATTATTTTTATTTTTTTATGACGAATTTCCCCACAAATCGCTATCGCTCAATTCTGCAAGTGATTAAAATGTATTATCGCTGTTTTCTAGCTGATCTAAAACCATTTTTGACATAAAGGGACACTTTTGGTTGCTATGGGCAATCTACAGTTTCCAGGCAGAAAGAACACTTTTTATTTTATAAAAGAACATGTAGGGCACAGGGCAGACCACTAGGGACAAGGGGGGGGGTGTATTTTTTACATACAGTACTGTAATCTATAAGATTACATTGTACTGTATGTAAAGTGTTTGTTTACATTTTTGAATTTGGCGCCGTTCTCCACTTCCGTGCATCGTAACGTCGCAGGAAACGGAGATCGGCGGCACACGGGGACGCTGTGTGAATCGAGCGAGCACCGGCTCGCTCACACAGCGGGGATGCATCGCTGGATCCAGGAAGAAGGTAAGCCAGCGCGCGCTGCAGGCTCTGCATGGCTACCCCGTGCGTGACTCGGGGATACCGTTCTTAGCAGAAAACACCCACCCCGAGTCACACACGGGGATACCGCCAGGGAGGTTAAAATAATAATTTTCAGTACCATAATATGTCACAATTAGGGATGAGCTTCGAGTTCGACTCGAACATTGCCTGTTCGGTGAACAACGAACAATTTGGGATGTTCGTGGCAAATTCGAAAAGCCGCGGAACACCCTGTTAAAGTCTATGGGAGAAATGTAAAGTGCTAATTTTAAAGGCTAATATGCAAGTTATTGTCCTAAAAAGTGTTTGGGGACCTGGGTCCTGCCCCAGGGGACATGTATCATTGCAAAAAAAAGTTTTAAAAACTGCCGTTTTTTGGGAGTAGTGAATTTAATAATGCTTAAAGTGAAACAATAAAAGTGAAATATTTCTTTAAATTTCGTACCTGGGGGGGTGTAAAGTATGCCTGTAAAATAGCGCATGTTTTCCGTACTTAGAACTGTCTCTGCACAAGGTGTAATTTCTGAAGGAAAAAAAGTATTTTAAAAATGACTCGTGGCTATAATGAATTGTCAGCTCCCAGCAATTTAGAGAGAATTCATTCATAAAAAAAAAAAAACAGGCCCTTCAGGTCTGGTATGGATTTTAAGGGGAACCCCGCCGTCAATTAAAAAAAATGATGTGGGGTTCCCCCCAAATATCCATTCCAGACTCTTCAGGTCTGGTGTGGATTTTAAGGGGAACTCCACCCCAAATTAAAACAAAATGGCGTGGAGTTCCCCCCAAAAATCCACACCAGATCCCTTATCCGAGTACGTAACCTGGCCGATGGCAGAAAATAGGGGGGGCGAGAGAGCGCCCCTGCTTCTGAACAGCACCAGGCCACATGCCCTCAACTTGGGGAGAATGTCCCCATGTTGATGGGGACAAGAACCATCTCCTGCCTGATGCCTCTGACCATCTCCTGCCCCCAGCCTTTAACCATCTCTTGTCTACAGCCTTTAACCATCTCCTGTCCGCAGCCTCTAACCATCTCCTGTCTGCAGCCTCTAACCATCTCCTGTCCACAGCTATGATTAAACACTAAGTATAGTGTGAAACGCTTCAGCTCTGCCAGTGTGCTGTGTCACGTAGTGCTGTTTTTCTATTTGGATTTGCAATAAAGGCAATTTTTATTCGGAGTGCGGCTGTCCAGAAGAATCTGTTCTTTTGTTTTGCATCTCCTGTCCTCTGAACATCTGCCTCTGACCAGCTACTGTCAGCAGCGTCTGACCATCTCCTGTTCCTGTATCTTGTCCACAGCCTCTGACCATATCCTACATCATGTCTGTAGTCTCTGAGGGGGAGTCCGGAGAGGAGTCATGAGTGGGAGCGCCGTCGGCATCATGGGGGTCACGGGAGAAGTCAGATGTGTGTGGACTGTGGAGGAGACCATAAGAAAACCAGAGCCACCAAGCTAGAGCCATCTGACTGAGCCCTGCACAATGAACCTGAAAGGAGGTCAGTGACAGCGCCGCCAGGCCAGTCTGGGGGGGTTGCTGATGTAAGGGGGTGAATACAATAATGTAAGGGGCGCTTATATAAATGTCATCCCCTTACCTTGGTGTATTAACTCTGCGGAAGGGGGTCTCTGGTCACCAGAGTGCCCCCCACATCAGTTCCTGGCATTCCCATTTACATCAGAGTCTGTAGAATTGCCCCTTACAGTGAAAGGGTAATGCTGCAGACTCTGGTGTAAGTGGAAACTCTGATGTAAAGGGAATTCAGTGGACTCTGATATAAGGTGGTTTCCGGTTCTGGTTCTGGTTCTAAGAGTCCTGTGCATTAAGGTGAAAAAACACCTTGCACACTCCGGCCCCCCAGCCCCCCCCCCCCATTTTTCTTACCTGAGCCCCAAATCTCTGTGGCCGCTGACTGTATCACATGGGAGCACGCCCACAAACTACCCCCTTTGGAGAGCACTTTCCAGAGGGCGGGTTAGCTCTTGCGGGGAGGAGCCGAGACAGCCACCGAGGGGCCCCAGAAGACGAGGATCGGGGGCCACTCTGTGCAAAACAAACAAAAGTATGACATGTTTGGTATTTTTTTTTATAAATCTTTACAACCCCTTTTAAGTAAGGGAGATGGATAAACTATCTTGCAGCCAGGGGGTATACTGCTTCTGAAAGATGTTTTCATTGTATTGAGCTTTAGCAAAAAATACATTATTATTCAGCAGAGAAATTACTGTTGCCAAGAGAGCTTGTTTTGCATCTTTCCAGGATTTTGCTATGGACAACCTGGCTGCAATAAACACATGGGTGATACACATTTAAAAGGGAATAGGCCATTGGGTTCAATTCCTACACTCAGAAGAGCTAGCTTAGGGTCAGGTATGCAGGTGATGTGGGTAACAGAGGTGGATCACCTCAGACCAAAAGCACGTTAACAGTGGACAGTGCCACCAAATATGCACTAAAGTTCCACTATGGTCACACTGACTCCAGCAAAGTGGAGAATGATCTGGGAAAATTATGGCTAGTCTATGAGGAGTAATAGAAGAGGGTTTTGTCACCTTCCTCACCTGCTGGGCATTCTGGAATAATACACATAACCTGGTCCCAGCGTGAACCTGGATGGGGCTAATTAAAGGGAGTGTTCTGGCTGGCATGCCTCTCCAGCAACCTCTGAGAAAGAAGCTATAGCTTGCCTGCCTATTGGGGGCCTTCTTCCTCCACATTTATTAGTCCGCCTGTGTGTTTTCTCTCTCCTTTCTCTAGGAGATTCATGGTTTTTGAATATGAGCCTTGCTTTGCCGCTTCAAAGCAAATGAATAATCCTCTTACTATGTCACTGCAACAGGGATATACCTGGGGGCATAGAGGGAAAGGATAGACGTGAGAGATGAATGACTGTTTTATCTAACTGATATTTAAGCATCTATCTATTATTTATATATGTTGAATAATGGTAATGTGTTGATGTGCTATGTACATAGTATTTTTTACAACATTATATTATTAGTATAGATAATCTTTTTTTGTGAGGATATTTACTAAAACTGGAAAGTGCAAAATCTGGTGCAACTCTGCATATAAACCAATCATCTTCTAGGTTTTATTGCCAAAGCTCAATTGAATAAGCTGAAGTTAGAACTGATTGGCTACCATGTATATCTGCAACTGGTTTTAACCCCCACTGTATCTGAAGATATGGACTCTCATCTGTGAAACGTAACACATCCATTTACCAGCTGAAAATCTCTCTTTATCTAAATGTTTTCACATACAAGAAAATGACTGATCTGTGAAACTACAACACATCCATTTACCAACAGAAAAATCCCCTTTCATCAGAATGTACAAGAAAATGACAGGTGGTGCCTATCAAGGACGTTAGAATAATATTGACTAATAAATAAGTATGTGGGAGTTTTTACCATACAGTATGTGACCTGTATGAACACACTATGTTTGATTTATGTGAACTCTTTGATGCTGCAAAATGCTTTCTTGTCTGATAACAAGTATTTTATTTTTGTGATAATAAAATACATTACAATGTTACAGGTATAATAGTTTGTATGGTATATGTACAAATAGTAATAGTCCAATCTGGATGGGTTAAATAAACAGATTTATGGATGATATATTTTTTATAAAATATGTGTTAACAGGCATTGTCTTGTCCAGTGGTGGCCCGCCCATAGGGGGCGCCCGGGCGCCGCCCCCCCCACCCCCAGACAGCAAAAAAAATTTTTTTTTTAAACATGTCCCTTTAAGAAACTACATTTTTTTTTTTTTAAAAGTCCTTATGTGCACTGTGTCCCGGCGCCGGGTGCTGGGCACAGTGCGGTATGGGTGGGTAGCGCCACGTCTGTGCAATCAGAAGATTGCAGAGTGGCGCTACATTGAAAGGTAAAATACGCGTTTGTGGCGCAGACCGTCCCGCCACTGTTTCCGTGTGATGGCTTGTATTATGGCCGGGCTAGTGCACTCAGTATGTAGAACAATCTCCCCGCCCCACTGGGCGGTGCTTTCTTTCACAGACCAAGCACAGGAAGTGACCTCAGACCTGCAGCTCAATAGAACGCGCCTGAGAGGATCAGCAAAAGGTAGAGACTTCCCATCCCATGCCTTGCCTATCATTATTTTTTTTTATATGTATATTATTTGGTTAAAAGCGCCCCCCCCCCCCCCTGTTAATAAAAAAAAAGGTAGAAGCCATGAGGAAATATGTATAGTACTTGGTGAAATGCTTCCCACCTGGTTATTAGATGAAATGTGCCCCCCCCCGGCCCCCAGTATTTTGTTTCCCCCAGTACATATTCTGGTAAAACTTTGTAGTAATGTACAGTGCTGCTGAAAATGCTAACAAAATGTATAAAGTGTTGGTTTTTGTTTGTGTGGTTTAATAGAGAACTGAACCCCCGCTTATAGGAATTGTTTTTGAGTCTGACAGAAATTGCTGCTTTTTTTTTTATTCTAATTATCTGGCTTATATTGCATAAGTGTATTAGTGAATTGTAGTATGCCGAAAATGGCGGCCATTACCCCCCCCCCCCGCTTATTTGTTAGTGAGTTCCGCGGGCGAAAATCACCTAAAGCACAACCCCCCCCCCCCCCGCTTATTTGATTTTTTTTTTTAATTTCTCTGCACCGCAACCCCCCCCCCTCTCTTTAAAATACTGTTGCAGTAAATACCCCCCCGCTTATTGAAATTTATTGGAATTGTTTTTTGCACATGAGTCTGACAGAAATTGTTGCTGTTTTTTTTATTAGAATTCTCTGCCTAACATTGCATTAGTGTTTTAGTGAATAGCCCCCCTCCCCCGCTTATTGAATTTTTTTTGTAGTGAATTTCTCTGCCGAACATTGCGGCCGCACCCCCCCCAAATTTTTTTTGTAATGAATCAGGTAGCACAACCCCCCCCCCCCCACCATTATTGATGGCTGAAATGGCAGCACACCCCCCCCCCCCCCGATTATTGACATTTTTCAACTGTATATTGTGGCTGAAATGGCGGCCGTCAGAACCCTCCCTCCCCCCATAATAATTTCAATTCTGGTGGATAATAGTGGATGACAGAGCCCCCCCCCTTATATTGTTTTATGGTAGACTTTGTTTTTTTAATGGCTGAAATGGCGTCTGTCCGTCAGAACCCCTACTCCTCGCTTATTAATTAAAATTTTGGTGGCTAATGGTGGATTAATGTAAATTTTTGGTCGATAATGGTGGCAGACGGCAACCCTGTCCCCCTCGCCCCCATAAAAAATGTTTTTAATGTAAATGGCGGCCGTCAGTTAGGCTCTGTTTCACTTGTGCAAATTGTCCTGCGACTTGGGATTGGAAAGTTGCATGACAAGTCCTACCCGATGATTTCCAATGAGAACCGTTCATATCTGTGTAACGTCAAGTCACAGCGACTTCAAAGTAGTCCCTGCACTACTTTTGTCTTTTGTCCCACTTTGATGTGACTTGAGGTCCTTAGACCTCCAGAATACCTAGGTAGTGCCTCAAGTCGCTGCAAAATCGATGCAAAAAAATGATGGCAGAATCTTGCTAATGCAGCATGAAAGTTGCGTGATTCTGTCGCAATTTTGATGCGACTTGAAGCAATGCCTGTGTATTCTGGGGGTCTATGGACCTCAAGTTGCATCAAAGCGGGACCAAAGTAGTGCAGGGACTACTTTGAAGTCGCACAGATATGAACGGTTTTAATTGGAAATCATGGAGTACAACTTGACATGCAATGTTGAAGTCCCAAGTCGCAGGACAAGTTGCACAAGTGGAAACGGTACCTAAACTTCAAAGTTAACATTGCAAGCCATCAGATTTGTCCATAGTCTTTACAGCACATGCATAGGAATAATGATCAGATTTTATTACCGCAGGCGAAGTACCAATGGTAGTAAAATCCAATCGTTAAGGCTTCTTTCACACTTGTGCGACTTGAAGGTCACGTGATTTTGCCATGATTTTTGCTGCGACTTGAAGCAATGTCTGTGTAATTTTGGGGTCTCTGCCTCAAGTCGAATTAAAGTTGGACGAAATTAGTACAGGGATTACTTTGAAGTCTCACAGATACCAATTGAACTCGTTGGAAATCATGGGGAATGACTTTTCATGCGGCTTTGCAGTCCCAAGTCGCAGGACAAGTCGCACAAATGTGAAAGGGCCTCAGGTTGTCTGTAGCACCTTTTCACTGCTGCTACCTGATCATTGATTTAGTCATGGCCGTCTTTAGCGCAGGGCAAACAGGGAACTTTCCCTGGGCCCAATCTTTGTAGGGGGCCCCATGCTACCCCTGAACTAGGGTCACGGTGACAGCTTTGCAGAGTGCAGTAGTGCACAGAGGACACAGGAGGCTGTATTCCTGATCTAGCTAGCAGTGAGGGGGCGAGGCCGGGGGCCCCACTGACCCCGTCCCATGTAGCCTGTATGCAGAGCGGCTGTAGTAACAGGCGAGCCCCATTTATACTGGTTGGGGAATACAAAGGTCCTGGAGGGGCTGGAAGCTACACTGATGCGCCCACTCTGATCACTGTCTCTCACTACAGCCGCTCTGTTAGGCCTCTTTCACACGGAGCGGTCCATTTTTCGGTCTGCTCCGTGTGTGCTCCGTGTGTGTCCGGCTCAGCAGGGGGTTCCGCTAAACTGTCGGCGGACAGGGCGGTCTCCGCACACTGTGCAGGGACCGCCCTGTCTCTCCTCCGCTATCCCCTATGGGGAATCGGATGAAAACGGACCGTCTGTCCATATTCATCCGATCCGATCCACCTGACGGAAGAAAAATAGGGTTTATTTCCGTCCGAAAAAACGGATGTGGATCTTGCGGACGTTAGCGGATGCATCATACTGACGAACGGTCCGCTCATGTGAAAGGGGCCTTACGAGTAAAGCTCTCGACCCCGCCCCCTCTATGTTGTATAGCACACGAATACAGCCTCCTGTGTCCTCTGTGCACTCTGCAAAGTCTGTAATCGGGGCCCCAATTCACGGAATTATGGGTAATATAATGCAGTATGTCCACAGTATCTGGTAATCTCATGCAGTAAGTCAGAGTCTCTGGTAATCTTGTGCAGTATGTCACCAGTATCTGGTAATCTCATGCAGTAAATCACAGTATCTGGTAATTTAATGCAGTATGCCACAGTCTCTGGTAATCTCATGCAGTATGCCACAGTCTCTGGTAATCTCATGCAGTATGTCACAGTAACTGGTAATCTCATGCAGTATGTCTGCAGTCTTTGGTAATGTTGTGCAGTATGTCCACAGTATCTGGTAATCTTGTGCAGTATGTTCACAGTGAAGGCCGCAAAGCCGCGGACTTAAATTACCGGCTGGCCCGCACCTGCCGGTAATTGAGGCCGCGGATTTGCGGCCTTCACCGAAGGAAGCTGAGGCCTGCAGAAAAAATCTAGGAGTGGCCATCTTGTGATGGCCGTTGGCTTTACAGGTTACATTACATCACATTACAAGTACCAAAAAACAGCAGTTCTAATGTGTTTTTTCACTGTTCTTTCCTCTAATTAGAACCCCCAAACATTATATATATTTTTATTCTAACACCCTAGAGAATAAAATGGCGGTTGTTGCAATGCTTTGTCGCGCCGTATTTGCGCAGCGGTCTTACGAGTGCACTTTTTTTGGCAAAAAATAGACTTTTTTTAATAAAAAAATAAAACAAGTTGGCCCAATTTTTATTTTATATTGTGAAAGATACTATTACGCTGCGTAAATTGATACCCAACACGTCACGCTTCAAAATTGCGTCCGCTTGTGGAATGGCGACAAACTTTTACCTTTTAAAATCTCCATAGGCGACGTTTAAAAAATTCTACAGGTTGCATGTTTTGAGTTACAGAGGAGATCTAGGGCTAGAATTATTGCTCTCGCTCTACCAATCGCGGTGATACCTCATATGTGTGGTTTGAATACCATTTACATATGCGGGCCCTACTCATGTATACGTTTGCTTCTGCTTGCGAGCTTTGGCTCCTAACTTTTTTAGCTGGCTCCTAGATTCCAAGCAAATTTGTCATACTCTGTGGTATATGATGTACAGAGCTCTGTGTATAATGTGCAGCCTGGTGTTTGATGTGCAGAGCCCTATATGATGCAGACCGGGTAAAATCTTGTAGTGGGTCGGATGTGGTTCTCATGCCATAGTTTGGAGATAATGGAAAAAAACAAGATGCGCTAAAAATGTGAAGGTCAATACATGTATCCAAAAATAATGTCATAAATAATTGTCCATGCAGACATAGAAGCAGGAAGAAGTGATCAGAGTCTTTGAAGGACAGCGTAGATCCAGTACACCAGTTCAATTAAGTGCAAAATCAAATACTGTAGTGACAATCCAATGAAAAGAGATCCTCCACCGTGAAGGTATTTTATCCGCTTACCAGATTTCCGGCGGTCTCTTACTTAAAAGAAGACCCCAGAAAGGTGGTCACTAGGAGGGTGAAGTTGGACCGGACCAGATGTCAATCCCCGTCTCAAACAGTTGGATGAGAAAACTTGGTTTCAGGTAACATGGAGAGACACAAAGGGCCACAATAGTGTAACACCGTAGGAAAAATATTTATTTAAAAAGACAAAAACACACTTACATGGTATCAGTGTAAAAAGGCATGTCAATTTGGAACTCTGGCCGGAAGTAATCCAAAAAACAACCCGTCCAATATGGTAAGGAAAGAGTGCAGTCAACGGGGGGTGATCCGATGTGACACAAGTTCCGCCCGACCGGTTTCGCGAAATATCGCTTCCTCTTGGGGCACATATTGGACGGGTTGTTTTTTGGATTACTTTCGGCCGGAGTTCTAAATTTTTGGATTGTCACTACAGTATTTGATTTTGCACTTCATTGCACTGGTGTACTGGATCTACGCTGTCCTTCAAAGACTCTGATCACTTCTTCCTGCTTCTATGTCTGCATGGACAATTATTTATGACATTATTTTTGGATATATGTATTGACCTTCACATTTTTAGCGCATCTTGTTTTTTTCCATTGCTTGCTTTCACTGTTTAGTAATTACAGTAAGGTGCAGCTTTACTTGTTTCTCATGAGCTTTTAGTTGCTCCCAACCTATATATTTTTTGTCGTTTATTAGCGCAGTTGCTCTCCCATCACTTTTTCTCATAGTTTGGAGACCCCTAGTCTTTACTTCCTTTCAAGTGTGCAATCTAAAGGGAAATACCCCAAAACAACAACTGTTACTGATAGCTATTGTTTTTTAAAGATAAACCTGGTTGTGTTTTTCACATGGCAATCATGAATTAACATGCATCCAGAACACCTTGAAAATGTGATCAGGTTGAAGCTACATAATGTACCCTGTACACTTGTTCTCTGAAGTCTATTGCCAGTATAAAAGCCAGCCACAAACTCAGCACAGGGATGGTGGGAACCCCTCATAATGGGCACAGTGAGGCTACAATTAATGGGCACAGTGAGTCTGCATATGATGTGCACACACAGTAAGGCTACATTTGATGAAATAGACACTTGGAATTGGCAGCCATACCTATCTTTATAAACTTACCCTGATTCTCATTTGACTCATAGGTATTGATCATTGTGGAATTTGTTTTTCAAAATGAATGACAATTCAGTTCTATCTTTGAAGCAAGTACCCTTCACAAGGCGTTCAGATGATGAAAAAAAAGAGGATAAAGGAGCTTTGACCACATCAACCCGCATTGCAAATCCAGCAGAGGTCAAGTGATCGTGGTCGAGATTACACTCGAAGCTTTTCCGCCACTTCATATAACAAATGGAGTTGGCTAGCTGGATGTGATGTGACTAATGCCTATTATTGCTTCCTCTGTTTGCTTTTTCGAAGTCATGGCACTGACACGTTGTGGATAACAACTGGAATTTGCGACCTAAAGCATCTCACTGAAAAGTGCAAGCGGCATGAAATTACCAAAAGCCATATGGACAACTTTATGAGGCTTGAGTTTTTTGGGAAGCATAGCATTGGCGAACAGCTAGATGCAGGCTACAGAATTGGCATTAGAAAACACAATGAAGAGGTCACAAAAAATCGCCATATCCTGTCTAGAATAATAGACTGCGTAAAATTTTGTGGTGCATTTGAACTGGCTTTGCGTGGCCATGATGAGAGCGAGAGATCAGAGAATCCTGGGATATTCCGTGGCTTGGTGGGTTTTGTTGCTTCTCTTGATGGAGTTTTGAAAGAGCACCTTGAGAATGCCACTGTTTTCAAGGGAACTTCAAAAACTGTGCAGAACGAGCAGTTGGACTGTATGTTGTCTGTTGTGAAGGAGCACATTATTGAAGAAGCACGAAGCAGTGATTTTCTCTCAATCCGGGCCGACGAGACCATGGATATTGCCACTAATTGCCAACTTGTGATTGTACTGTGCTACATTGATGCCAAAAACGACATACAGGAGAGGTTTTTGGAGTTTATTCCTCTGCAGTCTACTACAGCAGAATCCATCGCTACAGCACTACAAGAGCGCCTTGCTGTCATCCTTCCAGAGGATCAGAAACATAAGCTGATCTCCCAAGCGTATGATGGAGCCAGCGTGATGAGGGGTGCCACTGCAGGTGTTCAGAAGAAGATACAAGATGTGTACCCAAATGCGCATTATATCCACTGCTATGCACATCAGCTGAACCTAATAATGCAACAAGCCACTTCTCAAATACCCAAAGTGAGACTATTTTTTGGAAACCTTGAAGGATTTGCCAGCTTTTTTTCCAGATCACCCAAGCGCACAGATGTGCTTGATAAAATAGTTGCCCATAGACTACCGACATCAAGCAGTGTCAGATGGAACTTCCACAGCTGTGCTGTCAATACGGTGTTTGAGCACAGAGAGGACCTCATCCGCTGTTTTAAAGAAATCCGAGACTCAAGTGACTTTGACCCTGTTACCATGAGCGAGGCAGCAGGCTTTGCCGCGCTACTGGATGATCAGGATTTTAAATATTTTCTGATGCTTTTCCACACCATCATGCCCCATGTGGACCTCCTCTATGCCAAACTCCAGAAGAAGGACATAGATTCAGTTCACATTAAGGGGAGCATCCAGCAGTTCCAGAAGGACATACAGAAGATCAGGTAGCAGCTGTATTCCTCCTTTTACATGTGTTGTTGTTGTTGTTTTTATTATTATTATTATTATTGTTCATACATTTTGCAGAGATTCTATCCCATCCCTGGTTGACCCAAGAAGTCAAGGTGTTTCTCAACCGAGGAGGTGGTGCTCGCTGAATACGGAAGAACATAAACGCATTGCATCTGAGGTGAGTTTATTTATTGCAATATTTTTCTTTTTGATAGCTGTTATAGATATGAAGATTGTAAAGAAAAATATTTTTCTTACAATATTCATATAAAAATGATGAGATATAAAAGGATTTCTTATTCCCTCTAGTGGATAACATGAGTATTACAGCCTTCATCTGTGTTAGCTGCTTGAGCATCAGAAATGCATGAAACCTGACATATTTACTAAGAATGTCATGTTCATGTGTATAGAGTTCTGAGAAGTTATGGATTCAAAACCCTCTGAAACTGATCTCCCTTTATAACTTAAAACTGAACATTTAAAATTACCAGTTTTAAGTTATGAAGGGAGATCAGTTTGTCAAGTTTCCTGTATTTCTGATGCTCAGGGAGATAACAGAGATGACATTAACATTTGTCATCACTACATCATTTATGTTTTTCTCCTTCAATCCATAGGTCTGTGATACCATACTCTTGCACACCATGCAACGTTTCTCCTTCACAAACCACCTTGTTAGTTCCACCTTGCTTCAAGCAGACAAGTTTGAACAGAACGCAATGGAGTTTCCGGAGGATGCACTGAGTAAGACTTTAAAGGCCTATCCACTGCTCAATAAAAGCAAGTTAAAGACAGAGCTTGGTCTCCTCTACTGTACAGATGAGTTCAGAAAATGTAATGGTGCTGTGAAACTATTACAGCTGTTTATGGAGAACAATCTTAAAAAAACATTTAGCGAGACTGTCACTCTTCTGAAGATTCTGATCACCACACCCATGACCACAGCAGAAGCTGAGAGGTGCTTCTCAACCTTAAAAAGGATAAAAACTTATTTGAGAAATAGCATGACCCAGGAAAGGCTGAATGCATTGGCCATGCTGTCCATGGAAAAGAGATTGGTGACAGAGATGACTGATTTCAACCAGAAGGTCATTGAAAAATTTGCAAGCCAGAAGGAGAGGCGAGCAAAATTTATTTTCAAATAATTCTACTGGTGCTAATGTGAATGTGGCGTTCATTTGTATTCAGTCACTTTAATTCAGAGTTTTGTGTTTGCTGTTTGTTGTGCAATAAAGTTTGTTTACTGTTTAAAAAAAATTCACTGATTCGTGGTAAATTTATTGCATTATTTAACAGTTGACTTAAACATTAACGTTTTCTATATTTTATCTAGCAGGAATGACATATAATCACCTGCTGAATGCCAATTTAGAGTCCTTCATTACTATCAGTGTAATTTTTCAGTTTGTTTGTGCTGATCTGTAAAACTGTACTATATACTATGATCGGTGATGCTGGGGCTGTATACTCTGTGGCTGTATACTCTGTCCTGTGATGCTGAGCTGTATACTCCTGACACTATGAGTGGAAGTAAGTGGAATACAGGGGATGGAGTAGATGGATTAAATTATAAGGGGTGTGGCTTATAACAAGTGGGAGGGGCCAAACATGAAGGGACGGGGTCTTGCGCCCCCCCATCCTAAAACTTCACCAGCCGCCACTGGTCTTGTCCCTTTTAGGTGGAAAAGTAAAAACTGAGAGGAGCTTTACATAATACTTTGACATAATAAAATAATAATCATGCAAATTAGTGTTAATAGCTCACCCAATTACTTGTATAATTAGAGTGCAGAAACGTATACAATAAAATAAAACAATGCTAATATGATTGAAAATGTTTTAAAACGGGGGCGTGGCCGGCAGCTGGAGCGGATGGTCGCGTGAGTCGGAGCTCCGTGCAAGTGAACCGTGGAACAGCGGCTTTAAGCGACATACCCGGCTCCTCATTCACTCACTCTTGCTGGGGACTGCGGCGGAACTATTGCAGCCTCGATGGGGAAGCGGAAAACCGACAAGAAGCCGGCTAAACTGACGGATTTCTTTCCGTCGGCGAGTACTCCCAGGCCCCAAGATGGCGGCCGGACCTCCGGCTCACGGCGCAGCCTGCAAGGCAGTGAAGCTGCACAACACCCGCCGTACCGAGCAGAAAGAACATCACTACACAGCGGAGGAGGCGAGAGCGGTGGATCCACTCCGATTCCCTCCCCAATCACCAGCCCGCAGAAATCAGCTCAGAAAAGATCCGTGGAGCACAGGTATGCAGGGGAGCTAGAAGCACCATGTGACTCACAGAATAGCACCAGGGACTTTATTGATCAGATTCATGACTTTCCCACCTCTGGGGCCCCTCTTAGTGATACAGTAATGAAGGACATGCTTGTGACTCTTAGGCCTCGTACACACGAGGGGAAATGTCCGCTGAAAACGGTCCGATGGACCGTTTCAGCAGACATCTCTGCTCGTGTGTATGGGCTAGCGGACAGATTTCTCCACCCGACAGATTTCAAAGCATGCTTTGAAATCCATCCGGTGGAATCTGTCCGCCCGACATGTCTGCTGGTTAGTACACTTACCAGCAGACATGTCGTCCCCCACCGCCGCCGCGCTGCCGCCGAATGGATTCGGCGCATGTGCGGAAGTGTTTAACTTCCTGGTGCGGTGACGTGGCGGTGACGTGGCGGCGTCAACGTCACCGCCGCGTCACCGCGCCGTCCGGCGGCGGGGAATTTGATCCGATGGTGTGTACACGCCATCGGATCAAACTCCCGATCGGACATATCCGATGGAAATGGCCCGCGGACCGTTTTCATCGGATATGTCCGATCCTGTGTACGAGGCCTTAGAGGTTCCCTTCATAGGGATATGATGCAGTGTGTTTCGCAGATCAGAAAAGAAGTATGCGACATGGGAGGGAGAGTAAGTCATTTGGAGGATAAAATGGCCGACTTCACTGTTGCTCACAATGATCTAGTGGATGCTCATTATGAAGTAGAGGACGATATTCAAGCAATGCGTGAAAAATTAGCAGATTTTGAAGACCGTTCCCGCAGGAATAATGAAAAGTTGAGGGGGGTGGAGGAATCTGTGACACCTTCCGAATTGAGGGGCTATGTACAAGACTTTATTGCTGCCATGCTGCCTGATGCTCCTAGGAGCGAAATCATTGTTGACAGAGCCCATCGCCTTCCTAAGCCCAAGTTCCTTCCTGAAAAGGTTCCTAGGGATGTTATAGCCCGTATACACTATTTTCACAATAAAGATGACTTGATGAGGTTCTCCCGGAAGAACCAGCCCCTACCTCCCCCTTATTCGGGCGTTACATTATATTCTGATCTATCTCAGCACACCATGATGGCCCGTAAGAATCTATCATCTCTTACCAAAATGTTGCAAAATCATAAGATCACCTATTCCTGGCGGTTTCCTACGAAGCTGTTAATTACTAGGGAGAACCGCACCCACGTCATTAGAAATCTTGAAGAAGGTCTAAAATTAGCTAAACAATGGGGTTTGCTCCCGGAAGAAGCTCCCCCCACTTCTCCAAAAGCAGCACCTGCTCACTTGTCCCCTGAATGGTCCGTAACTTAAATCACCTATTTCTGAACTACTGATGAGCACCCTACATAAAGTATTTACTCTGACCTGGCCGGGTTATGTACCGTCAGTCAATAAGTTCTTCTGTATCTTGGTTCATTTAGGAGTTTATTTCCCCCTATAGAAGTTATGCGAGAGTTTCTCGCACTTTGTGGAGTTCTTCACATTTTTATGTTATTCGTTTTATTTTTCATTATTTCTCTTTTTCTCTTTTCTTTTTTGGAGGTGTCTTTCTTTTTTTTCATTTTCCATATTCTAGAGGAGCCCTATACACTACTCAACGTTTCTGCAGAAGATTGGACACGTTCTACCAGGCTTCACACTTCAAGTTCGTATAAGAAGGTAATTCATACTACAACAGCGCCACCTTTACGTAAAACAATTTTACTACAAATTACTTTTTTTGCAGTTTATGCTTACTACCCTAGCACTTTTCTACGGATCTCATGGCCTTAACGTTTGTGTCTATGAATGTTCACGGGCTTAACAGCCCATTTAAAAGGAATGCAATGTGGAAAGATTCCCTCGCTCTTAAAGCTGATATCTTTATGTTTAAAAGTATTTATTAGAGTTTTCATAAGAATACATGGCATAAAAGAATAATCAAGCGCAGGAAAATCCGCGTGAACAGATACATCATATAACAGAAGTACAAAACAGGAAGCCGCCCTGTAAAAGCATTAGCAGGGAGAGTAGAGATACATTGGCGAAAGAGCAAAAACCAGCAAAAAAGGACATTATTGAGGACAACTGGACAGTCGTCCCTGCTTGTGAAACTTGCGGGAGCCCTATGAGCCAGAATCCTCCCTAGCCCCCCCCCCGCACCCCCATGGGAGCTAACTGTGCCGAGGAGGGGGAGAGGACCCACGCCCACCGAGCACCCAACAGGGCGATACCCTCAAAGATCACCAAAGATTAGGAGAACAGCCTGTTTAAAAAGTATGATGTACCGTAACTTGGTTAAATGTATTGAAGAACACTAACAAGAGGTTGAGGTGGGGAAGGGGGAAGGGTGGATAGGGAGGGAGGAAAGGGAAAGAAAGGAAATTGAGAAAGAGAAGGGGTGGCGGTGTGCGGTTTTAGTTCTGTACCCAATCAAGTCAGCTAGACAAGTAAATAGCGTCTCCGATCCCCATATAGATGGCCCAAGGTTCCCATATTTCCTTAAATTGAGAAAAAGTATCAAGGATAGAACTCAGCATCTTTTCTTGGGACATGATCCATGAAATCTTCCTCTTAGCTGCTGTTGTGGAGATCATGGGGCTCTTCCATGACTTGGCTAGGGTGATCTTAGCTCCCAAGAAGATAAAAATATCAGTTTTCGGGTGGATTTCGTGGCCTTAGTTGGAAGATGATTAAGGAGAGCCGTTACCGGGGACCTGGGGATGGGAATACCTGTAACTTTGGAGGCAATATGGAAAATCTTGCTCCAAAAACTCCTAATTTTGGGGCACTCCCACCAAACGTGCAGCATGGAACCCCGCAACTGACACCCTCGAAAGCACAAGGGGGAAGCCGAGGGGTACATAGCCGCAAGCCGGGCCGGAGTGAGGTACCATCTGGTGAAGACCTTGAGATTAGATTCAACTAGAGAGATGTTAAAGATACCTCCGAACGATGAGCTCACAGCCTTGTGCCAAGTGTCCAGGTCCCAGGTCAACTGTAGGTCTGCCTCCCAAGCTAACATATAGGGTGCTTTCCGGGAGTCCCCGGCCAGTGACGAATAGATCTTGGAAATCCCCCCCCTCTGCTCCAGGAGATCTCCACACCACTGCTCATACGCTGTACGTTGGGGAGGTTCAGGTTTCGTGGACCAGATAGAGTGGAGAAAGCTAGACAGTTGTTGAAACCGAAATCTTTCTGAGGGGGGCAGTTCCAGAGCTTTAATACAGTGCGAGAGGGAAATGGGTCCTGCGGGAGAGAGGAAGTGCCCGATCCGATACATCCCCTTATCCAACCACCATCTGAATGCTCGAATATCCATGCCGGGGGGAAGTCAGGGTTGTGGAAAATGTGTGCCAGGGGCCTGCAGGGCGAGACCAAGGAGGGGTTATGTCTGAGTTTGTCCCAGATTGCAAAGGTGTGCGATAATGAAGGGCAAAGAATAGGAGGTCTGGCTTTATGGGGGCTCCACAGGAGAAAGTCAAGGGTGAAGGAGGGGACAGCCTGCCGTTCCATGTCCACCCAATCAGGTCTGGCTAGTTTGCTGTACACTGCGGAGATCTGGGCGAGTCTGGCCGCCTGGTAGTACCAAAGTAGATTGGGTAGTCCTAGACCCCCTCTGTTCCTAAGCCTAAAGAGTGTGTGTTTAGCTAGGCGATGGCCTGATTTACCCCACACAAACTTGATGACTTTGCTTTGGAACGAGACCAGATGATTCTTCCTAATGGATATCGGGAGGGAGCGAAAGAGGTAAAGCAGCCGTGGAAGGAGGGTCATCTTCACTGAATTTATCCGCCCCAGCCAAGAGAGTTGGTGTGAATGCCATTGTTTAAGGTCTAGTTCTAGTTTTTTATAGATGGGGGGATAGTTAGCTTGGTATAATTGTTCGAATTTAGGGGTTAAATTAATTCCCAGGTAGCGAATGGAATTGTCACTCCATCGAAAACGAAAGGATTCCTTCAACCGAGCCACCAGGGGCGACGGGAGGGATATATTGAGGGCTAAAGATTTGTCATAATTAACCCGCAAACCCGATATGTTCGCAAAGTCATCAAGTGTTTTACAGGCTACCGGTAAGGACTTAGAGGGTGAGGTTATAAAGAGGATGAGGTCGTCCGCAAATAGGCCGCATTTGTGGACGGTGGGACCGCAACGGACACCGGCGATGTCGGGGTTGGATCTGATAGCTATGGCCAATGATTCAATGGCTATGGCGAAAAGTATCGGTGAGAGGGGGCAGCCCTGGCGGGTCCCGTTGCGTATTTCGATAGGGGCTGAGTACAGGCCATGTAGTTTGACCCTGGCTTCGGGGTTAGAATAAAGGGCTCTAATTAAACCGGTGAATCTGGGACCGAAGCCCCATCTGTCTAAAATTTGAAGCATGTAGGACCAAGAGACCGAGTCGAAGGCTTTTTGGAGGTCTAGGGATAGCAGCATCCCAGCCTGAGCACCACCGCCATCCCAGCCAGATTGTAGGAGGGACATAACGTCCACTACCCTTCTGATTTGGTCTGGACCTTGACGTCCAGGTATGAACCCGACCTGATCTTTGTGTACATAGGCTCCAATAAAGGACGCTAACCGATCAGCCATCACTTTAGTCATTATTTTGAGATCATTATTGATCAAGGATATTGGTCTGTAGTTGCTAACTTCTCCTGGATCTTTGTCAGGCTTAGGTATGACTGAAATGAAAGCTGTGTTCAGCTGTGCGTCTATGGGGTCCCCTTTAGTTTTGGAGTTGAAAAAATTTGTTAGGTGTGGGGCCAAAGTTTGTGCAAAGGCTTTGTAGTAAGGAGCTGAGAACCCGTCAGGGCCCGGAGCCGAGTTCTTTTTTAAACCCTTAATGACCTTCAAAACCTCCTCCATAGAAATGGGAGCTTCGAGTCGGTCTCTGTGGTCCTTTGATAAGCTGGGAATAGGGAGGTTATCTAGGAACGTGTTCCTGTCAGGGGTTGTCTGAGTTTGTTGTCCTCTATAAAGGTTCGAATAGAACGTGTGAAACGCCTGCAGGATTTTTAATGGGTTTGCTGTGTGTTGTCGGCCCGCTATGTTAATTTTAGGAAAAGCATACGTCCGGGGGCGTGGGGTTAGTTTGGAGGCCAAGAGGGGTCCAGGTTTGTCCTTCATATGGTAAAATCTCGCCCCTTGCCAACGGAGGCTGGTTGCAGCTTTGGCTGTCAGTGCTAGATTCAATTCCAGGCGAGCTGAATCAATTTGGGACATAGGACAACGACCCGGGTCCCTCTTATGCTCCGCACGGAGTCCTTGGAATTTTTTTTCTAGGTTCTCTATGTCCACTCTGCGCCCCCTGTCTAGTTTTGCCTTAAGTTGGATCAGCTTTCCTCTGATGGTCGCTTTGTGAGCGGCCCATAGAGTTTCCGCCGAAATATCAGGGGAGTTGTTCTGGGCAAAATATTCAGTGATGGCCAGTTCTATCTCTTTTTTGAGAGCTGGGTCTGATAAAATCGTGTCATTTAGACGCCATTGGCGTAGATTCGGGAATATTGGGTGACTCGTCAAGAACATATTCACTAGGGAATGATCAGACCAGACCGTGTCTATGATTTGAGACTTACTACACAAAGGGATCAGAGCATTGGAGACCAACAGGTGATCAATTCTGGCGTAGGTTTGATGTGCATGGGAGAAATGTGTGTAGTCTTTTTGGGTTGGATTCATCTCCCGCCAGATGTCCGTGAGACCTCTCTGATGAATTAATTTAGCAATCTTTGAGCTAAGTCTGGTTGGGCGCACATTTTGTGCTGAAGGCGGTTTGGACTTGTCCGTGCCTTGGTCGAAGGCAACGTTCGAGTCTCCGCCTAATATTACCGAGCCTTCTAAGAGTGGATCTAGGGTTTTGAATAGGTCAATGAAGAATTTTAGTTGGCCCGTGTTAGGGGCATAGTAGGAAACCAACGAGTACAGGTGGCCATCAATTGTCCCCTTGGCGAGGATAAACCTCCCTTCTGGGTCCCTATGTTCCAACTGCAATGAGAACCTGCAGTGCTTGGAAATGAGGATCGCCACCCCCTTGGTCTTATCTTCTGCGCTAGCCATGAAGAATTGAGGGTACTGAGCATGCAGAAAGGTGGGTTTGTATCGGATCGGGAAGTGCGTCTCCTGTAAAAAGAGGACATCGAGGTTGCGGGACTTCATGAAGTCTAGAACCTTCCGCCTTTTGGATGGGGAGTTAAGACCCTGTGCATTATGCGTGGCGACCTTCAGCGAGGTCGCCATAGGTGTGTTGTTAGCCATGGAGCAAAGGGAAGAGGGAAAACAGCAAGATCCCGTCACCTACCTTAGTGGAGACATCACAGCAAGCCCTTGAGCCCGACCATTGGAGAGGCCATAGGTTTCCTGGGAACAGATATCCGTCAGTAAGATCGTTACCGCCTGAAAGAAGAAAAATAGTTAGGAAAGGAAAAAACAGTGTGAAAGAAGGGGTAAGGGGAGGAGGGAGAGGGTGGGAGCCCACTAGGGGCTTGGGGGGGTGGTGGGTATGAAGGAACCCACCACCGAGAACCCTGTTCACATTTTCTGCACCCTGCAGGCAGGGTGAGCGCCTAACCCACGGAGAAGGCATAGCCAAGTCCGCAGGATAGGAGGAGGCGCAGCAACACCGTTCCAGCCCCGGCGTGTGAAGTAACTAAAATGTGAGCAAAACGCTCCATCGAAAAAGTGAGGGGTAAAAAGGATGCCCCAGCGACCCGCCCCCAGAGGGCCCCGCCCCCCCCACATGGTAGAGATGTGAGGGGGGCCGCGGGCCACCGAAGGCAAGCCACCCATCCAACTAAATAAAAAAAAACAGACAGCAGATGCAAAGTGAAAACATATGAGTCTTAACTGCAGCACAAAAAACAGCAATGAATGGCACGAAAGAGTGGATCAGACCACAACTCAGATTGTAACCGGGTTGGTCCCATAGGACCGTAACTGGGATAAAAAGAGGAGAAGATTAAGTCCCCTTGTAGAACAGTAGGAGATCACAAAAATGGAAAGTCTCGGTAAATCGATTCCATAAAGTTCAGTAGGGGACATCATGGAGGCCTGGTATCCCTGGTCTTCTTGAACTTAGCCTTGTTCCAGGTGTTCGTCAGAGGGCTCGCAGGAGGGGGACGTTTGGTGGATCCAGGGTTGGAGTTAGAGAGATCCATGGCTGCCTCATGTGATATGAGGCGCAGGTTCAGCAGCAGGCGTTCACCGTCATGGAAATTGTGGAAAGAGTGTTCTTTACCCTTAAACTCGAACTTTAGGGCAAACGGGAAGGCCCATTTATATTTGATGTCATGCCCCGCCAGGACCGATAAGAGGGGCTTCAGGGTTCTCCGTTTCTGAATGGTTGTTGGTGAGAGGTCAGCGAATACTTGGACGGCGTGTCCCCGGCAAGTAAGGGGGTTTCGGTGTCTACATAGCTTCATTACCTCCTCCTTCACTGTGAAAAAATGTAGTTTAACCACTACGTCCCTGGGGGATCCATCCTTCCTTGGGGGTCCTAGGGTTCTGTGGGCACGGTCAATCTCCAATTTATGCTGGGGAATGTTGGGGATGAGCTGTTTGATAAAATCCTGGACCGCCGAGAAAGTGTCAGTGATCGATTCAGGGAGCCCCCTGATCCTAAAATTCTCTCTCCTGGATCTGTTTTCAAGGTCATCAATCCTTGATAAAGCAGTGTCCAATTGATCCTGCAGAACTTGGATCTGGTCAGAGTTCTGTCTGGTAGTGGCAATTGTGTGATCCAGTTTGTTCTCTATGGATTCCATTCTGGAACCTATCATTTGGAAGTCACCCCTGAGGTCTCCAGTTATCTTAGCTGCAGTATGAGCGAGCCCCCTGTCCAGAAGGATTGATAGCTGAGTGAACATGTCAGTGGTTTGTGACAGGGAGTGTGAGGGAACGGCCGCCATGACAGGCTGAGCTGCAGCTTGTGAGGATACAGGCCTCATGGGAGAGTTCATAATTTCAGCCATGGTCTGTTCCAGTAGCGATTCCGTGGATGTTGGGGAAAGGGCCATGGTCATGAGAGGACTAGCAGGGGTCTCTGCGGCATGTAGACATGTGACCGCAGCATAGGACATCCTGATATCAGAGGATTCCACAGCGGTTGCGGGCATAGTCTGAGCGGCGCCCGCCATCTTGGAAGCACTCGTTTCCCTTACCGCGGCAAATTGTGGTCCGAGGCTCCTCCGTGCTTGCCCCTCCAACATAGGCGAGTGCCCGAGGTGTTCCGCTATCCTGGGGTGGTTCGATAGTGGCCGCTGGGGACCCGGTCCCCCGTCAGATCCGCCGTATTGCCGGAACGGTGCGGAGCTCCCAGACTAGGCAGCCATCTCGGAGCAGTCCGCGCATGCGCCTTAAAGCTGATATCTTATGTGCTCAAGAGACCCATTTCATGGCCAATAAGCAACCTCAGTGTTCTCACAAACACTTCCCTCATATCTTTTTTGCTTCAGCCCAGGTCAAGAAACGGGGAGTCATGTTGGCAATTAAAAGCACAGTGACCTTCACTTTGCACGAAATAATCTGTGATCCGAATGGACAGTACATTATTTTGGTGTGTGATTTAAATAATTCCACCTATACAATCGTGAATGTTTATGCTCCTAATTATAGACCAGTTTCTTTTTTGAGATCCCTTATGAAAAAAGTTAATAGGGTTAAGCGTGGTTCCCTTCTTCTCTGCGGGGATTTCAACTGCATTGTCAACAGATCCCTGGACTGTTCACTACTTACCTCTTCCAATAGATCGATTCTTCAACCTCTCATGTCCGAGCACGACCTTTTTGACCCTTGGCGATGCCTACACTCCTCTGAAAAAGATTTTTCCTATTACTCTCATCCACATAAAATCTATTCCACGATCGACCTTTTTCTTACGGACTTGTACCTTCTTCAGAAAACATCTTCAGCAAAGATTCACTCTATCACATGGTCGGACCATGCCCCTATTTCTTTGGTTATTACTGGACAATCTTCTATCTCTCCGCAGTATTTGTGGAGGAATAATATAGAAATTTTGACCAACCCTTCCCTGTCCTCACGGATTAACTCTCAATTGTCTGAATTTTTTATGCTTAATGATACTACTGATGTTGATATAACTACACTGTGGTGTTCCCACAAGGCTTTTAGCAGAGGCCTCCTTATTCAAGCCGCAGCTCGGGAGAAGAGACGCAGAGATAAACAGCTTAGTGAACTGCTTGAAGAGCTTAAAGGTTTGGAACGTACACATAAACAGGCACCTTCCTCTAAGGTTGAGGCAGATTTATTTCAATGTAGACAACGTGTCCGTCTGTTCCTTCTCTCTAGACATCACAAAGCTTTAAGGCGGGTTAAAGCAAATTTTTACGCTAATGGCAACAAGGCTGGCAAATTGTTGGCCAAATACATTTCTAAACGGCAACAAAAATCTAACCTTGTCTCCATTAAAGACCCACATTCTGGTACATTAGAACACCATCCCACTCGCATTGCTAATGCTTTTATGAAGTATTATCGTGATTTATATAATCTTTCTGATGATAAGGACACGCCACAACCCACTGAATTCTCTATCGCCTCTTTTCTAGACTCAGTATCCTTGGCATCTTTGAATGAGGAGGATCTGATCTCATTAAATGCCCCATTTCTTGACAAGGAAATTTTAGACACTATCAAAGCACTCCCTAAGAATAAATCCCCAGGAGCAGACGGATTCTCGTCTGAATACTATTCTACGTTCTCTCAGTTGTTGGTTCCTTATCTATGCTCTTTGTTCAATAGTGTTGTCTCTGTGGCCTCCTTTCCCGAAGAAATGCTACGAGCTATAATAGTCACTATCCCCAAACCAGGTAAGAAGCCGGATACTCCTCAGAATTTCAGGCCGATTTCTCTCCTAAACACGGACTTAAAAATTTACGCAAAACTCTTAGCGAACAGATTAGCCAAACTTACTCCTTCCCTGATTAAGTCTGACCAGGTGGGCTTTGTCAAAGGTCGGCAGGCACCTGATGGCACGAGACGACTATTTAATCTCATACGTATTGTGGAGACTAGGAAAGTGCCTACAACCATCTTGGCCCTGGACGCTGAAAAGGCCTTTGACAGGGTCCACTGGGGGTATCTTAGGGCGACTTTACAAAAATTTGGCTTACAAGGAAACATATTATCAGCAATCTTGGCGCTTTACTCTGTTCCGTCCCCATCGGTTTTCACTTCCAATGCGATATCTGACAAATTCTATATCACAAACGGAACCCGCCAGGGGTGCCCGCTGTCCCCTATTATTTTTACGTTGATGATGGAACCCCTGGCGGAGGCCATAAGATCTGACAAAGACATTTCAGGGATACAAGTAGGAGACCATGTTCATAAACTTGGCCTCTTTGCAGATGACGTGATTTTAACCATCACCAATCCGGCTTCTTCCCTGGAAAAATTGTTCTCGGTTTTGCAGGAGTATAGTACTGTATCTTTCTATAAACTGAATGTCCAAAAAACATGCATTTTACCTATTAATCTTCCCAATAGACAAACTTCTATGTTGAAAAGGAGATATCAATGTCAGTGGATGTCCAAGGTGATCCCATATTTAGGTATTAATCTGTCTTTTCCATCCTCGTCCACTTACGAAGTCAATTTCCCAACATTACTTGAGGTTGTTAAATCCGATCTACAGCCACATTTAATCTTTCCTGGATCGGTAGAATCGCGGCATTGAAGATGACTGTCCTCCCGAAACTGATCTATTTTTTTAGAACTATTCCGATACACTTGCCAGAATCTTTTTTCAAAGTGATTGATAAACTATTTAGACAGTACATATGGAACCGTAAGATGTCCAGAATCCCTTATACCATAGTTAGGAAACCACAAGGTCACAATTATCATAGGGCAGCCTTATTGGACCAGATGAAAGCATGGTTCGAGCCATTACCTACCAAACTTTGGGTTCAAATTGAGCGTTCGGGAGTAGCAAATAGTGACCTTCCGTCTCTTTTATTAGCTAAACTCACTGATCTACCCCTATCGTGCCCTAATTTTCCCTCTATCGACGCTACTCTTGATGCCTGGGGTAAGTTACACTTGGGCTCATCCCCGGACTGTCTTTTAACTCAGGACATATCTAACCTCAAAATCTTTGAATTCCTAATTCCCGACCTCAATATACAACAATGGACTGACGAGGGTATCTGTACCTATGATGACTTAGTCACCAGAACTCCTCATAAGCACCCCTTTGCTAAAATTCAAATACAACATTTGTTATCTAAGCGCCAATCCACTTCATTTAGCCTTAATAATGAGGTGTGGCGGTACCTCGGGTTCAACTATGATAAACCGAAGGGCCTTTCTCGGTTCTATACCATTTTACAGAATTATACCCATTTCAATAAGACTTCCGGCATGTTAAATTGGGAAAAAGACCTGGGAGCAGCTATTTCATCAGAGGCTTGGGGCTCTGCGATTAAGAATTGCTATAAATATTCCCATTGCACCAACCACTGGGACCAATTCATGAAAATTTTACACAGGTCGTACCTAACTCCAGTCAGACTATCCCTTATCTTCCCATCTGAAACCGACGCTTGTTGGAGACTGTGCGGGGCAAGGGGGTATATTTATCACATTCTATGGGAATGTAAGAGCATACGTAGTTTTTGGAATGAGGTGTTTAAACTCATTTCCTCAACTATAGGCTTTTTTGTAAGCCCCTCCCCTCAATTAGTTTTGTTGTTCCTTACTATCCAAACTATTCCTAAACAGCTCAGGAATGTAGTAACTCATATTCTTATAGCAGCGAGACTATCGATCACGTCTAAATGGAAAACTAACCTGACTCCTAATACTAAAGAAGTTGTGGAGAGAGTAAAAGTACAGCACTCCTTTGAAAAACATTTCGCCGTGACATCCCTTTCAGTTGCTCAATTTAACAACCAATGGGAACCCTGGACTTCTAAGTTTGGAAATTGACTTCCTGGACCTACTAACTTCCCTTTTCGGACTGTCTATAAGTTCTATCTCCTGCAGTAGGAAGCTCCTCTATTTGTTATCACCCTCCTCTATTCCCCTCCTTCTCTCCCTATCTATTCTTTATTACTTCTTCTCTTTTCTATAGGTTTTTCATTTAGTTTCAATTCTCATCTTATGTCATGCTTTGGGCTGTTTTCCTTTTTTTGTGTTGTTATCTAAAGGGCTACTGCTAATCGTCCAGTTCCCCTAAAGTTTATCATTTAACTTCAAGTAGGCCCTCTGTTTGTTCATGGGCATTGAATGTCCCCTGATTTTGATCTGATACTGGGGGTGCGGAGTCCACACCTAGCAGTAGGACAAGTACTCCCTGCTACTCTTCAAGGTATTTTAGGGAACATTCCTTATCTTATTATGTTATAATTTCCTTATGAGGGCATTATCCAATTTTGTATACATTAATGTTAATAAGACATGTCCAACGTCTGTTCTGTCTATTGCTTGGTATAAGATTGTAATTGTTTATCTTTAACTCTAATAAAAAGATTTGAAAAGAAAATGTTTTAAAACAAGTGTTTTCTGCTGCACAACAGCTTCAAACAAACAGGATCATTTTGCTCCTGTTACAAACATTTTAATAACCCCACAAAATATTCAGGAATACTAATGTGACCGATTCTTGATAAAGGCAATTAATGTAGTACCATTATTTTATTACAAAGGTCATCATAAACAATACATGACTGCCTAGAGAAACTGAACGAGGTATTGGTTGGAACTGGGAAATTAAATAACAGAAAACTGTATCATTTCACTAGACTGCTGGACTATTTTGCCCTACAAGGACTTAGATAGTAAATGATTTAGATAGTAAGTGTCAGCTTTTGCCACATTTCTATGATTCTATTTGAGGACGACAAGAACAGTCAAGGACCTTATTCTTCTTATGACCTAGTACCAGAAATACTATACCAGGAATTCTGAAGGCTGCCATTACTGACTTCTTTCTGAAAATACTAGTTACCTAGCAGAGCGAAGTCAGAAATGCTAAAAATCTTGTAGAAGAGAGAGCCAGGGAAAAGTCCTGTTCAGGATTTATACATCTCCCAGGGTCCTCTAACAGTGGTGTTGCTAGGCGGGTGCGGGGGATGTGGGCCACACCTGGGTGACAACTATGGGCAGGCCCATCGCTACAAGGCAGACAGGCCCTTGCTTGCCACCCTTGCTGCGCTTCCTACAGCCGCCTGAGCGCTCTACAGAAAGCCTGCAGAACTGCTGCCTCGAGTCATCACTTCTCCTTCTCTGTAACATGGCCGCGCTCCTCTTCCATTCTACTGTCAGTCCACACTCCTACTAGGTACCGTGCGGTACAGGAGATTCAGTTTCCTGTTCCCGTCCGGACTGACAGGAAGTGCACATTGAGTGCTCACTTCCTTTCAGTCCAGCCAGGAACAGGAAGCTGAATCTCCTGCCACGCGGTACGGGCCCGGTAGGGAGAGAGGAGGGGAGTAAATAGAATATGGGGGAGTAAAAAAAACATAGGGAGGGGGAGGGGGGAGTAAAAAAAAAACATGGGGAGGAGGGGAGTAAGAAGGACACAGGGAGGGGGAGGGGGGAGTAAGAAGAACACAGGGGGGAGTAAAAAGGACACAGGGAGGGGGAGGGGAGTAAGAAGGACACAGGGAGGGGAGTGAGTTCCTGTAGGCTTTGCGTGTGTGCGTGCCTGCGCGGGGGAGTTGGGGGCCTCCATGTCCATTTTGCTTGGCACAGCATCTGGCTGCATTACATTTTTTATTTATTTTTTGCATTGGTACATGTTTCCCATTGCACTGCCCAACCTCTTGCCTATTAGCTCAGAAATTTACCATTTTTAATTTGACATATTCCATTAATTTCAATCCGGTTTGTGTTTGGCTTTGGCTTCCATACTTCTGTGAAGTTTACTGAACCCTGCTCAAGCCAAAATCAAGTCAGTTCTGCTCATCACTATCTGTGATAAGGAAAGCACAAAGTGCTGGTGACAAACTGAAAAGGGTGAAATTATTGTAGGGCTTTTGGGCACTGGCAGGCCAGTTTGCCCACACCACAGACATCTATTATATCTTGCTGGAATGGTGCACTTTCTAAAAGCGCACCAAATCTCCTGCATTCTGGAGTTTTGGTGGGCTTTCAGAAAATGCACCAAATTTGCAGTATATAATAGAAGTACATTTTGAGGTAAATGGCCCCATCAGAGGGCTCCATGGGGCCACAGGCTGAACACCCTTGTCTTGGGGTGAGAGTATAAGGTTATCCCCACATACTATTGTTTTTGTTTTTATCACCATAGATAAAGTCCTTCACCATGGTTTGTTAAAAATTGGCCAGCATCAAGACGGTACCAACATGTGACCAGGTAGAACAGGCTAAAATGTGAAAATACATACAAGTCTGGTCTTTCACTACACTACACATTAAAGGGAATCCCAGAGAAACTTAAAAACCTGATCCACACCGTGACAATTTCATGAGCAAAATTAGGTGGGAAAAGGCTTAGACACAAGGCAGGTGTTTTGTTACACTAAAGTGTACTGTCCCAAATTTCAGAACAAATTTGACCAGTAGCAAGATGGTAGTTTACTATATTCAAGGGGAATAGTCTAAACTGTGCAGACGCAGTTTTCTAAATAAAAAAAGGTGGTGTAGTATATCAAATAGACTTATGAAAAAAATACGCTTAGACAGGATAGTACACAAGTTTGTTATGAATGAGCGTATGGTAAAAAAAATCTGGTTGTGATGTACACTGGGAAAATTAAATATAATGGAGGGGCTTGGTGCATTATAAATACAATTAATAAACAGTGCCTCCAGCCGATTACAAATATTAAATAAATTAATTAACACTATTAATTGTGTCCAGACACTCAGTAGTATACCACAGTTCTTTAACCACTTCAGCCCCAGAAGGATTTGCTCCCTTAATGACTAGAGCTTTTTTTACAATTTGGCACTGCGCTGCTTTAACTGGTAATTTACCGGTCATGTAAGGCTGTACCCAAACAAAATTTGCATATTTTTTCCCCCCACATATAGAGCTTTCTTTTGGTGGTATTTGATCACCTCTGGGATTTTTATTCCTTGCCATATAAATTATATTTTCTACTGTTTGTAATAAAAAAAAACAATAAAGTAAATCTTAGCCATGTATTTAGGCCAATATTTATTCATCATATGTCTTGAATAGTGTATATTTATTGGTTTGCGCAAAAGTTATAGCGTCTACAAACTAGGGTACATCTTCTGCATGCAATTTACGCAGCTTTTGTGACTGCTTATCTCATTTCTTGAGGTGCTAAAATGTCAGGACAGTACACCCCCCCCCCCCACACACCCAATTGACTTTATTTTGGAAAATAGACACCCAAAGGAAATTTCTGAGGCATGTTTAGCCCATTGAATATTATTTTTTTTTGTCACAAGTGATTGAAAAATTACAATTACACCCCAAAATACATTCTGCTGCTTCTCTTGAGTATGGGGAACACCACATGTGTGAGACTTTTTGGAAGCCCAGCCGTGTACAGAACCCAGAAAACCAATCACTGCATTCAGGCTTTCTAAGGACGTAAAATGGTGATTTCACTTCCTCTTTACCTATAGCAGTTTCAGAGGCCCTGAAATGTCAAGATAGCACAAAAAAAAACCTCCAAATTACCCCATTTTGGTAAGTATACATTTAAAGCTATTTGCTGAGAGGCATGTTGAATCCATGGAATATTTTATATTTTGCCACACATTTCTGGATTTAATTTTTTTTACAAAGTTGTCACTAAATTATATATTGCTCAAACATGCCATGGGCTTATTTAAAATTACACCCCAAAATACATTCTGCTGCTTCTCCTGAGTATGGGGATACCACATGTGTGAGACTTTTTGGCAGTCTAGCCATGTACAGGACTTCAAAAACCAATCACCACCTTCAGGCTTTCTAAGGGCGTACATTTTTGATTATCCAAGCACGCAACCTGGCAGGCTGCAGGAACAGAGGGGGGTAAGAGAGCACCCCCTCCAGAACCGTACCAGGCCACATGCCCTCAACATGGGTAGGATGCTTTGGGGTCCAAAGCACCATGTCCCCATGTTGATGGGGACAAGGGCCTCATCCCCACAACCCTTGCCCAGTGATTGTGGGGGTCTGAGGGTGGGGGCTTATCGGAATCTGGAAGCCCCCTTTAACAAGGTGAGCCTCAGATCCCGCCCCCCTATGTGAATTGGTAATGAGGTACCCCTACCATTTCACAAAAAAAATGTCTAAAATGGTAAAAAAAAACACACGAGACAACTTGGAACAAGTCCTTTATTTAAAAAAAAATTCAGCAATTTAAATCCATTCTCGAGTTCCATAACGAAAAAAAAAGTACTACACTAGCTGTGCCTCCATGGGCAGCTACTGTCAAGTGACGTGTGAGGGTGACCCCCGTGGCATCAGAGGGGACGGGGTCACCTGTATACATCACTGGTAACCCTGCAGCGTTTCCCTGTGAGGTCAGAGGGGGGGTCACCCGCACATGTAACTGGGTGGCCCTGCCCTCAGCTATATACCAGCTGTCACGGCGGTAGACACATCACTCGGCGGGAGCTGCCCATGGAGGCACAGCTAGTGAAGCGTATTTTTTTTCTTCTTCATTACGGAACTCAACAATGGATTTACATCACTGGAATTTTATTTGCATTTTTTTTTTTTTAATAAAGGACTTGTACCAAGCTGTCTCCTGTGTTTTTTTTACAATTTTTGACACTTTTTTGTGAAATGGTAGGGGTACAATATACCCGTTTCCAATTCACATGGGAGGGCGGGATCTGGGGTTTCTCTTGGGCTTCCAGATTCCGACCAGCCCCCCACCTGCAAACCCACACAACCACCGGGCAAGGGTTGTGAGGATGAGGTACTTGTCCCCATCAACATGGGAACTGGGTGCTTTGGACCCCAAAGCATCCTCCCCATTTTGTGGCCTGGTACAGTTCAGGAGGGAGGCGCTCTCTCGTCCCCCCCCCCTCATTTCCTGCAGCCTGCCAGGTTGCATGCTCAGATAAGGGTCTGGTATGGATTTTTTGGGGGAACCCCCACGCTATTTTTTTATTTTGGTTCGGCCCCCTTAATATTCATATCAGACCCAAAGGGCCTGATAATGGACAGGGTGAAACCCATGCCGTTTTTTTCATTGACTTTTATCTGTATTGCAGGACCCGACAATTGAGTATAGCCGCGAGAAGTTTTAAATTCCTTTTTTTCTTTTAGAAATGTCATTTTGTGCAGGGACTGTTCTAAACACGGGAAAAATGTGCCACTTTACAGGCATACTATAGACACCCCCAAGGAAATTTTTACTTTTATTGTTTCACTTTAAGCATTATCAAAATCACTGCTCCTGAAAAAAACAGATGTTTTTAAAACTTTTTTTGCATTAATACATGCCCCATGGGGCAGGATCCAGGTCCCCAAATACTTTTTCTGACAATAAATTGCATATTAACATTAAAAACTAGCACTTATGATTCTTCATGTTTGTGTCCCATAGACTTTAACGATGTTTGCGTGTTCGAACAAATTTTTTGCCTGTTCGCATGTTCTGCTACGAACCGAACTGGGGGGTGTTCGGCTCATCCCTACTATGTACTTGTCTCTATCCAAAGCAGAGTGTGATTTCTCTCTGCTATCAGCATGAGTCACTTCTGAAGCCTTGTACACACGACCGGTTTTCCTGCCAGGAAAACTGCCAAGAGAGCTTTTGGCCAGGAAACCCGGCCATGTGTATGCTTCCTCGCAGTTGTCCTGGCAGGAAAACTGCCAGGAATCCCGGCGGGAAAATAGAGAACCTGAGGGAAAACCTCTTGTGTACACAGGGAAACTTACCAAGCAGGTTCCCAGTTTTCCTGTCGGGATTCCCGGTGGACTTTTTTTTGTTTTTACAATTTCTTTATTTTTCAAATAATTTTCCAACATCTATACAAAACATGGGAGATAACATTCATGTTAGCTAAAAAACAAAAGCAAAATACATTCAGTTATCTTAGTACAATGCAGTCTCTCTTTACTATTTATCCCATCCACAAAAAAATAAAGAAGAGAGAAAAAATAAAAAAATAAAAGGAACCAAGCAACAACATTCCCACTATTGGGACCCATTCTCCCCCCCACCCTCTGCTCCCACCCTACCGAGCCGAGAGCTTGGGCCATTGGGTCCCCATTTCGGTTCATGGCGAGAGAAAGGAGCTCCCTGGAAACAACCTCTTATCTCGCTCAAAAAAAATAAAAAAAAATAAAAGGGCAAAAACTTCCAGTTTCTTAGTGTCTGGTCATGGGGGGACGCTCTCCCATGTCCTTCCAGAATATCTTAACCCACTCCCCGTTCACCCTTCCACCTCAGTACTAATAGTTCCTTATCCACATGTTCCTTCCCATGTTCACCCTACCCAGTCCTAACCGTTGTCCAAAATCAAATCAAAGCAACCCCACCAAAAAAAATACATTTCCCTCCCCTCTCTTCAATCTCCCTCTCCCCCCCATCCCCTACTCCCACTCCAGTAGTCCTTCATTCTCCTCAGACTGGATCAAATCATTCCACTTTATACCACCGGGAATCCCAGTCATGTTCAAAGGTTTTCTTGACAACAACAGGTAAAAATTGGAGGGAGGGAGCTCTAACACAGCTTGTGACTGATATCTTTAGTTATGCGTGTTCTTTGTGTACTGTGAGGAGTGGGGTATGTCCCTTCCCCCCAATCAAGTCTCAGAGCTGTTCTTACTGATGTGCTTTGTAAGATTCAGATCAGTAGGACAGAAAGGGGGATCCAACATTTTTATTGAAGTTATTGAACAGGAGGTGATGGGAAATCTTCTAGTAAGGAAATTTCTTTGGGTGACAACTAAGAGAGGAATTGGCCTCCTTCTAGGATGAGTTTATATCAGTTTCTGTTGCATATCTGGGGCAGGAAACCAAGAGGAATCTCCTAAATGGGACACATGGTGGCAGGGGTTTTAACCCTTCTCTGCTCAATAAAAAAAAAATATGAATATGCATACACTTGCATATTCAAAATTGCGCAATTGCGCAAAATTGTTAATTGTTATTTTTCTGTGGAACCCCAAATGGGTAAATTGAATGATGAAGTAGTGTTTGTCAACATAGTCTGACTTTGCAGCATAACCATTTTATAGCAACTCTTCTTTATACATGGTTTTGCTTGCTGAATGGGGCTAAAAAATGGATTGGTGAAAGCGGGCTATAATAAGTCGACTAGGAGACATAATGGCCACAACACTGGCTCTGTGCCTGGATGATCAGCTTTTCTTTGTATGCTATGTTTAACTGAACATTTTATAACAAGCCCAAACTGATCCTTAATGACATTTTATAAGTAAAATGGAAATATTTAAGCACAGTGAAACATAAGGTAATCCCATATTTCTTATAAACTTTTTTTTTTGTCTTGCTGCACTGGTTCAGTGTAAACATTTATTAAGCACAGGGATTTTTTGCTAGTACATTTACCAACTGTTCAATAGCTGGAACAAGTTCAGGATCCCAGTCTTAAAAGGATTAACGATTGTATTTTACTATAATTACTACAGTCAAAATACATGTCTTTAAAATGTAACTATTGATTATAACTCCAATAAAAAAAAAAAAAACACATCATGATCCTATGTTCTCTTTTATTGTATTTCATATACAAATTAGCTTTCATAAAATATCAAAGCTGCATCTTGATAATCACGCTTTTATGTCATTAGCATAAATGAAAATGGACTATTCATCTTTATAGTAACTTACTGCATACTTTCTGGGTACCGTAATTAATACACAGAGTACTTATTGTTTCTTTAAAGCTATATACTGCACTACTTGCTACTTATTTATTTAAAAGATTACATCTGGGCCAGTTCAGGGTACCATTTTCTATGCCAAAAATGTAGTGGGTAGTAGATGTTTTAGTAAACAATGAAGTCCCGGAAAATATTTTAAATTAATTCATACTTACTATAGCAAAGAGACCAGAAAAATATAAACAAATGCTTCAAAATTATTTTGTGCCTATGAAAATTGTTAATGTTTTCTTTATTGTTCTTTCTACATTAATGAAGGATCCTAAATAGTAACAACAACATTTGGTCATATTTTTTTCAACTTCTTTTTTTTTAACTGATAGATTAAAAGCTGAAGTTTAGAATTTTTTAATAATCTACAGCTTTAAAGAGGAAGTAAACTTCCTCTGCTGACATATACCTATAGGTAATCCTATAATAAGGCTTACTTATCGGTAATGAAAATATCTACTAAACCTGTACAGTTTAGGAGATATTTACAGTGCATTTAGCCAGTGACATCACTGATGCCGTTCCTTCCATACCACTTGCCGTGAACGGCGTCTCTCACTCAAATGTGCAGGAGTGATGTCATTACGGCTCCGGACAATCACAGCGTGGGAGCTGGCGAACCCGGAAGAAACTCCGGGGAAGTTGTTGGCCGTGTCAGTGGTGTGCAGGGACCGCAGCAAGAGTTTGTTTTAAAGTAAGTTTTTTTTTCTAAAGTTTACAACCTCTTTAAGTGTCGTTAATTATTTGGAAAATTGTTAGGCACCATATTGTTAGGCAGCTGATGAGTCACGGGATTCTCTCCTCCATTCACAGACTGTGTTACAGGCAGTGAAAGCAGTGAGGAAAATCACTATTACTGACAGCTCCAGTCGTAGTCAATGTACTAACCATAAACCATGCATTGTTAAATTAGCGATCTTCTTTGTTGAGCTGTGTTCTGACAGGAGGATAGCCCCCCCCCCTGCCAATACACTCCGAACAGCACTCTCTGCCATTGGCTGAGATCACTGATCGGGAGTCGGTCAGATGCTGGTTTTCCAGCATAAAAAAACAAGGGGAAATGTAAGAAATTATTTCCAAAAAAAGGAACAGCCAGATGAGGCTAAATATGTTTATTAATTATCCACATATAAAAAACTAGGTAATTAATTGAATTGATAGATGGTTTTCCAGCATGCATTTCCGTCAGAAGCTGGCTGTTTGGCCGGCTTCTGTCAAACAGACCGACATACTCATGCACCGAATGTCAGATTTTTTTTTTAACCGGACGTTGTTTCCTGACATTCAGCCTGTGTGTACCCAGCTTTAGGGGGAGCTTTTTTCACAGACAACTCAGCCCAGAGCCCAAAGCTAATAAACCACTGCTCACAGTAGGTTCACCACAGGAAGATGATGGGGCATCCCTGCAGTGAAGGTTTCCCCAGCATCCAGTTGCCTGCATGACATAGGACATGCTTTAACTACACATATGTCATCAAACAGAGCAAGAGGAATTACATTACTTATATTTTTTCCCTTTTGATGTTTCCTACTTTTAAATATATTTCAGTGTATATGTGATGTGGATTTATAATTCTGCTTTTTGCTAAGAATGTACACACTTTTTGGCCAAGTAGCTTTTATTGTAACCTGTGAATGTATTTTTCAATAGTCAGATATTCAGACACTAATTGTCTTCCTTTATTTCATATTCTGACATTTTGCTTAAAGATCCCAGAACTGCTAATTAGGTATCAGACATTGGTGATTAGGTACCTATGCTATGATTAATTATGAACCCACTGAATAGCATCCTATGAATTAATTTGGTGTTTGAAAGAATAATTAAATTTCAAGCTGATTGTGGAACTTAGCAGAATTAATTTGCTGTGTTCACCTAAATTATAAGATAGATAGACAGACAGATCTGAAAACAAACTTATTTTTTTGGGATTTGTAAATAATAAATGGGTAACGTTTAATGAAGGAGAAATGTTGCAAAATTTGTGGACAATGGGCATAAATGCATATTTATAATATTGGCTATAATATTGCTGTGTAAACACAGTATAAAAACATGGGCATGACTACCGTATATTTAGTCAATAATGTCACTCAGGATCCCTAGCCATTTTTTTTTTACAAACAGAAGCTGTTATTTAGCAACTGGAATACTACCTTGACTAAATGACGGATCCCTGGCTGCTGTTTGTAAAGAATATATTAAAAGAGTATATTGTACTGCTCCACAGTTTCACCTGGAGGTTCATTCTGTTTAACCACTTCAATACTTTGCACTTTTACCCCCTTCCTGCCCTTTCAGCGCTATTACACTTTAAATGACAATTGCACAGTCATGCGACACTGTGCCCATAAGATTATTTTTTCCCCACACAAATAGAGATTTCTTTTGGTGGTATTTAACCACCACATTTTTTAAACACACAGCTCCCGGTCCTGTCAGCGGGGGAAACGCTGATCTTCTGCTCATACAATGTATGAACGGAAGATCAGTGATTTACCCTAGTGAGTCCACCCCCCCTACAGTTAGAACACACACAGGAACACACCTAACCCCTTCCCTGCCCCCTAGTGTTAACCACATTCACTGCCCATGGCATTTTTATAGTAATCCAATGCATTTTTATAGCATTGATCGCTAAAAAAATGCCAATGGTCCCAAAAATGTGTCAAAAGTGTCCGAAGTGTCCGCCATAATGTCGCAGTACTGAAAAAAACGCTGATCACTGCCATTACTAGTAAAAAAAGTTTTTATAAAAATGCCAAAAAACTACCCCCTATTTTGTAAACGCTATAACTTTTGCGCAAACCAATCAATAAACGCTTATTGCGATTTTTTTTTACAAAAAATATGTAGAAGAATACGTATCGGCCTATAGTGGCTCTATTTTTGTTTATAGCGCAAAAAATAAAAACCCCAGAGATGATCAAATACCACCAAAAGAAATCTCTATTTGTGGGGAAAAAAGGACGCCAATTTTGTTTGGGAGCCATGTCGCACGACCGCGCAATTGTCAGTTAAAGCGACGCAGTGCTGAATCGCAAAAAGTGCTCTGGTCATTGGACAGCAATATGGTCCGGGGGTTAAGTGGTTAATGTCTTCTTTCGGTGCTTCTTCTTCTTCCATTTTCTTCCTTTCTGCTTTCATTCAGGTTTCATTCTCCATCTTCTTCTTCTTCTTGCTCTGCTTCTTTCTTGGGTCTTCTCGTCCGCATCTTGACCGGCGTCTTCTTCCATCTTCTTCTCCTTCCATTGGCCTTCTTGTCCGCATCTTGCACCGGCTTCTTCCATCTTCTTCTCCTTCCGTCGGCCTTCTCGTCGGCATCTTGCTTCTTCTTCCCCGGAAGCTGCGCTTGAAATTGAAGTTCCCGCTGTGTGACGCTCCCCCCTCTGATGCCACGGGTAAACTCATAAGAAAGTCCCCGTGTGGTATATGTGCATCAGAGGGGGCGGGGTCACAGGAGCGTCACACAGCGGGAACTTCAATTTCAAGCGCAGCGCCCGGGGAAGAAGAAGCAACGCAAGATGCGGACGAGCTTCAAATTGAAGTTTCTGCTGTGTGACCCTCCTGTGACCCCGCCCCCCTCTGACGCACATGTCCCACACGTGGACTTTCTTATGAGTTTACCCATGGCGTCAGAGGGAGGAGGGGTCACAGGAGCGTCACACGGCAGGGAATTCAATTTCAATCACAGCGTCCGGGGAAGAAGAAGTAAGATGCAGACGAGAAGGCCGACGGAAGGAGAAAATGGAAGAAGAAGCAAGATGCGGACGAGAAGGCCGACGGAAGGAAGAGAAGATGGAAGAAGACGCCGGTCAAGATGCGGACGTGAAGACCCAAGAAAAAAGCAGAGGAAGAAGAAGATGGAGGAAGAAACCCGAATGAAAGCAGAAAAGAAGAAGAAGAAGTGTGAAAAGAAGGAATTGTAAAAAACGGCTATTGTCATTTTTAAAATTTTTGACACTTTTTTATGGTAAAATGTACCCCATTACCATTTCACACAGGGGGTGGACGGGATCTGGGGGTCCCCTTTGTTAAAGAGGTCTTCCAGATTCCGATAAGCCCCCCACCCACAGACCCCCACTACCACCGGCCAGGTTGTGGGGATGAGGCCCTTGTCCCCATCAACATGGGGACAAGGCGCTTTGGGGGGGACCCCAAAGCATCCCCCCCATGTTGAGGGCATGTGGCCTGGTACAGTTCAGGAAATGGGGGGTGCAATCTGTCCCCCCCTCTTTTCTGCGGCTGGCCGGGTTATGTGCTCGGATAAGGGGTCTGGTGTGGATTTTTGGGGGAGATTTTTGGGGGAACTCCATGCCATTTTTTTCTATTTTTTTTTTTTTAATGAGCAATGACTGTATTCTTTATAGCCATGATTACTTTTAAATTCCTTTTTTTTTTCACTTCAGAAATGACATCTTGTACAGGGACAGTTCTAAGCACGGGAAACATGCACTACTTCACAGGCATGCTATACACCCCCCCCCCCCCTGTATGAAATTTAAAGGAATATTTCACTTTTATTATTTAACTTTAACCACTTCCATACTGCGCCTATTCTGTCACTTCTCTCCTCCATGTAAAAATTATATTTTGTTCCTGGAAAATTACTCAGGACCCCCAAACATTATGGGCCAGATTCAGGAACACTTGCGCTGGAGTATTTCGATATGCGCCGCGTAACTGTGATGATGCGCCGTCGTTTCTATGTGCCCGTACCCACCAAACTAGATGCGCCCAATAACGGGTCATTTGCGACCGGCGGAACGTTCCGACGCCAGAGTATCGTCAATTTCGCTGGGCGCATCAGTCGCGCCTATTGATTTCCCCTGCAAATATGCAAATGAGGGATTTTTCCCAATTCACGAACGGATTAGCACCATACGCTGGCTACATGCGCCGCGCGTATCTCGTCCGTCCGGCGCAAAGTTATTTCTACAAAAGGCTGCTTTATCTTTACTCCAGACGGTCACAGGTCAGCAGGAGAGCAGCTACAGCAGCGTTACCGACGATAAGAGCTAGCTGAGCACCCCCACTTGCAGGACAACACCTCTGTCCATGCTTGTCTGTCAAATTTTACAGCCATGGAGGAAGACATCATAGGTCTCCATAGCCGAGATGACGGCTGACAGCTCCTGGCCATTAAAGTTCAGCTTTCTCCTGTGTGTTTGCGGGGAACGGGAGCAGCCATCTCAGAACAAAAGTAACATCACTGCGGGGAGGGGGAGCAGGATATACTTTAGTGCCGGAATGGCGCTTCTACGGGCGCATTTAAACGCCCAACGGAAGGCATTGCGCTGACGTTTCCCGTGAAGTGGTGCCGACGGAAATTGTAAGCATGCGCACAAAGGGGGCGAGTGGAGCCTCACTCACTGCGCATGCTCCGTGGTTGATGCGCTGAACGTAAGCCTCTGCACTGGGCCCCGCCCATCATTTACATATGATCACACCCACTTCCCCTTGCGTCGGGTTACGCCAGCGCATTATCGTTACTCTGGCGCAAGTTTACGCGCAACTGCTATGTGAATAACAGTACTTGCGCCGAAAGGGTCTTCAGAGTAACGTAAATGAGAAGCGTTACTCCAGAGGAAAGATACTCTCATCTACCTGAATCTGGCCCTATATATTTTTTTACCAGACACCCTAGGGAATAAAGTGGCGGTCATTCATTTTTTTTTCCAACAGTATTTGCGCAATCATTTTTCAAGTGTCTTTTTTTTTGCCAAAAAAAAAGGCACTTGATTAATTTTATTAATTTATTTAATTCATGAATTAAAAAATAACAAAGCAGTAAAGTTAGCCCAATTTTTAGGGATAATGTGAAAGATGATGTTACACTGAGTAAATAGATACCTAACTTGTCACACTTTATTATTGCGCACTCATGGAATGGCGCCAAACTTTGGGACTTAAAAATCTCCATAGGCGACGCTTGATTTTACAGGTTACCAGTTTAGAGTTACCAGTTTAGAGTTACAGAGAAGGTCTAGTGATTGCTCTTGCTCTAACGCACACATCAATACCTTACATGTGTGGTTTGAACGGTATTTACATATGTGGGCGGGACTTACATGCGTGCTCTCTTCTGAGTTCGGGCTACTTTTTTGTCCCTTTTTTATCACTTTTATACCTATTACAAGGAGTGTAAGCATCCCTTGTAATAGGACTAGTGTGTGACAGGTCCTGTTTATGGAGAGAGGCGGGGTCAATAAGACCCCACATCTGTCCTCCAGGCTGGAAAGCATGAGATCGGAAAAAAACACTAATTTCATGCTTTCAGCCGCAATCATGTTCATTCAGCACAGTGGTGTAGTGGATAGCACTTTCACCTAGCAGCAAAAAGGGTCGCTGGTTCGAATCCCGCCCGTGAGACCATCTGCCTGGAGTTTGCATGTTCTCCATGTGCCTGCGTGGCTTTCCTCCCACAATCTAAAAACATGCTGTAAATCGGATCCTGTCTAAATAAGCCCTAATATGCAGTAGTATATTTAGGTTTTGTGCTGCCCTAGGCCTGACTAAACTTCTGCACCTCCTAATAGAAAAATTACCCACCCTTCCTGTCAAGGCCACACCCTGTCTTTTTATGACCCACCCAGAAATTTTCAGTACACACACACACACTAGTTCTGGGGGGGGGCACTGGATTCCCTTAATTTGCATAGTTTTTCTCTCACTTCCTGTTTGGTTATGGGGCAGGAAGTGAAGACAAATCTCCGCAATTGGACAAGGGTGGTACAAAATAAACTGACAGGGCCTATAACTCTCCCTCCCTCACTCTATCCAAAATGAAAAAAAAAAAAAGTGTTCATTATAGTTCTAGTTTAAGCACAAATTTCTGATAATTGTATTGAGAGGACTAAGAAAATATAACCATGCCAATAGGCCAGGATGCAGCCTTGCTAATATGTATGAATGTGTGTTAGGGACCCCCACAAACACCACCCAGTGTTAAATAAACAATTTTCTTAATTTGCAAAAAAGTATTATTTGCTCATTTTTTGGGGATGTCTGCACCCATGATAGGGTGAAGACACCACACAAATGTTAGATAGTTGGATATACACCATGTAACCATACACGAGTGTATAGTAAAATACGGACTTTCTAGGCGTAGTACAGTTAAAAATGAATTATTTATTACATACAAAAAAGGGAAAACAAAGTATATATTGATTAAAACATGTGCTGTCACAGAAAGTGGCAGTTGATTAGCATATGTCAGAGTGAGACAGACCACAAGAAAATATTTGTACATATATATATATATACACAAGGTAACCAAAACGTAGATGTTTCACATCTATTATAGTTGTGTTGAATTTTGGGAACCGATACAGTTTCTATAGGTGGGGTGTCGCACGATGGTTAGCCCAACAATGTTTCGTGTTTTTGGCGCTTCTTCTGGAGCTTTTAAACACAAATCTAAGAGTCGGTTCACACTGGGGCGACACGACTTCCAGCACGACTTTCAGAAGCAACTTCAACACGACATGAGCATGAACCACAGGGCGATCTGGGGCAATTTACAACATGACTTGAAGTCCTTTTCAGGTCAGGAGACATTCCAGTGGCCAATAAAACAACAATCAGCTCTGGGAGAGGGAAGGGGAGGGAGGGGTTTGCCTGAGAAATGTATGTTATCTTGCTGAAAGGTCGCTTCAATTAAAACAGTGATCAGACTTGGAAGCGACTTCCATTGAAATCAATGGGTACAAAACGCCTAGAAGTCTGATTGAAGTAGTACAGGAACCTCTTCTGAAGTCGAGCGACATGAGTAGTGTGTATTAACACCGCTCCCATTCACTTACATTGCTTTTCTGGACAGCACGACTTGGGACGACTTGAGACGACTTCAAGTCGGATCCCAAGTCGCCCCAGTGTGAACCGACTCTAAAAATAGAATAATACAAAAAATAATAATAATAATAATAATAAATATGAACAATTAAAAACAGAAATTAATAAATAAATCTTGAAAGATATTTTGCTCAGTCAGTCTCCACAGTGTCTACAGGAATACCCCAAACCACATAGCCAATTATATTTATAATACTTAAAAGTTCTACTTCCATTGGGTGAGTAGTGGTGTATATATATACATTTTTTTTGTTAAATAATAATATATATAACCAAGGAGGATTTCTTTTTCTCCCCAGGGGCAGAGGTCAGGGGAAGGATGTACGTATTCTTTCACAGCAAGTTCAAGACAAATTAATTTCGGGACGTGGCATATATATACCTCATTTGATCCACAGTTCCACTCTGTGAGGATCAAAAAAATCTAATTATTCTACCACACAAATGTTGTCTACTTCCAATTCATTTACTTCCTGTCACATAGCCAAACAGGAAGTGAGGGTAAAACCTTACTAATGTCTTTTCTTGGGGACACACAGATCAATCTAAATAGTTTCCCCATTATGTAAATTCCATTCTAGCATTTTGCTGTATACACCCCAAATTATTAGGGATCTTGTACTTTGGGGTCCATTTACTAAAGGCAAATCCACTTTGCACTACAAGTGGACAAGCAAGGAAGAAAAGAACAAAATGAAAACTTTGCTTCTATAGGATTGGATGTTAAAACCATCAGTTCTTCCCCTCCGATTTTCAGCGACTACACTCCCACTGCAGAGTGGCTTTGCCTTTACTAAACCTCAAACTAACTAATCATTTGGGGTGTACAGAACAGTGCTGGAGTGCAATTTGCTTAATGGGGACACTAGTTAGATTGACCTGTGTGTCCCCAAGAAAAGACATTGATAGGGTTTTAACCTTACTTCCTGATCAGCTGTGTGACAGGAAGTGAAGCCAATTTTAAGAAAAGGGACACAAAGCCCAATCCAAAAAACACAAGCAGGGGTTCTAACACTCACTTGGCTTCCCTCAAACACCCACAATTAGAATAGGATTGCCTTGCGCTAGATTTAAGCACAGTGCTGTAAATCAGCACTTCAAGCCTGTCCGCCAATACACCCCCCAACAGGCCATGTTTGCAGGTTTCCCCCTTATCTTTAAAAGACAGTCTGGACAGCAGTTCTTGATAAGATAAATCCACAAAACATGTCCTGTCGGGGGTACTTGAGGAGTGAGGCTGAGAACCACTGCAGTAAAAAGGAAACAATACTTACCGCTTTGTATTTTTTCTTTCCTGGTGACTAAACATGGCAGCAAACATTTCACACATGAAGACACCAGGGAAAGAGCTTCCAGACAAATCACAACTGATTGGTTAAGCCAATCAGCCCTATTTCAGTTGCAGCTATCAAAATCTGTAGCATGAAAAAGTAACAAAAAACAAACTTTAACATTTGAAAGTAATTTTATTGGTCAACAAAACAAGGAAAGCAAATACATAAAATAAATTAATAAATATAAAAAATACAAATAAACATAGGTTCATTTGAGACAGTAAACGGAATATGGGTTATGCTTTGGAAATAACAGAATACACCCAGACACAGGATTGAAACATTAGTCACAACAACATCTTGAGAAATGTTTAGAAAAATAATGCAGCACAGACAAACACATCAAAGTGAACACCCTAAAAAAAACATACATTGACAAAAAAAAAAACCTTGATCAAAAACATATCTGTTTTGCAAAGACATTCTTGTCAGCTGCCCCCCCCACACACACACACCCACCCACACACACCCACCCACACCCACAGACACACACACACAGACACACACACACACAGACACACACACACACAGACACACACACACACACACACACACTGTCCTCTTCTCAGGGCAGCTAACAACTGCTCTATACACGCTTTATATAACATAGGCTTGTGTGCTAATGAGGCAATTGAAAACACATAGACAAAGTTCAGTCTCTACAATGGGTGAACTTGTAAGTGGGTACACCTGTTAAGGATGTCCTTAAATGACTAACCCAAAAAACATGCTCTATGAGCATGCTCAGAGACATCCAAGTGCTGTTCACACACAAAAAGCAACATCAAAATATCTAAGTCCTTGGGCATGCTCAGATCACCAGAAATGCAGAGGCAAAAAAATAAACAAAGCTGCAATCGTGGCTGAAAGCATGAGGTGTTTTTTTCCCAGATCTCATGCTTTCTAGCCTGAAGGACAGATGTGAGGTCTTATTGAATTGTTACATAAAAAAAAAAATAATAATTAAAACGCCCTGTCCTTAGTAGCTCACACTCAGAAGCGAACACGCATGTAAGTCCCGCCCACATATGTAAACGCCGTTCAAACCACACATGTGAGGTATTGACGCGTGCGTTAGAGTGAGAGCAATACTTTTAGCACTAGACCTCCTCTGTAACTCTAAACTGGTAACCTGTAAAAAAAAACAAGCGTCGCCTATGGAGATTTTTAAGTCCCGAAGTTTGGCGCCATTTCATGAGTGTGTGCAATATTAAAGCGGGACAAGTTATTTATCTACTTACTCGGTGTAACATCATCTTTCACATTATCACAAAAAAATTGGCTAACTTTACTGTTTTCTTATTTTTTAACCACTTGAGTCCCGGACCATATTGCTGGTCAATGACCGGGCCACTTTTTGCAATTCGACACTGCGTCATTTTAACTGACAATTGCGCAGTCGTGCGACGTGGCTCCCAAACAAAATTGGCGTCTTTTTGTTCCCACAAATAGAGCTCTCTTTTGGTGGTATTTGATCACCTCTGTGATTTTTATTTTTTGCGCTATAAACAAAAATTATGAGACAATTTTAAAAATATATATATTTTTTACTTTTTGCTATAATAAATATCCCCAAAAATATATAATTTTTTTTCATCAGTTTAGGCCGATACGTATTTTTCTACATCTTGTTGGTTAAAAAAAATCGCAAAAAGCGTTTATTGATTGGATTGTGCAACAAAAGCATCTACAAAATAGGGGTTAGTTTTATGGCATTTTTATTAATATGCAAGTAATATCAGAATATATCCTAAGATAAGACTGATCGTAGAATATATATGTTGTAAAGGATCAGAGGGGTGAACAGCCAGCTCAAAGACCATTTAGTAAAATTAAAGTCAACTTTATTCAGCAAAGGGTAAGTCAAACTAAAGAAACGACAGGCTTGTCTTGTCACATATGTGAACACGTGGGAACATTTCAGTCTCTGCAGCCAATAGGCTGGTATGCACAGTACACAGTTTAGCCAGAGCTACAGTCTTTTATATGATTTAGCTCACTCCAACAAGCCACAATCCAGCAATGGAGCTCTCCTTCCAACCTGCTGATGTCTCTCTCACTCCAAGCATACAGCTCCACTGACATTTCCAGACCAGCTGACTAATAGGCAGGTCTGAAGGGAAAGTACCTACCCTCCTCAATTAACTCCTCCTTAACCCCGCCCCAGTCTGACTCCCTACGATATATATATATATATATATATATATATATGTAGCAGTGGATGCTGGCAATCAGCAGGCATGCTGATTGCACAACTGTGCGCTGGGCTTTCAATTGTGACCTGACTATGGCTCAGGGCTCCACCCAACAGACAGGAGGTCCGTGCATGGAAGTCAGGTAGACTCCCAACCTCTCCAGTAGTTAGAGAGATTGTATGGGGTGCAGTCAGAGCATGCATGTCTGGAGCAGGCAGATTTCGTCTGTGAAAGAGCAGCAAGGCACTGAACGTGAGTAAGCTATGAGAGAGCTTGACACTAAGGAATGTTTTTGGTCTAAGGAGCAGACATAAGGCTTAGGGCTCTTTCACACTAGCGGACGAACGGTCCGCTCATTACAAGTCGTTTACGGACTTGTAATGGGTCCCTATGGGAGCGGATCCGTTAGCGGATGATGCATCCGCTAACGTCCGCTCGATCCGCATCCGTTTTTGCGGACGGAAGAATGTCCTATTTTTCTTCCGTCCGGGCAAACGGATCGGATGCAAACGGACAGACGGTCCGTTTCCATCCGACTCCCCATAGGGGAGAGCGGAGGAGAGACGGGGCGGTCCCTGCACAGTGTGCGGGGACCGCCCCGTCCGCCCGACAGCTCAGCGGAGACCCCCCGCTGAGCTGACGGACACACGGAGCGGACCGAAAAACGGACCGCTCCGTGTGTAAGGACCCTTAGGCTGGAGACCTGAAGCAGCCGTGTGGCAAGAGAGTAGTCCAGGAGACTGAACTATTCTGATTGTGCACGTTACAGTAATGGTGGAACCCTGTGTGTGGGCTACTGATGTCTTTTGCAAACTTTTCCATTATTTTAAATAAAAATGGACTACCATTCCCTTAAAATACCATTTTGGACTGACACACTCATAGAAATCGCACAATCACACCTACTGCTTGAGTCTGATCACCCCAATCTTACTATATATATATATATATATATATAGAATATTATATATATATATTGATATATATATATCAAAGCTATATATATATATATATATATATTACTATATTATATTATATATGCCAATAAATCTCAACATTCCAAATATACATGTTCAAAAAGCCAATGTTAATTGCTATGGATTCTGTCAGTGTTAGTTCAGCGTGTGCTGGAACATGTACTCTCCCTTGATGAGATGCAGCTAGCAAGTATATACAGAGCTAAGCTAACTTAAATACAGCCAGTGCTTTCAGCAGAAATAGAAACATGAATCAATACATTTTAATGGGTCATGTTCAGAGGCACCGACCACCAAATCATTTTTTTTGCTGCATATTCTTGTCTATGTGACAAGATTCTATGTGAATGAGTTCATAGTTAAAGACAGGCCCTGGAATTTCTACAGAATGGTGATTCAGCTGTGATTAAACCAACAGATTACAAGGGGATGAGTGTCCATATAATGAATACAAGTAAACACAAAGGGGAGGTAATTAAACAACTATAAAAATAGAAGCAAACATATAAAAAAGGATTACTTAGAGAATACGTATCACACTAAATCAGTATTAGAACCATGGGCAGTGGTGGTGCGTCCATAAGGGGCGCACGGGTGCCGGCCCCTCTCTCCTGTCACCCCTCTATCACCACAGATAGATTCATGCATTGCATAAATATATCTATCTATATCGACCCTCAATTCAGGTGTCCAACCCTTTTTTGGGCATCGAGAGCCTGAATTACAGTGGCGGGGATTTTTGTAAGCACCTGATTAGAGCCATAGGCTCTAATAGATGTCCAAAAGGCGAACAGCGGGCGTCATGTTGGGCGCTCGCAGTTCACTCAGCGTTGTGTTAGGAAAGCGAATGAATATTCGCTTTCCTAACACTGAACCGCCTCTCAGCCAATCAGGTGTTCAGGTCTGTTACCAGTCATCTGATAGGCGTCCAATCACAACACCTGTCTTTGAAGCCAATCAGGCATCCAATCATGGAGGACTGGAAGAGAGGACGGGAGAAGGCATTGAGGAGCATGGAGGACACAGCCGTGACCCACTGCTCCACCAAGACAGATAAATGCCGGGCGGGTGGGGGATGCACACTGGCAGCAATTGATGGGAACAGTGGCGGCAATTAATGGACACACTGGAAGCAATTGATGGTCACAGTAGCGACAATTGATGAGCACACTGGCAGCAATTGATGGGCACAGTGTTAGCAATTGATGGGCACACTGGCAGCAATTGATGGGCACAGTGCAGCAATTGATGGGTTCGGTAGCGACAATTGATGAGCACACTGGCAGCAATTGATGGGCACAGTGGCGGCAATTGATTGGCACACTGGCAGCAATTGATGGGCACAGTGCAGCAATTGATGGGCACAGTAGCGACAATTGATGAGCACACTGGCAGCAATTGATAGGCACAGTGGTGGCAATTGATGGACACACTGGCAGCAATTGATGGGCACAGTAGCGGCAATTGATGAGCACACTGGCAGAAATTGATGGGCACAGTGGCAGCAATTGATGGGTTCAGTAGCTGCGTTTGATGGCATAGTGGTGGCAATTTATGGTTACAGTGGCTGTGTTTGATGGACACAGTAGCTGCATTTGATGGGCACAGTGGCTGCAATTAATGTTTTTTTTTCAGTTTGTTTGCGCCCCCCCAAAAATTTTGAGCACCAGCCGCCACTGACCATGATATAGAAATTAAAGATTTCAGAAAAGGAGTGGGATGGGAAATGCAATAGCTTTTGCAACTTGTCCCATTAAAGGGGTTGTAAAGCTTTGTGTTTTTCCCCTTAATGCATCCTATGCATTAAGGTGAAAAAACTCCTTGCAGTCACCGGGCCCCCAAGCTCCCGTTTTACTTACCTAAGCCCCGAATCTTCGTTGACGTGATCCTGCGTTGCTTTCCTCCAGCTGTTGTTGGCTCTTCATTGGATGATTGGTAGCCATTGGCTCCCGCTGATGTCAATCAAATCAATGACGTGGTGCGACGGGGCCGAGTGATACACTCGGCGGCTATGGTTACGAGTGTGCCACATTGGAGCATACCCGCAAGGTAACCCCATGGGGAGAGAGCTTCCCAGAGGGGGTTAGCTCTTCCAGGGAGGAGCCGCAAATGCCGCCGTGGGACCCCAGGAGAGGACGTTCTGGGCCACTCTGTGCAAAACGAACTGCACAGTGGAGGTAAGTATAACATGTTTGTTATTTTTTTTTTTTAAACCCCTAAACATTTAGTGTCCCTTTAAGGGGTTGCTTCAACTGAGCTCTGTGGTACAGAGTAAAGTTGTCAAAAGCATGTAGTGTTCCTGTTCCTTAATAGCTGCTGGTCTCATTCCAGCACCCTGGTTTTGGCTGTGATGCATCCCTTTCTGGTTGAGCCACCTGCAAGTTAATTGATGTAGACAGTCTCTGGGTGGAGACCAAACCTGATTTAAGCTAGCCAAACCTGCTTGTGCTCCAAGCTCCCTGTTTGTCTGTACTTCCTGCTAGTTTGGAATCCCAAACCTGCCTCAGATATCAATTACACTCAGAACTCAGCCTTTCTTGAGCCAAGACTGTCACTGACCACTCTGCCTGCCTGCCAACCGCAAGTAACTGTGCTTAGTTTGAGTCTTTCCCAATGAGGAAGCCAGATATTATAGCATTATGTAAAAGACCTAGGGGCTGCTAGGTAAAGAACATGGAAGATAGCTATTGTGCCTGACCAACTGCTTTAGGGGTAAGCATGAGAATATCACAAGCCTTTAACAAAAACATTTTTCTGTGAAGATGAACCAGAGACAAAGGTATACCCCACCTGATCGTTTTTCTGATGACCCCTATATATTTTCTAATTGTAATAATAGTTGTATGCTATACTTTAAAGTGGAGGTTCACCCAAAAATCAACTTTCTGTCACTAGATCCAGCATACTGCTGACATCTGCAGTATGCTTGATTTTTTATTTTTTTTGTACTTATTGTTTTAGCTCTCTTTATTCTCTGGCTCCGAGCGGGGAATCCTGCGGGGAGTAGGTGTTCCTAAATAAGCGCAGTTGATTGACGAGCTTGGATAGCGCGTCACGCCTTCCGAAAATAGCCAAAGTGACACTCGGCTGTTTACGGCGCCTGCCGTGTAGAGCTGACTGCGCAAGCGCCGTAAACACCCGAGCATCACTTTGGGTATTTTCGGAAGGCGTGACGCGCTATCCAAGCCCGTCAATCAACTGTGCTTAATTTAGGAACGCCTATACCCAGAAGGATACGCCGCTCGGTGCCGGACAATAAAGAGCGCTGCTGGATTTTTTTTTTGTACTTATCGTTTTAGCGCTCTTTATTCTCTGGCTCCGAGCGGGGAATCCTGCGGGGAGTAGGCGTTCCTAAATAAGTGCAGTTGATTGACGGGCTTGGATAGCGCGTCACGCCTTCCGAAAATAGCCAAAGTGACACTCGGCTGTTTACGGCGCCTGCCGTGTAGAGCTGATAAGTACAAAAAGTACAAAAAAAGTACAAAAAATCCAGCATACTGCAGATGTCAGCAGTTTGCTGGATCTAGTGGCAGAAAGTTTATTTTTGGGTGAACCTCCGCTTTAAGCTTAGGACATGCTCTTCTTGTTCTAAACCACAGTCTAACCATCTTTTTTTCATGGTTGCAGGAGGAACATTAGTCTTGGGAATTTAGTCTTCCCACAAATGACCCAGCTCAAAGGTCAATCAAAGCATCATTTTTCAAGGCCCTAAGTTTACTCTAAGATTATTCTGACCATTCCCACTCAACATAAACTAACCTTAGGTTATTACATTAGGGTAAATGCACTGATAAACAATAGTGGAATGACCCAGCTTTAAAAAGCTAGTTAAGGTTGTTATCAGACTCCATCAGACTCCTTAGTACACTACCCTGAACCAAAGTCGTTGAATGAAGCCATGCAAGTAGCCATCCATACTGTATAGACAGGCATTTGTGGAAAAGGCGCACAAAGAGGTTTGTTCCCTTACCCCCTAGTATGCTCCCTGCTTCTTTTCCATCATGATTATGGCCTGGTCCAAGACCTGCCTCCAGATTTGCATTAAAACCACTCAAATACTGGCTTACCTCGCAATTCCTGCTTTCCCTGTCTGTTGTGTTGACTCAACTAACATGTTCTCTGATAAGTCAGTTTATGTTCTCCCTCCTCATCGACCATATGATTGTCCGATAGACTTTTTGCCTAACTCTGCTCCTCCTAGAGGCCAAACATACCATCTGTCACTACCTGAGACCCAGAACATGAAAACCTATATTCAGGAAGATTTGGGTCCGGTTTATTTTTTTTTTAAATTCTTTATTTATACAAAAAGAGGCAGAGAGTACAATATTACATTACATTCCCTCAAGTACATACACAGTCTCTTTCAGCCTTATTACATTTATGCTGACTTAATATTCCACAATTTACACCTGTATATACACATACACTTTTTAGATTTGCATATACCCCTAATATCTTCAACAGATCTCCCTCTTATCTTCATAATCTAAAACATTGGTTCTCAACCTTTCTAGTGCCGTGACCCCTTGATAAAATTTCCCAAGTTGTGGGGACCCCTAACAATAACATTATTTTCATAGTATGGGTTGTCAGCACCCAAGGCAAGACAAGTAATTTGCGCCCCTAACCCACAGACTGAGTCCCTTCCACTCACACAGTATTAAAACGCCTTATGGTACATTTTAGAATGTACCACTATTTCTCTTTGTTCTCCTTTCTTTCCCTATTATCTCTTTCTATCCTAATTTCTTGTTTTTTCCCCATCCCTCTCTCTAGCTGTCTTTTTTGTTCTTTCTCTCCTTTTTCTTTGTTCCTCCCCCTCTTTTCCTCTTCCTTCCACGTATTCTCTAGTTTTTTTCCTTCTATTACACCTTGGTGGGATGAGTGGATTAGGTGCTCATGATCAAGGTCATCTGCTGATCTGAGAACTGTCGTGGGGACTTTTATTGGCAATTATAATCCCAGGTAGGGTTACTCACTGTGTCTCCGACTTTGTGGTGTCACGTAGCAGTGACAACTATGCCAAAATCAGTTATCAACTATGCCGAAACCCCGATAGGGCCTCCTCCAGCTTCTCCCACTTCACATTCCTCACCAGTCAGCTGACCTCTAGTCTCTGCCCTCCAGCCATGCCGTAAATTGAATGGGCGGCTGAAAAGAGGCTGAGTTGGCAGCCACCTCCTCCAGGAACAGCCCAGCTGGGCGGCCACAGGCTCCAGGGACAGCCCTGCTGGGCGGCTGCAAAAAGCCAAGGAGAGCAGTCTGGACTTCAAGAACAGCCCAGCATTTGGTAACCCCTGGAAAATCATCATTGAACCCCCCGAGGGGGTCCCGACCACCAGGTTGAGAACCACTGGTCTAAAAGCATAAAAGCCTGTCACTAGTACCTCCCATTTAACATTATGGACTCTCTAACCCTCCCTTTTATTTTTATCCTTTATAAAATAATCAAGACCTAATCAAACAAAACAAAACAAATAAAAAAAATCCTCCCCCCTTTCTTTCCTCCCTCTTCTTTCTTTTCCCCATCCCCCAAAGAGAGAATAGGGGAAGAAATATTCACATCCATTCCCAGGGTAGACGGAAGGCTCCCGTACATTTATAAGACACACGGATGGGCAGACCTCATTCCCCAGAAATACCTTCCATCATTCTCTTTCCTTCTTCTAAGAATGCCAAGGTGGGAGCCTTATCGTGCAGCTTTGAGCCCTATTAAGAAACTTCTTCAAAGTTTCACAATATCTTACCTCCAGCACAAGTGATCAGGGTCCTTTCCCCGTTCGTTTGAACTCTTGTGCTCCATAGAATCTAATTATTGGAAAGCTGTTTGTTCCCCATCCACCTCAGGCTTTAAGTGCTTTCAGAAGAACATGATGCTACGATGGCCTAGCACCCAGGAATTACTAAAGACTTTTCTTTGTTTCCTCGTGGGCTTTGGTGGCCAACTCTCTATAAGGACCTCCTGTTCATATGTAATAAAACGAATAAAAACATTTTGAAACAGAAAAAAATCTAACACTGGGATCTTTCTAAACTTTCTGGAATTAGTAGAATTTCTTTTTTATTCACAGCTCGAAAGCCTTTTCCTAAACAATTCCACTATAAAGGCATTTGATATTGAACAAGAAATAATCCTTTTGTATCAAGGCTGTAGCAACAAATTGTTGGATGTCCTATTTATAGTATTTATATATTCCCGATATATCTCAGAATGCTTTACGGAGAACAATTCACAAAATGCCTGCCCCGCAAAATAATTCAAAATAGATTTTTACTTTCTATACTGGGTTCAGTTTGGAAGTCAGTCAATCTACAGTAGCAATGTTTGGTTTAACCACTTGCTTACTGGGCACATATACCCACTTCCTGCCCACAAAGCGAAATTTCAGCTTTCAGCACTGTCACGCTTTGAATGACAATTGCGCGGTCGTGTGACGTGGCTCCCAAAACAAAATTGACGTCCTTTTTTTCCCACAAATAGAGCTTTCTTTTAGTGGTATTTGATCACCTCTGCGTTTTTTATTTTTTTGCTATATAAACAAAAATAGAGCGACAATTGTGAAAAAAAAAAGAATTTCTTTACTATTTGCTATAATAAATATCCAATAATAATAAAAAAAAATTCTCAGTTTAGGCCGAAACATTATCTTCTACATATTTTTGGTAAAAAAAAAAAAATCGCAATAAGCGTATAGTGATTGGTTTGCGCAAAAGTTATAGCGCCTACAAAATAGGGGATAGAATTATGACATTTTTTTTAGTATTATTATTTTTTTTACTAGTGATGGCGGCAATCTGTGATTTTTGTCACGACTGTGATATTACGGCGGACACATCAGACACTTTTGACACATTTTTGGAACCATTCACATTTATACAGCGAACAGTGCTATAAATATGCACTGATTACTGTATAAATGTGACTGGCAGGAGAGGGGTTAACACTAGGGGACGAGGAAGTGGTTAATGTTTGCCCTGCATAGTGTTTCTAACTGTGGGGGGAGGGGAGTGACTGGGGGAGGAGACCGATGGTTATCTCTATATACAAGTGACACACCATCAGTCTCCTCTCCCTGACAGGACATGGATCTCTGTGTTTACACACAGAGATCCATTTCCCTGTCTCTGTGATTTCCGATCGCGGGTGCCTGGCATACATCGCGGCCACCAGGCATGTGCATCGCGCACCCCCCAGTGGCTGGAGGCCGTATATAGATGCCTCCCGGCAATTAAGATCCACATTGCGGCCGTAAAAAGTCGTCTGGCCGGCAGGAAGTGGTTAAAGTAAAATAACACGAGAAAGAACATACAAACTCAATTTGCTTTGTATTTTGGTGAGATTTAAACCCAGGGCCCAGGGATGTATGTTAATGTTCTTCTCAGTAGCGTCTAGTGGTAAATTTTTTGGAGGGGGCGGCAAACAGTGCACCCACAGACAGGGCAACCCATACCCCAGCCTCTGGCCGGTCATCAGCAGCATGTACCCTATCTATGGCGGCAAAGGGTGGTGGCTTCTCCTTTCCCTGCTCTCCTTCGCAGGCATCACAGTGGCTTCCCCTTCCCCTGCTCTCTTCATATCATGGTGGCTTCCGTCTCCTCCCTCCTCTTCCTTCCACATCAGTGGCCAATCAGGTCGCTTCTCCTTTCAGGCAATCAGGAAAGGAGTCTCAGACCCGCTTCCTGACTGGCCGGAGTAGAATCAGTGTGAAAATAGTGAATATTCATTCACCCTTTTGTGAAGCCTATTGGAGCCACTGAACTGTTATGTGTTCATTTCAAGCCAGGTAAACCTTTTTGGAAGGTCAGCAATGGCCTCCTCCATATTATTGCAAGCACAGATTAATTTGAAATAGTTAATTGAATTTTTACACTTGGGCCAGGACATATAAAGAATGAAGTAATAAAATGTAGCTGAATTAAAGTATATGATGCTGAAGATGTAAAATGCCTGATTTCTGCTGTCACCTCTGTGACCTCTCTTCCCACACTACTATATATAAAAATATAAACCAAATATTGTGCATTTGATAGGGAGAACATTTTTTTTCTTTTTTACATACTTATTTTATACATTGCACACTGCCTATGACAATTTAGTCCATACTTCTTCTAAAGATTTACAGCTGCATAAAAAAAGGTTAATGTAGATAAATTCAAAGTAGCTAATTTAAATAATGCTAATTTCATTACCAAAATTAGGTCTGTTTGCAACTTGTTATACCGTAACTGATTTCCATGTGTGATGTAAATTTTAAATAACGTTAACATTTTGCATAAATATACAATTTTTCTATAAAGCTCCATGACGCTTATTTTGTTTTTGTGTTCCAAGTGGATCCTGACTTTTTTTATGACACTGGCAACAGCATTGCAATACAATTAAAGCAGTTATTAAAAACAATTTTGTCACATGTAAGATTATGTATTTATTCATTTTTACTGCTCTTTATTGGGGTAAAAGGTACCAAATTAAGTTAAAATGTAATCCTCGCTTAAATCTATCTAGCCCTAAAAATCTTCCCTCCCCTTCCTAACACCTATGCTGACTAACCAGTTTTAAAAATATATACTGTATTGGCTTGCTGCAATGCTTTTATCAAGTTAAGCACAATGTTCCTTTATATACTGCTAACACATACTTTTACAGGTTTTTAATCTCAATGGCACTTAAGCACAATGTACCCACAGCTCTAGGATTAACAGAGTGGGTTATATTAAAGGCCCGTACACACAATACAAAAATCAGATGGGAAATTTATAAGACGAGCTGTCTGCAAATATTCAGATCGTTAGTACAGTGCTTTCGACAGCCGATTTCACTTTTTAATTAGACAATAGTTGGATGTGCAGGCTATAACATTTTTGTTGGATGTAAACTTAACATCTGATTTTCAGATGGTCAGTACAGAAATAGTCACCCAAAAGTCGAAAGTGCATGCATGCTCGGAATCAAGGAACGACCTTAAAGAGTTTGGTCTTGTAAACTACTGTTCATAATCTAGTATTAACATTTGTGATGTGGCAATTGATGAAATGTGGAAATGCAGTGCACATGCTCATCTTCTTTAATGGGATGATAATGAAGCTGATTTGTTGGTGATACTGATGTAGTTATGCCAAACATATTTTAAAAGGCATTTGTTTTGTAGTGATATAAATAATATTAATATTATGGTTGTTTGATTTTTTGGGGAAGTTACCACAACACCATTGTCCCTGAGTTTTTAAGACCAAAGATACAACTATGTTGGTGTCCCTTGTTAATTTTCCATTGTGTTGTTTTTTTTTTTTTTTCCACAAAGAATTTTATTAAAGCATAACAAAAAGAAAAATACATCAATAACGATACATGCGTTTGTAGAAACATACACATTACAGGCAAAGAGTATTCTTGGTGTATTGTGACACCCTCATTACCAAGTGTTGACATAGTGCCCTCTAAAATGGGCGTCCAAGAAAAAAAAACAGGGGATCAGTGATAATCAGGGGCCAGGGAAAGAAGAAAAGAGGAAAGCCCAAGAGATGAGGAGTAAAGGGAGAAGCGAAAGAATAATAACAATAAAAAAAAAAAAAAAAAAAAGGAAAAAAAGGGGGGGGGTGGGGAAATGGGGAGGGGAAGGAGGGGTCCATTGGGCTCTACTCCTCCAACACGCCTCCACTTCAATCTGTAGTTTGGAGAGATGTAGGGGAGGTGAACCCACCAGGGGGGGGGGCACGATAGCTTCACAAGGCTCACAGCAGATCCGATTCATGGGGGGAAGTATGCTTTGTAACCATCAGAGTACCTAAAGTCGGTCCAGCAGGCCCAGGTTAGGTAGAACTTATGTAAGCGCTCCTGTGACGTATGAATCAATTCCTCCAGTTCAGCTATTTTGGTTATCCTGGCAAGCCATTCTCTAATGGTGGGAGCATTCGTTGAGCGCCAATGAAAAGGAACACACAGTCTTGCTGCATTTACCATATGCATGGCTAGTGATTTGTGGTAGTCATGTTTGGGGAGGGATGAGTGATGAAGGAGGAACTGGGCAGGGCCATAGTCGAGTTCATAAGTAGTGACCTTTTTGATGATAGAGTGTACCTCCGCCCAAAAAGGCTGGATGGAACTACACTCCCACCATATGTGAATCATCGAACCCACACCCGCATTGCACCTCCAACACGTGTTGGGAATGGATGGGGAGAATTTGTGTAAACGTGTCGGGGTTCTATACCACTTGGTTATAATTTTGTATCCATTTTCTTGGATCGCTGCATTCAGAGATCCTTTATGCGCTATTGTGTAGATGTTCTCCCAGTCCTCACAGGAAAGCGTTATTCCCAAATCCCTTTCCCAGGAGTCGTGTAAGTGTTTGGTAGCCAGGGTAGGCTCGACATCCTGTATGTAGGAGTATATGGAGGAGATCACATGTCTTTGTGGGGAGGAGCGTGAGCACAGGGATTCGAAGGGGGTGAGATGTCTAGTCCAAGTCTCATTCAAAGCTTTGGTAGATAGGTAATGTCTCATCTGTCTGTAGGGCCAGAATGGGAACGCCCGCGTATGTGAATTGGCCACTAGCTCTTCATAAGACCGAGGAGTTCCCCTCAGGAATAGATGGTGAGCAAGGATATCCGCATGTGGCCATTCATCCCGTAAAAATGAGGGTTCTCCCGGGGGGAAGTCAGGGTTTCCCCGCAATGGCGTCATTGGGCCCAGGTGAGATGAAAGCCTGTGGTGGGTTATTGCCTTATTAAAGGCTGCTAAGGAGGGGAATATTAAAGGGTGGGTTTTGAGTCCTTGGGGCCACCGGTCAGTGGGAAGCCAAGGTAGTATGTGCGTAGGGGTGTGTACAAAGTGCCTTTCCAGGAACACCCAAGCTTTTTCCAGATAATGGATCTTCCAGTCCACGATCCTGGTCAGGTGGCATGCCAGGTAATACTTGTGTAGGTCTGGTAGACCAATTCCGCCCCTCGCCTTAGGAAGTGTAAGGCGAGAGTATTTTATGCGGGGTGGTTGGTTCTTCCACAAAAAAAGCGTACAGGCTTTCCTGTAGGTCGCAAAGAAGGAGGGTGGCAGCCGTATCGGGATTGATTGTAGTAGATAAAGTAGGCGGGGAAGGACTATCATCTTGACCAAGGCAGCCCGGCCAAACCAAGAGATGTTTAGGGGCGCCCAGTCTCTCAGATCGGTTTGGATTTTAGCGAGGGTCTTCAAAAAGTTTAAATTATACAATTCATCCATGTTCCTCGCAATCTGGACACCCAGATAGGTGATTGCTACTGCCTTCCACTGAAACGGGAAGGATTCCTGGCAGTGAGTGACTTCTTCGGGCGAAAGAGATACATTTAGGGCATTCGATTTGGAATAATTAATTTTAAGATTCGAAATCTCACCAAATTGACCTATGTCCTTTAGTAGGTTGGGTAGAGAGATTCTGGGGACCTGCAGGGAAAGCAGAATGTCGTCCGCAAAAGCGGCTACTTTAAATTCCCTACCTGCGATGGTGATTCCTTTAATATCAACATTGCTGCGAAGCCTATTTAGCAGGGGCTCCAGAGACAAGACAAAGATCAGGGGCGATAACGGGCAACCCTGACGCGTACCGTTGCTGATCGAGAAGACGTTTGACAGGAAGCCGTTGGCCCTCACCCTAGCTGAAGGGTTGGAATAGAGAGCATTTATGTAAGTGGCCATGCGAGGTAGAAGACCGATTCCCTTCAAGACTTCTCGCATGTAGTCCCATGCTACCCTGTCAAACGCCTTCTCAGCGTCGAGGGATAGGAAGAATCCCTTGGAACCCGAGGTCTGCATCCAGTGCTGTAGGTTAAGGGCCCTTATGGAGTTATCCCTTGCCTCCCTGCCAGGAACAAACCCCACTTGGTCTAGAGACACCAGTCCAGGAATCATGGGAAGAAGACGATTGGCCAGCATTTTTGCAAATAGTTTAATATCCACGTTAAGCAGGGATATGGGTCTATAGTTTGAAGCTAATAGAGGGTCCTTACCCTCCTTAGGCAAGACTGTTATGTGGGCTTCCAGGAGCCTACCTGGGTGAGATTGTGCATCTGCCAGGGAGTTAAAGGTTTTAAGCATTTCGCGACTCAGGACATCCTGGAAGGATTTGTAATAAATGAGCGGAAGGCCATCTGGGCCAGGACTTTTACCAACCTTCATTTGTTTCACAGCTACTGCTAGTTCCTCCATAGAGAGAGGAGATTCTAAGGCCTCGGCCTGTTGGGAGGTGATGGGCTTGGGACAATACTCCGCTAGGAACTCCCGTATTCGGGAGGCTCGCTCAGACGCTGCGGTAGTCTCTGGGTCTGGTTGGGGCAAGTTGTAAAGCTTTGAGTAAAAACTCTCAAAGTGGCCTGCTATGTCCTCATTTTTGGAAAGTAGTGTACCATGCTTATCTCGAATTTGGTGGATCCTAGAGGAAAGACGGGCTTTCTGAACCGTGCGAGCTAACATTCTGCCGCTTTTATTACCATGTTCGTAGAACACTTTTTGCTGGAGGATGTATCTCCTCCTTGTTTTCTTCCCCAGTTCCTCCAGGAGCGCAGATCTAGCATCAAGCAGGTCTTGCAACACCGCTTGTGAAGTTGATTGCTTGTGCGTAATTTCAAGCCTATTAATGGTCCTCATGAGAGACCGAATGGTTTCCTGCTGTTGCTTTTTGGCGGCCGTGGAAAGGGCAATGAATTTTCCTCTCAGGACGCATTTGTGCGCCTCCCATAAAGTTACAGGCGTGATTTCCGGGGTGGAGTTTTCTAGGAAATACGTCTGGATGTGGGCCTTGATCTGAGACATCATCTCTGGGTCTTTAAGTAAAGTGGGGTTCAAGCGCCATGTCTTAGTGGCAGCGTTCACTTCAGGAAAAGAAAGCGTTACCGTCACAGGATGGTGATCGGATAAGAACATTGGTTCGATCGTGGCGTGGGACAAGAATGACAGGTCCGATTGGGACAAAAAAAAATAATCGATTCTTGAATATTTCTGGTGGGGGGGGGAGAAGAATGTGTAGTCTTTGACATTAGGGAACAGGGTACGCCAGGTGTCATGTAATGTTAAGGACTGTAATTGCAGTTTGATCTGTCGGAGAGCTCTATAAGGGAGGGTGGAGGAGCCTGTTGAGGAATCCAAGGAGGGGTTCATTGGGACATTAAAATCCCCACCTAAGAGTAGCAGCCCTTCTTGAAATGTGGCCAGGAGGTCGCCTATTTTCCTAAAGAATGTGACTTGGTGTTCATTTGGGCTGTAGATGTTGGCCAGAGTGATTGGTTTAGAGGCGAACGTGCCTTTAAGGAAAACATATCTGCCGTCTGGGTCAACCAGCGACTCCGTAAGAGTAAAATCGGCATGTCTAGAAATGAGGATAGATACCCCTTTGGTCTTGGAGACCGGGTTTGTAGAGTGAATTGCCTGTTTGTAGACATGATTCATCAGCTTAGGGACGGAATCCGACCTAAAGTGAGTCTCCTGAAGCATCAAAAAATGTGCCTTGTGTTTCGTGAGGGCGGCCAAAACCTGGGATCGTTTTTCAGGGGTATTTAGGCCCTTCACATTTAGTGAGAGGCATTTAAGTGAGAGGGGATTCAGCTTATCCATTGTAGTGGTATGCCGTCCTGAGTCCACCATGCTCCCGGATGCGGCCCGGGGAGGCTCTTCGTGACAGTAAAAGGACTCGGGGTCAGAGACGTGGCTTACAGGAGGCGGGGAGGAGCAGAACCCAAGTGGGGAGGATGAGCCCGGGGAAGACGAATAAAGAAAAATATAGAAAAAGAAAAAAAAAAAAAAAAAAAAAAAAAAAGAAAAGAAAAAAAGGGGGGGGTTTTAGAGGGGTGGGGGCGAGAGGGAAAAGAAGAGAGCCAAGAAATGTCTTATAAAACAGAGAAAGAAGGGTACCAGAGGTGGGGATAGAGAAACTAATCCACCTGGAAACTAGCGGGCCGGAATGTCAGCAGACTCTTCAGAGCACTGCTGTGGCGGGACAGTAAGTCTGGCTGGGAACATGTGTCCCACAGGACAGAGGAGTCAGCTCATGGTGTTGCAGAGGGGAACTCAAAATAAGAAAAGAGGGGGGAAAAAGGGGCAAAAAATAATGCGGTGGGACACTGCGATCAGGGCTAGAGGGCAGATAGTGAACGAGCAGTCCCCCACCCCAGGGATCGAGGAGAACAAATCCTCCCTAAATCCTGAGCAATAATACCATTCTATACATCAGAACTAAAACTTCACCAGAGCTCACCCGCAAGTGCCTAACAAACCTGAGTCTATAAATCGAAGTGGGCATTCCCCATAAGACTATACATGTAAAATTAATGGAATACGCAAAGTGAATCAAACAGGCAAAAACAAATATTAACAAATCTGAACCCAAACATAAACATAAACAAAAACTAACATTAACATGCTCGGCCTAGCCTAGCTCGGACTAACTCATCATAACAAGGACGTAGGTCACGGTTCAGGTCAAATGTAGCTAATCGGGCAGAGTTGCACCCGAACCTTGGAGGTTCAAGCATAAGATCTGGGTACATCGTCCGGCCCATCAGGTAGGGAAGAAACCTCTCAGTTAAATCAAACAAAATTCCCCCCCCCCCCAGCACGTAGGGGGTTCGCGGCTGTGGTCCCATGTGGCCAGGGGACAACTAAGTCCTCCCCTCCCCCAATGGGAGTCCGCCTCCACCCACAGACAAGAAAAATATATAAAAATATAAAATTATATATATATATAAAATGAAATAAGGATAAGGGATAGATAGAGAGCTCCCTTGAGTCATCCAAAAATGAGTATAGTAAGTAAGGTTCGGCATGGGACTCACATCCGATAGCGTATAGAATGCAGCTTTAGCTATCAGCAGGTCGCCTCACGTATAGAGGGTCCATGTCGGGGATCCCAGGAGGGAAGGGGGTGTCCAGTGTCCCCCCACCCCGACTGGGAAGTCACCCCAGACTGCCCAGCACTAATTACAAAGCCAATGAGGGATAAGAGGGGCCCAGCTATAAAACATTCAAACACAAGTAGGAACACAAACAAATAAGTATATACCCCAAGTCATGGGAGTATGGGAGAGACTGACCATAAGAGGGGATGTGATGGGCACGGGAATACGGGGTAAGAGGGGAGGGGAAGGGGAAGGGAAAGGGGAGGATGAGAGGCAGGGGATGGAGAGGGAAGGGAAGTGGGGGAGGGGGGAAGGAAGGAACGGGGTGGGGAGAGAAGGGGGGAGGGAAAGGAGGGATGGAAGAAAGGGAGGGATGGAGGGAAGGGAGGGATGGAGGGAGGAAGGGGAGGGGGGGGAAGGGAGGAGGGGAGGTGAAGGGAATGGAAGAGGGGAGAAGGGAGAGGAAGAGGGAGGGGGTAGAGGGGGAGATGGGAGAAGGGAGGAGGAGAGGCCAGGGGGATGGGAGGGGGAGATGCAGGGGGGAAGAGAGGAGGAGAGGCTGGGGAGGGGAGGGGGAGAGAAGTGGAAGGGGGGGAGGGGATACATCATAACCAACACGGTATATGCAGGCAATCAAAAAAATAAAAAGAAAATAAGCAAATAAATAATAAAAAAAAAAAAAAAAAAAAAAAAAAATCCCCACACAATTAGCACCCAGAGGGGAGGGCAGCTTCCCAGAGCATACCGTGTGTGTGTGTGGCATTTGGAGTCCCAAGATCAGCGTAGGAGTCACTGCGTGAGGCCACTGGGAGCAAGGGGGGGGATCTAGCGGAGGGGAGAGAGAAAAAATAAATAAAGGGGAAAAACATATAAAGGTTAAAACACATGGGGGGGATGTGGACCGTTCGTCTTCGAATCACTTTCCATAGCCGAGTAAGGATGAGCACCATTTCTAGTCCGGGAGGTTGGGCATACATAACAGGTCAGAGGGGGAGGGGTGGTAAATGAAATCCATTCTGGGAGCCTCACAAACAATAAAATGGTCGGAAAAGCATGACTGCTGGGGAATAGGGCAAGGCTGAGAGCATATGGGGGGCAAAGCTCCACTCAGGGTCGTGGTATGGGGTCCCGATTTCACATGTCTGAGCAGGCTTGGCAGTAAGTAAATGTCATGGAACTAGAGGACCCAGCAGACCTGCCAGTTCAGAACAGATTCCTGCATCGGGTACCTTCTGAAAACAATCAGCTGGGTGGGGAGCTCGCAGAACTAGCATCACAGGCACTTACGGGTGACAGGAGACTGAGGATGAGAGCTCAGGGGTCCTGACGGTCTCTCCGCGGTGTGGCAAGTGGGTCCGGGCTGCGGCGGTCTTGCTCTCGGCGAAGTGCTTGGACTCCAGAGGTGGAGGGCTCCGATCTCCGACGGCGGGATCTCTGTCTCTGAGCCTTCGGGGAGGGGTGGTGCGATACTTGGCGCCAAGGCTCCGTAGGGAAGTGGAAAGAGCACCAATCCGGGAGCTCCACCATAGGGATATCCAGCTGCTCGCAGAAGTGCTGCAATTCGTCCGGTGAGCGAAGGAGGGCTGAGCGCCCCCTCGCCGATGCGGATAGGCAGAATGGGAATTTCCAGCGGTACATTATGTTGCGGCTTCGCAGGGCATCCAGCAGTGGTCTCAAGGCTTTCCTGTTCTGTAGTGTTATTTGGGATAGGTCCTGGAACAATTTCACCTCGTTCCCATTATGCAATATTCGGCCTCTCTCCCTCGCCTTCCTCATAATCTCTTCTTTCAGCGGGAAGTTAACGATGCAGCAAATAACATCTCTCGGCGGTTCACCTTCACGAGGGGGGGGTCTGAGGGCACGGTGTAAGCGCTCCGTCTCAACAGGAGAATCCATAGGGCGGCCCAGTAGATCATTAAAGATTGCATATATCGCTTGTGGTAGCTCACCCTGCTCGATCGCCTCTGGGACCCCCCTCACCCTGACGTTATGCCTGCGGCCTCTGTTGTCGAGGTCCTCGACGTGGCGGTGGAGGTCAAACAAATATGAGAGCTGGGCATCATGAGCCTGTTGTACCTGTCTGATGGCTGCCGAGTGTAGTTGCGCCGTTTGCTCTACGTCGTCCAGGCGGGACGCTACCGCTCGGAACTCAGATTTCAGGTCCAGGATAGCCGCCGACAAGGTACTAGTAATGTCCGACGCCACCCTGTTAAGGTCGGATAGGCTCACCGAGCGGCTGGATTGGCCGGTTAGCATCCCCCTGTCTTCCGATGGAGAGTCCGAAGCCGCGCTCGGGGAAGTAGGCCCCTCCGCCTGCGAGGCCTCGTGATTGTCAGAGCGGAGGGACCGAAATAGCTCGGGGATGTTGCGGTTGAGCTGTGTTCCGCTTTCCTTCGGTGCCCGGGAAGCCGAGGCACTCCGATTAGACTTGCCCATGGTCGGTGGGCTCTGTAGTTCCCCAAAAAAGCAAATAATAGACCTCTGTCTGTAGGAGCTCTCGGTCTAAGCAACCGTCTCCATGTCCAGCCAGGCCACGCCCCTTCCATTGTGTTGTTTTTAATGTAACTGTCTACTCCCAAACTGGCATTTGAAGAAAAACATATAGATAACATATAGCTGGACAAAGTCAGGTTTGATGAAATGGAAACGACATAGGGAGGAGCGGCGTGCTGACATCACCACAACAACAAACGCAAGGAAACGGGCTGTGAGAGCCGGCTGGCTACACATACTATTTCACACGCAAATTTATCTTCACATTGTAAGTGTAATTTTAATCATTTTATTAAACTGCGGGGGGGGGGGGGCTTGCCAGCGTAGCATATGGAAGCCTGAATCTTTAGCTCTGCATAACTTCCCAGCAAAAAGCAGCTATACGGCATCAAAAAGAGGGAACTCTCTGGACATCCAGCTACCTCTGGGAACAATGGCGAAGCGGAGAAAGAACCTTAAAGGACCGCAGAAGCTGACAGACTTCTTCCCGCTATCAGACACAAGCAGCGGGCAAGATGGCGCCGGCGGCCTCTGCAATCATGCAGCGCAACTTCTCTCTCCCCATGTGGGATTCATATACTCACAGCAGCAGCAATCCTCCTCGTCTCCAGCGGCAGACGGTAAGTCATCTCCTCCTGCTGCTCCCTCTACGGCCAGTCCAGCTAAATCAAAGCCCCGCAGAGATGATACAGCATCCAGCCAGCCTAGTAACTCCTCCCTCACTCTGCATATGCCTGACCGATCACAGAAGAGACAATGAAAAACATGCTCATTTCACTGAAGCACACTCTGTACACAGATCTGTCTGCCTCAGTATCCTCTTTAAAGTGGAGTTCCACCCATTTTTTTATGTTTGTATGTGCTGCATGCCCTAATCTCATAGTGTTCAGAATGGACAATTTTTATTTATTTTGTTACTTGTAAATACCTTTATTTTGTAGTCCTTCATTACTTCCTCCTCCTTATTAGCCTAGGCCAGGGATCTCCAAACTACGGCCCTCCAGCTGCTGTGGAACTACACTTCCCATGAGGCATTGTAAAACTCTGACATTCGTAGACATGACTAGGCATGATGGGAATTGTAGTTCCTGAACACCTGGAGGGCCGTAGTTTGGAGACTCCTGGCCTAGGCTATTAAGTCACAAGGCTATTTACAAGGGTTTTTGAGATAGGCATCATGTTTCCCAGTAGTCCTTGCAAAGCTGAAATCCAGGAAGTCATACAGTCTGGCTTCATGATGCCCACACTTAAGATGGCCACGGCCTATTTCTAGATTATAAACTAAATGCTGTAACAACTTAACAAAACAGACCTTAGTTTACAGACTAACTTTACTAGAATACATTAAGCTTGTGTATTACAGGGGTATTTATATTTAAAAAGTGAAATTGTGGGTGGAACTCCCCTTTAACTACTGTAGTTCAAGAACAAGACTGGCATCTGCTGCATGTAGAGACTAAGATGGCTGATCTCTACACTGCACACAACGAGATGATTGATGCATATACTAAACATGGTGATGAACTACATTTAATTAAACTCAAATTAGCAGATTTAGAAGAACGATCCCGTAGAAGCAACATAAAATTCCGCAACATCCCTGAGTCAATTCAACAACCTGACCTGGTCAGGTATCTGCAAGCGCTGATGAGGTCCATAGTACAAGATCTGTCTGATCGGGATTTGGAAATTAACCAAGCCCATAGACTTCCAAAAACCTCACACCTCTCTGAAGCAAAACCCAGAGATGTACTTGCCCGGATTCACTTCTTTAATGTAAATGAAAAAGTGATGGTGGCGGCTAAACATCTGCTTAGCATTCCAGAACCTTATGTTACAGTCAAACTGTATGCATATCTCTCAAAAATGGATAACCCGGCGTTAATTGGCCACTATCACAAAACCGCTACAGAACCACCACATTCCCTACAAGTGTCAAATCACTGATAACCTACCGCAGCAACAGTTATACCGTGAAAACACTTGCTGGGACCTTAAACTCTTAAGAGAATGGCGGCTCATCCCTGAGGAATCCACATCCTCTGACAACCCCTCGTCCTCACAAATGGACATGGATTGGTCCCTTCAGGATGCCTAATAACATCTAGATGCCCTCTAGCTTACAGTTTTCTATCCGGCTGGGTAGTATCGGATTACTCTGCAGAAGCCAATTCTTATGCCGCGTACACACGATCGTTTTTTTGCGATGAAAAAAAACGACGTTTTCAAAAACGTCATTTAAAATCATCGTGTGTGGGCAAAACGTCGTTTTATGTCTTCAAAAAAACGATGAAAAAAAAATTCGAACATGCTTGAATTTTTTGTGTCGTTTTTCAAAACGTTGTTTTTTGTGTCATAAAAAGTCACCGTGTGTGGGCAAAACGATGTGCAAAACGACGTTTTCAACCCGCGCCTGCTCAGAAGCAATTTCTCATACGGGAGCGCTTGTTCAGGTAAAACTACTGTTCAGAATGGATTAAGCACATTTGTTTCTTTTTAAAAGTATAATGAAGCAAAGAATGCGCTGCATTTGAACCAATGCATTTAAATGCTACACTAAATTCCTAGTTTGTTGTGGCTCATCTTGTTACATAGTTGACATTTAAAAAAACTTTTTACTTAAAAAAAAAAAAAGGGAGATGATGTGCTTAAACAAAAAAAGAGGAAATAAAGAAATAAATAATAATAATAAAAAAAAAAAGAGAAAGTCAAAAGGTTAACAGATCTTGTTACATAGTTCGGTTAAGCTTTTTTTTTTTCTTTATGTCTTTATTTCCTCTTTTTTTGTTTAAGCACATCATCTCCCTTTTTTTTTATTTATTTTTTTAAATGTTTAAATGTTTATCAAAATGTGAATTGTGGTTGATTTTGGAGTGTGTGAAGTGACCCAACATTTTTTTTTTTTTTTAAATAAATTACCAACAAGGAGGTTGTTGTCCCATGTTCCTTTTTTTTTTTTAAATGTGTCTGCCTTCTCAGTAAATGATCTCTATATATTGTTCAAAATACACATGTACAAATTTTGCACCGAAAAAAAAAAGACATTTATTTCTGTCACAAAGCAAAAAAGCAAATCAAAAAATTACACACATCTGGCAAATAAAAATGTAATCAAAATAAAAACAAAAAAGCCAGGAAGAAAGCAAAGGAGACCCTGCTGGTATTTGAAAAGACAAGGGTCCAACAAAGCAACACTGACGTCTGCCAAGACAAAATAAATTCGATTAGGGGCACCATCATTTCTTCTTCCCTTTACTCTTCCCTGCAGTCTTCCCTGCAGTCTTCCCTGCAGTCTTCCCTGCAGCCTTCCCTGCAGCCCGAGTCTTCGGGGGCTGGGTTCCTGGAGGCAAGGTTGTGGCAGGAGCCAGAGCAGGCTCAGGAAGAGGAGGAGCAGGAGAAGGAGCAGGAGCAGGAGCCGGAGCAGGAAGAGCAGAGAGGACAGGAGTGCCGATCAGCCCAATGTCAATGTTGTCATTGAGCTTGCCCAGTGTGGCCATGCTTATGGCCTTAAAGATTAAGAGCTCGCAGCGCACACGCTGGCCCGGCTCCAGCTTTTGGAGCTTGGCCACGATGAGCGCTCCAAAGCCCTCTTCTTCACTGGGTTGCTCTCTGATGGCCGCTGTTGCTTCACGGAGCATGGCCTGGGTCTCCTCCTCCATTTGCATGAGTCTCCGTGCCCTTTTTGCGGGAGTGCGTAGAGGAGGGATCTGGGAGATGCAATCTCGCCGGCGTGACTCCTGTCCCCCCGTGGGGCCTGCCTCCTCCTGTCTCCCCGTGGGGCCTGCCTCCTCCTGTCTCCCCATGGGGCCTGCCTCCTCCTGGCTCCCAGTGGGGCCTGCCTCCTCCTGGCTCCCAGTGGGGCCTGTCTCCTCCTGGCTCCCAGTGGGGCCTGCCTCCTCCTGGCTCCCAGTGGGGCCTGCCTCCTCCTGGCTCCCAGTGGGGCCTGCCTCCTCCTGGCTCCCAGTGGGCTCTGCCTCCTCCTGGCTTTGCTCTGTCTGTGTAGGAAAAAAAGGGACCTAGTTAATTTGTTGTCCTCATTAATCACACCCATTTCTAAAATCCTGACATATGCTAATTGTCTGCAAAAATCGTTTACACACAGGGCACACATCCCTAATTTTGTGGCCTCTTATCCAGCTACAGATATGTGCCCCCTAGAGGTGGGGGGTTGATGTTGGCTGAAATTGCTCAGTAGGGGGCCTTTCCCCAAACTAAAAATGGATGTTTTGTTTTGTGGGAGTGGCCAAAATGGGAATTAACAAAAAGGCTGTTTCTCATCTGCGACCCCTTCCCGGTGTATTGTGTTTACCCCCCTAGTGGTGTACCCGAAATTTACACACAATCATTATGACCTGTGCATTTATGGATTTTGTCCCCATTCTGTTTTGCGGCTATTGCCTAGTGACATGTTCCTAATTTTTGCTGCAATCATATATAATTTACAACACTTGTAACATCAATTTGTCAACATTATTCTACATTGCAGTTCATAATTTGTTAGTAAAATGCAATACCTGGCTCCATGGGTCACAATCTGGGTCCTCCAGTAACTCGGGCTCTTCCTCCGAGGTAGCCTGCTCTTGCCTGCAGGGAAGACTGGAGGACTGACTGCAGGGAAGAGGGGTCTGTCTCCTTGGGGGAAGGGTTGACACGGATGGCCGGGATTCTATATGGTCATCCAGGAACTGCAGCTGATTATAATACCAGAGGTTTGGCCTATATACGGACTCAGCTGCAGCTCCTGATCGGATTGAGGCCTGGACTAATGACCGTTGGGTCCTGTAGGTGCCCCTAATCAAATTTATTTTGGTCTTCACAGTCGCAGTAGTTGCATTTGGGACCCTTGTCTTCACAAATACCAGAATGGTCTCCAGTGCTTGCTTCCTGGCCTCTTTGTTTTTATTTTGTTTGTTTTTTGTTTGCCAGAGCACTGGCTGCTCCCTCCATCTTTGGATGAATTCCGTAAAAAATTCCTGCTCCTTGAAGGCCTCCATGTTGTCTGCATGTAAAATGGAAATTAAAAACCTAGTGTCAGTGAAGCCACTCCTACTACTAAAAGCTTTAACACCATATCTTCTCTAGCACACAACATCATCCACTGTTCAATAATATTAATGTCAAAAATTCAGTTACATACCGTCGTATTATTCGATCGTGACTTGCGCCTTCTTCCGCAGACTGTGAACGTCGCTTTCAATGACGTTGGATCCCTTTAAACACTGCGCACGTGTGACGCGACGCACACGTGTGACGCGAGGCATACCCCGCCCCTGACGTTCGGTCTCGTCCTTTACACGCCCCTTTCTCTAACTTTTTTTGGTGGGTGTCATTTCTGGAGGAACAAGCCCGGGCAAAAATATGGCAAGCTCAAGCCAGGAGGCAGGCCAGAGCCAGACCAGAAGAAGCTCCAGGCGAAGGTACAAGGCCTCAAACATGGCTTTCAAGGAGATGGTGGAGATGGTGACCATCTTTCTGCAAGAGGACTATGATGGCAAGCACGGCCCTTACCTGCATCCCAATAAGTTGAAGGCGGACATAATGGATAAAGTCATTAGGAGCCTCAGGCAGAAATTTGGACAAAGCAGGAGCAAAGAACAAGTCAGAAAGAGGTGGTCTGACCTGAAGAATAGAGAGCCAGAGCAGCTGCAGCGAATAAAAAGAATGATTCTAAACAAAAGTAAGTAATTTTGATGTGGCCTCATTTTTGGTGTTTGTTCTTTGTGCCATGTGCTTCTTCTTTCAGGTTGTACTGTATCTGTTTGTGCTCACACTAAAATTGGTCGTATGAGTAGTCGATCATTCGTCGCTTTTTGTACTAATAAACGACGATCTTCATGCCTAGTTCCCGTGGACAAATCGGAGTGCAATCACTGCATCCTCTAAAAAGAGCGTATTTGCATGATTGCAGTTTGAACATACGACGACTCCTACGACCAGTTATTGTTCTCACAAACATTAAAGTTGTGACATCTTATTATGTTTTTAATGTGACATCAATTGTTTTTTTTTTTTATGTAGATGTGTACCTAGTAGATGTGAATAATTAATAGTAATAACAATACGCAGAAAAAGGAGAGTGTGCTCAGCAGTGGATTCTACACATGTGGACTCTGTAGTTGTATTTTGAATTATCTTTCATCCCTCTGATCTTTTACCTTTCTGGTTTCCCTTTCTTCAATTTCGTAGGGCGTAAGGAAGCATCAAGGCAGGACGCAAGTACTGATCAAGCAACACCCCCGAGGGATCTGGATGAAGGGGAAGCTGCCACCACATCCGGTAATGTATCAGATAACACAGATACACAGGTAATGTAGGTGTAGGATTAATTTTTATTAATACATGGTTTGCTCGCACATTTCAGGAGCAAGTCGTGCTGGGTCAGCACTTGATAAGGACACTGCACCTTTCCTCATTCAAGAAATATGGTCCTGCGCAGAACAAATTGAGGACATCCAGCTAGCATCCAGACAAGTCCTGGAAAATACAAAAAGGGTGGGACTCCAGCTCAAAAATGTCCTGGATGTTTTGGGGAGGGTTTAAAGTATTTTAAAAAAAATTATGTACGTTTTGTTAATGAGAGGAACAAACACTATTTTATAGTTATTTTAATCACCAGAAAAAAAATAAAAATATGATTGTATAGTTATTTAAATCACCAGAAAAAAAAAAAAAACATGATTTTATAGTTATTTCAATCACCAGAAAAAAAAAAAGTTTTTATAGTTATTTTAATCACCAGAAAAACAAAAAAAAATAAAAAAATATGATTGTATAGTTATTTAAATCACCAGAAAAAAAAATATATATATGATTGTATAGTTATTTAAATCACCAGAAAAAAAAAATATGATTGTATAGTTATTTAAATCACCAGAAAAAAAAATATGATTGTATAGTTATTTAAATCACCAGAAAAAAAAATATGATTGTATAGTTATTTAAATCACCAGAAAATAAAATAAAAAAATAATTGTTTTTGTTTGAATCACTAGAAAAAAACAGGATTGTACCTGTTTTCTTGTTCAAATAATTTTAAAAAATAAAAATATTGTCACTTTCACAATTGTGTGGCTTGTTATTTTATATGAATGCTGACCTTAAAAATATGTTACTGCTGGTAACATCAAACAATGATGGATATTTAGACCATTCAAAACACATAACACTATGATAACCTAGGAGGCAATGAAAATACACAAACATTCACAATATTGTCCAAAAAATAAGTAGACTGTTTCTTTCATTAAAGATTTTTATTATGTAAATCAGCCAAGATCTGGCATTGGAATGGCCCCCCTACCCATAAAGTAGTCCACGTAGGCCTGGCGCACAGCACGTGCGTTTTGGGGGGCCAAGCCTGGATGGCCTGCCTCACGGGCCACATCAGGAACATTAACTGCCTCATCAGGCAATAATGCAATATAAATGACAGAATGTCTTCTGAGATAATTATGGAGGATACAGCAACATAAAATGATGGTATCCCATTTATATTCAGCCATGTTTATGGCCGTTAAAAACAAGCGGAACCGGCTGGCCATGATGCCAAACGCATTCTCAACCACTCTTCTGGCTCTGGCCAGCCGATAATTAAAGACCCTCCTCTCATGGGTGAGGGCACGTTGGGGAAATGGCCTCAGGAGGTGGGGACCCAAGCCAAATGCCTCATCTGCAATGAACACAAAAGGAAGCCCCTCTTCGTTCTCCTCCGCAGGTGGCAATCCCAGCTCCTCTGACTGAAGCCGTTGGGCAAACTCGGTCTCGGCAAAGACCCCGCCGTCCGACATCCGCCCATTCTTCCCAACGTCTAGATATAGAAATTCATAATTTGCTGAAACCACCGCCATCAGCACGACACTGTGGAACCCCTTGTAGGTATAAAAATGGGATCCGGAATGGGGTGGTGGCACGATGCGGACGTGCTTGCCGTCAATAGCTCCTCCACAATTCGGAAAATTCCAGCGCTGGGAGAATTCCGCTGCCACAGTCTGCCATTCCTGTGGCGTGGTGGGGAACTGTAGAGAAACCCCAAAAAAATTATTCAAACAAACATTCCTAATAGAATATCCAAAAACATTCTTGGATCCTAAAAAAAGAAGAGCGTTAAGTTCAAGTATTATTGACCGAATCATAAATTATAAATAATTACTAAGCATATTAATCACACCCTCTGATGGTCACAAAACACAAACAAAATAGGGTGAGGGGGGGCCCCAAGATGAGTTTGCGACCTTGAAACATTTCTCTTAAAAAAAAAAGGGAAATTGTAAAAGATTGGGGGGAACTACAATAGGGAACAAAAATCAAGGGGGATATAGGGACTTAAAAATACTGAACAACAATAGGGAACAAAAATCAAGGGGGATATAGGGACTTAAAAATACTGAACAACAATAGGGAACAAAAATCAAGGGGGATATAGGGACTTAAAAATACTGAACAACAATAGGGAACAAAAATCAAGGGGGATATAGGGACTTAAAAATACTGAACAACAATAGGGAACAAAAATCAAGGGGGATATAGGGACTTAAAAATACTGAACAACAATAGGGAACAAAAATCAAGGGGGATATAGGGACTAGGCTAGGTGGGCTTGTACATTACTCAAAAATATGAAAAATAAGAACAGAGTTTGTGCATTTAAAGGACACCACTTACCTTAATATACTCCTCTTGCAAAACCTGGATTATGGCACAACAGGTGTCCGGGATTATGAGGCCCAGAGCCTGGGGGGAGATGCCCGTCGAGAACTTCAAGTCCTGCAGACTTCTCCCTGTTGCCAGGTACCGCAAGGTGGCAACTAGCCGCTGCTCAGCAGTGATGGCTTCCCGCATAACGGTGTCCTGCCTGGTGATATAAGGCAACACCGAAGCCAAAAGCTGCTGGAATACGGGGTCAGACATCCAAAGAAAATTCCTGAAATCATCAGGGTTATTTTCTTGGATCTCCTGCAGCAGAGGCATATGAGAGAACTGGTCCCTGCGAAGAAACCAGTCCTTGGCCCACAAAGTCCTTCTCGCCCTCCTCAAGGACCAGAGCCGGGATGCAGCACACATCCTAACAAGATGCAAAGCACGCTCTCGGCGACGAGAACGTACCCGCAACATGGCTAGAAAACGGTCGTCAAATCAGATCGGACTACAAAAAAAAACGCACTGAAGAACAGAAAGGCCTCTGAAGAACGACCTGCAAAACAGTAACGTGCAAACAAGAACGCACTGCCAAAACAGATACGATCTGAAAACAAGCACTGTAACACAGATACGAACCCAAAAGCACAAACTGTAAGACAGAAAACGTTTTTTAACCACTTAAGGACCGCCTACTGCACATTTACGTCGGCAGAATGGCACGGCTGGGCACATCAACGTATATATACGTTGGTTTTAGTACCCAGCCGTGGGCCGGGACCGCGGGATTCGCGGACCCGATCGCCGCTGCAGTGCGGCGATCCGTCCCTGGAGCGGAAGAACGGGGAGAGCCGTGTGTACACACGGCTTCCCCGTGCTTCTCTGTGGCCGGAGCATCGATCGCGTCATCCCTGTAATAGGGGGACGCGATCGATGACGTCACACCTACAGCCACACCCCCCTACAGTTGTAAACAACACATTAGGCACACATCCCTACAGCGCCACCTGTGGTTAACTCCCAAACTGCAACTGTCATTTCCACAGTAAACAATGCAATTTAAATGCATTTTTTGCTGTGAAAATGACAATTGTCCCAAAAATGTGTCAAAATTGTCCGAAGTGTCCGCCATATTGTCGCAGTCACGAAAAAAATCGCTGATCGCCGCTATTAGTAGTAAAAAAAAAATAATTAATAAAAATGCAATAAAACTATCCCTTATTTTGTAAACGCTATAAATTTTGCGAAAACCAACCGATAAACGCTTATTGCGATTTTTTTTACCAAAAATATGTAGAAGAATACGTATCAGCCTAAACTGAGGAAAAAAAAAGTTTTTTTATATATTTTTGGGGGATATTTATTATAGCAAAAAGTAAAAAATATTGAATTTTTTTTTAAATTGTCGCTCTATTTTTGTTTATAGCGCAAAAAATAAAAACCGCAGAGGTGATCAAATACCACCAAAAGAAAGCTCTATTTGTGGGAAAAAAAGGACGCAAATTTTGTTTGGGAGCCACGTCGCACGACCGCGCAATTGTCTGTTAAAGCGACGCAGTGCCGAATCGCAAAAACCCCTTGGGTCATTTGCCAGCGTATTGGTCCGGGTCTTAAGTGGTTAAAGCACGAAGACTGAAAAGCGCGAATCGTCTCTCACCAAACTTTTACTAACACGCAGCAACACGATATCAGCAAAAGAGGCCGTCTTCCGCATGGAAATTACCCTTTATAGTCCCGTCGTACGTGATGGACGTCACCGCGCACTGCTCGAGCTTTTGTGAAAAACGATGGTGTCTACGCAACGTCGTTTTGGAAAATGAAGTTTGAAAAACGTCGTTTTTTTTCATGAGAGAAAACGTTGTTTTATTTCATCGCAAAAAGTGATCGTGTGTACGCGGCATTATTCTCAGTGATCCGTGCATCGCTGCTACTGTTAACATCTACTGTTTCCCCCCAGTTATTACAAGCAGTGATTACTGCACATTGAGCTCACTTGTTTGAGAGCTCCCACTTTTTACTTCTATACATACATATATTTTTTTGTTCTGTACTCCTGGGATTATCGGCCCACCACTGGACCTGCTTATATTCTGAACTGTGTGACTACCTGACCGTCCTGAGAACATGGTCACAGCAGCAAGTAACAGAGAACTTACTTCTACAACCTTCTTCACGAATCCTGACTATTGTCCTAGTACACCAATAACTTAGACCTGGAGGTCTGCTGGAGTTCAACATGCCCATCAAAATCGTCCCACTAAATGTAAGAGGCTTGAACAGCCCTCAGAAAAGATCAATGCTACAAAGGGAAACCACAAAACAGCAAGCCGATATAGTCTTTGTACAAGAGACGGACTTAGCGTCAATCAAGTCCCCGATAATTAAACTCAAAGACTATGGCCAACTCTTTCTGGCCTCAGGCCCAAAGAAGAAAAATCAAAGATAGCCTCCAGTTCCACCTCCGCCAAACATATGTGGACCCCCAAGGTCACTACCTAATTTTGATTTGTTCCACAAACGCTTGGGTAAAAAATCAAACTCCTGCAAAAAGGAAGCCTTATCCTAGGGGGGAATTTAACATAGTGGGGGCCCCCTTTTTTTTTTTTTTATTTATGACGGAGACACCGGTCCGACCGGACCTCAACATTACAGTCAACGCATCAACATTGGAATGGGGTAAGCCACATTTACATTGCATATACGGTTTAATACGGTTTAATATGAGGTCTAGTCTGATAGTGAGTGTTGTGAAAACAGCCGTGCGCATATCCGGATCGTGTTCCCTACCACTGGGTGTCGCGTCATCTTCGATGATAATGCCGCAAGGCACCAGGGGGCTCTATGTAGTGGTATTTCTCCCTGTCCCTGTTCTATTTGTGTCCAGAGCTTGTTAGCACCGTGACGGCACCAGTCCAATAGCCTCCCTAAATGTATTGCCTGGTAATAGATCCGAACCTCCGGCAGCGCCAGCCCCCCCCCCCAAAGTTTTGGCAGGGAGAGTACCGTCCTTTGAAGGCGTGACTTCCTCCCGGCCCAGAGAAAGCGTGAGAAAGGTGAGTGTATTTGTTTAAAATAGCTACTCGGGATGTAAATCAGAATGGCTTGCATGAAGTAGAGGAATTTGGGTAGTATGGACATCTTAAGTATGTTACAGCGGCCTACCCAAGAATGTAGGCCACCAGACCATTGATCAAGCAGTCTCTGGACTTCCTTCAACAGAGGAGGAAAGTTCATCTTAAATAGTTGTGAGAGGGAGGGTGGGATGCGCGTTCCCGAGTATTTCAGTGCTACCTCCGTCCAGCTCAGGTGAAAACTGTTCTTGAGGCGTGAGAGTTGTTGTGGCTGTATCCCTACCCCCATGGCCTCTGATTTTGTCAGGTTTATCTTCAGATTAGAGAGCTGTCCGTATCTGTCAAACTCCCGCAGGAGGGGTGGCAAGGAGACCTCTGGTCTCGTCAGGGTGAACATTAAATCATCCGCATAGGCGGATACTTTGTGTTGCACCTCTTTAAGCTGTACACCCACAATATCAGGGTTGAGCCATACGTGGCACAGAAAGGGCTCTAGGGAGAGTGCAAACAAAAGGGGTGACAGGGGGCAGCCCTGTCTCGTCCCGTTAGTAATGGGAAACAGCTCAGAAAGTACCCCGTTGGCCCTCACCCTAGCCGTCGGTTCCCTGTATGCCGCCGAGACCCAGTTCTGCATTTTGTCTCCTAGGCCTACGTGTTGTAGTGTCGTCTGCAGGAACTGCCAATCTACCCGATCAAACGCCTTCTCGGCATCTGTCCCCAAGAACAGGCATGGCGTCTTACTATCTGTCACTATGTGCAGGAGATTGAGGATTTTAGTGGTGTTGTCCCTCGCCTCTCTGGACGGGACGAAACCCACTTGGTCTAGGTGGATTAATTGTTGGACGTGAACAATTTTAGATCCACGTTCAGGAGGGAGATCGGGCGGTAACTCCCGCAGAGGGCCGGGTCCTTGCCCTCCTTGGGTATCACCGATATCTGGGCCTGTAGTGTTGCAGCATGAAGAGATTCCCCCGAGCCCAGGTCATTGTATAACTTAACCATATGGTGTCCAGGGGAGGGTAGGAGGGCTTTATAGTAGGCGATAGTCAGGCCATCAGGGCCTGGGGCTTTCCCTGGCTTTGCGGTCTTCAGAGCGTGTTGGAGCTCAGATATGGCAATCGGTTCCTCCAGGCTCTCCCTCACTTCTGGTGTCAGAGAGGGCATGAGGGACGAAGCGATGTATTCCCGAGCAGCGTCTTGGGTAGTCAGGATTTTCTCCAAGTTGTATAGGTATTGTAGTAGTTCCTAAACTCCCGTGTGATCTGTTGGGGCAGGGAGTGTTTCTGCCCTGTGTTTTTTTTTTTTTTTTTTGTTTACTCATTAAAGTTTTTTTTATTGGAAAAAAAAAAGAAAAAATCAGAGTACAGAATACAGCCAGGGTACCAAAAACACAAATCAAAACATATCAATACATATTCTGAAAAGTAAGCTACTTTTATATCTTATGACACAAGATAGCAAAGGGAAACATCACAACCTAGGATATCACCCTCTACTAACTACTACTAAGAAAAAGAAAAAGGAAAGAAAGAAATAAAAATAAATAAATAAATAAAAAATGGGAGGGGGGAAAAACACCGTGCACAAATGGCTCATCTATAATCTCTATATACCAATGGGAGTGAACAAGAAAAGATCAAAACTACAACCACAATCTCATCTCATATCTAATTGTTTTTTTTAACAGAGATGTTTTATTGAGAGAAAAAAACAGGGTTACAGCATCACATGTACACAAAAGCACAGCACAATACAAATATCAGGATGGACTATTAGGATGTAAAGCAGAGCACCTACCCTAGCCGCTACATATTGGCAGGGTGAAAAGAAAGAAAAAAACAGAAAAAAACTGGACATTCAAACCCCCACACTAACAATAGGAAGCTTACCGAAGCTTATTTCAGAACCTCCACCCCCCCTGAGGATAGTACAGGAAAAGGGGGGGTGATAAACCGGAGTGTCAAGATGGGGGGGGGAGGGTTGGGGAGAGAGAAGAAAGGGGGGGGGGGAGAAGGCATTAGGGATCAGCTATTGTCATATAGGAATAGTACATCAACCAAACCAGAGACCACAGCTAGCCCCTGGCATCAATCCACGCAGACCACACCTTGTCAAATTTTGCCGGGCATTGTCTACTCTCATACGTGATCCTGTACAGCGGGAGCACTTTATTGATAGATAGGGTCCACGATTCCACCGTCGGTGGATCCGCCGCCTTCCACTTAAGGAGGATTTCCCTCCTGGCATAGAAGAGGGAGAAGGTAAGAAACAGCTTGGAGTATCTGTCTCCCTGGATCTCCTCCAAATGGCTCAGGAGAAAAACCAGGGGCTCCAACCGGATCCGCAGCTGAGACTCAAGACCACGGCCACCCGGCCCCAGTAGGGTTGGATTTTGGGACAAGACCAGACCATGTGCCAGAACGAGCCCTCCTGCACCCTATAGCGCGGGCAGAGGGGGTCTCGTTGGGGGAAGATACGGGCCAGCCTTTGAGGGGTATAGTATGCTCTATGTAGGAATTTGATTTGGATAAACCTATCCCTAGCTGCTATAAGTGACGGGATGAACAGAGAGACGCATTCCTCCCACTTTTCGTCATCCAGGTCAGGTATATCAGCCTTCCACTTATCAAATGTGCGGGTCAACCCAGAGTCATATGCCACCGTCAGATAAAGATAAAGGGTAGATAGTGGTCGCCCCATAGTACGTGATGTCAGGAGTCTCTCGACCGAGTCTGATTGGAGTGTGAGTCTGTCCGGGAATTGGGCCCCGTACGCGTGTCTGAGCTGCCAGTATCGAAACGTCCACTGCAGAGGGACCGAGTATCGGTCCCTTAGGTCCTGAAAAAGTTATGAGAGTGCCGTCAGAAACAATATGTTTAAGGGTAGTTATCCCCTTACCTGCCCACACAGAGGGGTCAGGGAGGGAGTAGAAATGGGGCAGTAGGGGGTTACCCCAAAGAGGGGTATGAGGAGAGACATGGGAGGGTTTTGCATATATTTCCCTAGCGTCCTTCCAGGCCTTGATGGTAGTTGTCATGGGGATCATGACCGAAGGGGAGGAACGGCAACCACGGAATGCGAGGTTACTCAGGGCGGCGTATGAGCCCAAAATAGCTGCCTCCAACGTAACCGCCGGATTCTGCTTAGGTTGGGCGAACCACCACCGGATAGTAACCAATACAGCCGCCCAGTAGTATAGTTGAAAGTTTGGAAGCGACAGGCCTCCGCCCGATAGGGGCAGGTATAACGTTTTTTTAGCTATCCTAGGGGTTTTCCCCGCCCAAACAAAGGCCCCCAGCTGACTCTCGAGCTTCTTAAAGAACTCCCTCGGGAGGTGGATCGGAGTATTCCGAAAGTAATACAAAAATTTGGGGAGGAGTACCATCTTCAGGAGGTTAATCCTACCCACCGGAGTCAGAGGGAGCGAACGCCACGCTGCAAATTTAACGGTGACCTGTCTCATCAATGGGTGAATATTGCGCGCCACAAAGTCGTCCAGCGTCGCAGTGACCCTGACCCCCAGGTATTTGATTTCCCCAACCCAGTGGAGCTGCAACTGAGGAGTAGACTTAGTGGGGGAGGGATGGAGCGAGAAGAGTTCCGATTTGTCCCAGTTGATACGTACTCCAGAGAAGCCAGCGAAGCGGTTAAATTGAGCCAGGGCCTTGTCAAGGGATCCGGACGAGTCGGCTAAGTACAGCAGGGTATCGTCGGCATAAAGGGAGATTTTTTCATGCAAGGGGCCAACCCGTATCCCCTGAATCTCTCCGTCCGCCCTGATAAGAGCCGCTAGGGGCTCTATGGCCAGCGCGAACAGACCCGGAGAGAGGGGACAGCCCTGTCTCGTGCCCCGCCCCAACGGGAATGGGTCCGACAGGCACGCATTTGTACAGACCCTGGCCCGGGGGGCGTCATAGAGAAGCCTAACCGCCCAGAGGAACCTCCACTCAACAGAGTCAAAGGCCTTCTCGGCGTCAAGAGAGGCCACCAGGGTCTGACCCACGTCGTCCGCTCTAGCTATATGAGTAAAGAGCCTCCTAAGGTTGATGTCGGTACCCCTACCTGGCATAAAACCCGTTTGATCGGGGTGCACCAAGGCTGTGATAACCGTATTCAACCGAATAGCCAGGACCTTGGCTAGCAGTTTGGCATCAACATTCAGTAATGATATGGGCCTGTAGGAGGGGCAAAGGGAAGGATCCTTACCCGGCTTTGGAATGACCACAATCACCGCTTCGCCCATGGAGGTGGGAAGAGAGTGCAGGCGTTCAGCAGCCACCAGCATCTCCCGGAATCTGGCCGCTAACACGTCAGGGTATTGTTTGTAGAGTTCTACAGGGAGGCCGTCAGGTCCAGGGGTCTTGCCCGGTTGCATGGTCTTAAGTGCCTTAAGTATTTAGTCTAGGGAGATGGGTCTGTCAAGGGTGGTTCTAAATTTATCAGTCAGGACAGGGACGTCAACCTCGTCAAGGTAAAGGGCCAGATCGTCATCCCTAAAGGTCACCTGTGATGTATAGAGGCGCTGGTAGTAGATGGCAAAAGTACGGTTAATCTCCTCCGGGGTGTACAGGAGACCTCCGTCCAGACCGGCTATCTGGGGGACAGCCATGCCCCCCGAGTGTTCCCTGGAGAGCCAAGCGAGGAGCCTGCCCGATCTTTCGCCCTGCTCAAATATACGTTGGGATTGGGCCAGCAGCTTCTTCTGAGTCAAGGAGGTGCGGAGGGACATAACCTCCCCAGTAAGGGACTGCAGTCTAGTGTAGTGATGGGGATCCCGGGAACGAACATACAGTGCCTCCTGTGCCGAGGCGGCCGCCTCAGCCGCATCTAGCGCAGAACGCCTCCCCCGCCTAACTCGAGCTATAATGGTCTGATATTGACCCCTAGTGAAGGCCTTAAAAGTATCCCAAACAACGGCCGAAGAGGCCGTGTCTGAGTTAGTGGCCCAAAAGTTGTCAAGCACCCCCGCAAATTGGGACTCCACATCCTGGTCTGAAATCCAAAACCGCGACAGCCGCCACAGTCCGGTCTGGGTCCCCGGGCCACCCAAATTCACCAACAGGGGAGCATGGTCCGATATACCCCTGGGGAGTATCTTAACCTCTCTGACCCTAGACAAAACCGACCGACCCACGAAGGCCAGGTCTATGCGGGAAAAGGAGGCGTATGAGGCAGAGTGGCAGGTGTAGGCCCGCTCCTGAGGGTGTTTCCACCGCCAGATATCCGTCAGGCCATAGGCCTCAGCCCAGGAAGCCAGTCCCGGGGAAGAGGGACCCACACCCGCCATCCTGTCCACGCTCGGGTCAGGGGCCATATTAAAGTCACCCAGCACTATCATGTGATCCGAAGCAAAGTCAGCTAGAATGGCAGTTATCTTGTTTAATAGAACCAAGGAGGCTGGGGGGGGCAGATAGAGACCCACAATAGACCAGGTCTGAGAAAGGATTTTAGCATTGATAACCACATATCTACCGTCGGGGTCCAGCGCCAGGTCCAGGAGCTTGAAGGGGAGGGATTTGTTAACTAATATGCTCACCCCTCTGGCAAAGGTGGAGTATGTAGAGTGATAGTGGGCGGCCACCCAGGGTTTTTTAAGAGCCAGGGTTCTACTACCCACCAGGTGGGTCTCCTGAAGGATACAAATGTGAGGGTTATGGGTTCTGATAAATTGGAACACCAGTGACCTCTTAACCGGAGAATTGAGGCCCCTGGTGTTCCAGGACATAATGTTAAGTGCCGACATGACAATCAGTGGTAGGTGAGTGGGCCGGATGAGAACAATAAAGCTCCAGGGAGACTGGCGCCAGGACCAGACATTGTACAGTACCGTGCATACTCAATAAAACATCTGAACATAAACTTAAAAAAACAAAACAAAAACCAAAGTGAAAAAAGGGAAAGAAAAACACATATCATAACCAGCCCAGACCGGGCAACATAACCCCCCCCCCCACCCTGCTCAGTCCCTCAAAACTGGGAAGAGCTTCCATTCCCCAGTCCCACATCAGCACGCCGGCTGCAAAAAATGGGGTAGCGTGTGCGATTGCGAATTGCGGCGAGCGAATATTCGAGGCGGAATGGAGCCCATTGGCCGGTGAGCGAATATTCCGGAAGGAGCACTCTGATTGTCCGTGGCGAATATTCGCAAGGAGCACTCTGACGCGTGATATATTACAATACACAATAATTGCCGCTCACTCTGATTGCCAGAATATTCCTACACAATAATTGCGAATATTCGAGAAATGCGGAATAGCACTCTGATTGGCTCAGAATATTCGTGTGCGAATATTCGGCAAATGCAAGGAGCACTCTGAAAATATTCGTGGGGGAAATGGGATCGACAGCAATAGACATGCGGAATGGAGTACCCTCAGAATATTCCCATCCTATTTGCCCTTGCCAGAGATAGTGCAATCTTTTAGACCGAATCTCTAGTGTGATCTGTTCCATGCGAAATAGCGAATATTCGCCCGAGCGGCGAATACAGCAATATTCGTAGCGAATATTCAATTCGAAACAGCAAAAAGTCCCAATCAATGCAAAAAGGGGTAAAGCGTAGTCAGCACGACGGCTCCTGGGTATAGGAGGGTGGTGGGGCAGCACGACAGCAATAGCATATGAGCCCTCCCCATCCCCCTGCCAGGATAGTGATCTCCAACAGTCATGCTACGCCCCAGGGAAACAGAAAGTGGACAAAAACAAAAAATAAAATAAAAGGAACGTCAGGCGGGGGTAGCTTGTAAGATGAAAAAGAAGATAAAGGGCCTCTCTCAATGTTCTCCTGAGGTACTCAGGGGCACAAAACTTGTGTTGCAACATCAGTCAGAAACAGTGGCCTCTCGGTAGGACCCTCCAACAAAGTGGCCGTTAAGGGGGGATGGGCAGTCCTCTCACCAGTGACCCCCTCACAGGCCCTCCAGAGCCAGGGTAACGTCCGGGGGAAGGGAGGCCGCAAAAGGGGGGAGCTCCAAACAGGAGGGGTAACAAGTCACTGTCATGAGGGCCAGGGTCCCCACCCGAGAGGCAGGGATCAGTACATCAAACTAAAAGAGGGGAGAACATGGAAGTTACTCACGGGTGCTTGCTCAGCGGTGCTGTGGCAGGGTATCAAGCCAGTCAGAGGCCTCTCTCGGGGTGTTAAAAAACCGGAGGGATTCGCCATCTTGAACCTTGAGTCTGGCCGGGAAAAGGACGCTGTACTTAATGTTGCGGGATCTCAGGGCTCCCTTGACCTGGTCAAAAGACTTGCGTTGCCTCTGGGTCTCCACTGAATAATCCGGGAAGATCATCAGCCTGGTGTTTTGAAACCGGATCTCCCCTTGCTGCCTGGCAGCCCGGAGGACTTCATCTCTATCCCTGAAATTCAGCAGCCGCAGGATGAATGTCCTCGGGGGGGCTCCCGGGGGTCCCTGCTTAGGGGGGACCCTGTGCGCCCTCTCTGCGGTGTAATGGGGAGAGAAGTTTGCGTCAGGGAGAACGGAGCGGAGTAAGCCCTCCACATAGGCTGTCGGATCTTTTCCCTCAACCCCCTCGGGGAGGCCGATGATACGAAGGTTGTTCCTCCGGTTTCGGTTCTCGGCGTCCTCCGCCCTAAATTCCAAGGCCTTCGCTTTAGTGTGGAGTGTGCGGAGGGAAGCCGAGTGTTCCATGGAGTCATCTTCTAGCAACCCGATGCGCTGTTCCGTCTCCGTGATGCGGGAGCGGAGCTTATCCATGTCCTGACGGATAAGTCCCACATCGAGTTGCACCTCCTCTATCTTGGCCGTCAGGGTGGACTGGCAGGTCACTATGGCGGCCATCACCTCCGGGAGCCAGGATGGTCTGGGGTCCGTGGGATCCCCAGGCGGCTGAGACGCCATGCGAGAGGAGCGCGTGGCGCGCGGCTCCACGAGGTAGGCCGGAGGAGGGTGAGATACCTCCGTTAGCAGAGGGAATCGGAGCTTCTTTCCCTTACCGGACTGCGCCCGGGGAGTCCCCCGCCTCATCCAGGTGGCAGCAGAAGGAAAGGTTAGGGGCTGCAGACCAGTGGAACGGATCAATAGGGAGAAGCCAGCGGAGCTCACGGAGAATGCGACCGCTCACGTCGCCATCTTGGACACGCCCATCTCATATCTAATTGTGAGTATTGATCTGAATATCTGAACGCCACCCAAGGTGACCATGTCTGATTAAATTTATTTGACGATTCCCTGGCAATGGCTACAGTTTCCTCCATTTGGTGGATATTCTCTATGGAGCTAAACCATTCTGGAATAGAAGGAATATCCTTCGATTTCCGGTGCCTGGGAATTAAGACTTTCGCTGCATTCAGCAGGTGTCTAACCAGTGATTTTTTATAATGCTGCATAGAACAATCCGCAATATGGAGTAGACAGCATGCGGGAGAGAGAGAGATTGTGGTATCCGTAATGACCTTGATCACCTCACACACCCTGTCCCAGAAGGGTCTCAAACGAGGACATTCCCACCAGATGTGGAAAATAGTCCCCTGGTCTTGCTCACATCTCCAACAAGAATCTGATGTCTGTGGGTACCATTTTTTAATTTTATCCGGAGTGGCATACCATTGTGTTAAAAGCTTATAAGACGTTTCCTGAAATCTTGTACCAATAGAACACTTATGGGCAAAAATACAGGCACGTTTCCATTGCTTGTCAGTGAAGCTTGTTTTAATCGCCTTTTCCCATTGTACTCGTATTCCGGAGGGTATCCCCCCCCTATCTAGTTGGAGCCATGAGTACGTGAGGGAGGTGGCTCTAGGTACCGGAGCTCCAGTCAAGCAAATTTGTTCAAGGGGAGTTATTGGTCTAAACAACTGTTTTTTGGTCTGGGAAACCTGTGTATAATTATGCAGCTGGCGGTAGGTCCAAAATGAGAGAGGGCTCTGAGGGTTCAATTCTCGTTTTAATAACTCAAAATGTTTTAGGGTGTTTGCCTCTACACAGTGTATCAATAAAAGGGGCATCGATTTGACAGTAGGAGCAGAAATGTGCAGGTTCATCCCAGGCAGAAAATCCGGGTTGTTAGTAATGGGAGTAAGCGGTCCAGGAGATGAAGAGAGTTTATGGTGATTCGTCATCGTATGAAACACTTTAAGTGTGGTCCCCACCAAGGGATGCTGCTGCACATTTTGCGGCAATTTTACCCAAGGAATCCAAGGTAGGAATTTAAGATGAAGTGTGGTGGATGCTTCCTCCAATGTGACCCAATCCTTTAGCTCCCTATGGCAATTCCAATCCATAATTCTGGCTAAGTGTATCCCAGAATGGTAAAGTTTAAAATCGGGTAAACCTATACCTCCCCCTTCCTTAGGTTTTGTAAGCATATCAAACTTTATCCTAGGTTTTTGCCCCTTCCAAATAAAAGTGCGTATAATGGCCTGAAGTTGTTTGAAAAAGGAACCTGGGAGTGGAATAGGTAAGGTGTGGAAGTGGTATAGGATTCTGGGTAAAATTACCATCTTCAATATAGCGGCTCTGCCAAACCAGGAAAAGGGCCTTGAGGTCCAGCCTTTAAGATCTACTTGAATTTTTTTTAGCAAAGGGGGAAAGTTAATATTATATATATCTCCAAATTGAGGCGCAAGTTTGATTCCTAGATAGGTAATAGATGAAGTTACCCACTTAAACGAGCCAGAAGAGCGTGCACTTTCTAAGGGTTCAGCTAATAGTGTGAGATTGAGAGCTTCTGACTTAGAATAGTTAATTTTCATATTGGAAATATAACTGAATATTTTGAAAGCTTTAGAGAGCTTCGAAATTGAGACCTGAGGCTGTGTTAAAAAAAAATAGAAGATCATCCGCATATGCTGCTATTTTAAAGTCGTGTTGACCTATCTGGAAGCCTTTTATATCAGGATTTGCGTTTACTGTGCGGATAAAAGGTTCTAAAGATAGGATAAATAAAAGAGGGGAGAGAGGGCAACCCTGCCATGTACCATTATTTATGTCCACTGCTTCTGAGAGGGTACCATTAATTTTAAGCTGTGCCCGAGGTTTATAATATAAGGCCGATATCCACGCCATCATGTTCGATCCCAACCCAATATGTCTGCAGATAGCAAACATATAGTCCCAGGCAACACGATCGAAGGCCTTCTCTGCGTCAGTTGACAGGAGAAGGCCCTCAATTCCCCGGGTATGTGCGTAATGAATCAGATTAAGGGCTTTTATAACATTATCCCGGGCTTCCCTCCCTGGCATAAAACCCGCCTGTTCTGGGCCTATATTTGGGGAGAAAAGATGTCAATCTAGATGCCAATATTTTCGCCAATATTTTTAGGTCCAAATTCAACAGTGAAATCGGCCTATAGCTTGTGCAATCAGTAGGGTCCTTTGCTGGTTTAGGGATCAATGTTACATATGCCGTCGTTAAGGAGCTTGACATTGATGAAGAGGTTCGGATATGTTCCAGGGCACGGAGTAGGGGAGCTTTCAAAATGTCTATAAAAGTTTTGTAATAATGGGCCGTGAACCCATCCGGGCCTGGGCTCTTACCCGGTTTTTGAGTCTTAATTGCCAAAATAAGTTCTTCTTCTGTAATCGGTGATTCCAAAGAATCACTCTCAACCGGCGATAGAGTAGGCATGCCACTCTTCATAATATATTCTCGTAGAACGGATTCTCTATTTCCTTGAAGCTCTACGGGTTTATGTGTCGGGGGGAGATTATAAAGTTTAGTATAAAACGCATGAAATTGTGACGCAATCTGCTCCGTTTTTTGTATGAGTTGGCCCTTGCAAGTCTTAATAGAAAGAATAGAATGTGCATGAGAAATTGTTTTAAGGGTTTTTGCAAGGAATTTGCCACACTTATCCCCATGTTCATAATGAAAGCCTTTCTTGAAATAAAGAATTTGTTTTGCTTTAAGATTAAGTAAAGTGTTAAGTTTTTCCCGCATCTTTGTCAGTTCCAACAGGTGCGCCTCCACATGTGACTGTTTATGTTGGCTTTCCAACGTGGCAATATTTTCCGCTAATGTCAAAGTAACTTTTTCAGCTTCTCTTTTCTTAAGAGAGCCAAGGCGCATAAGTTCGCCACGTAGGACGCACTTGTGAGCCTCCCAGATCGTCAGGGGTGACATATCCTCTGTAGTATTAAGCTGAAAGTATATTTTAAGCGCCTCGTGGATTTGTTGGCACGTAGATGGATCCGTCAATAAGGTGGGGTTCAACCGCCAGCTGCATGGTCTAGGGGGCCTATCTGATTGTGAAAGAGAAATTGATACCGGACAATGATCCAACAGGGATTGTATGCCTATGTTTGCTGCCTGGAGCAAAGGCAAATCACGTTGCGAAATAAATACATAGTCAATACGGGAATGTTTTTTATGTAGCGGAGAATAATATGTATAATCTCTGCCCGTTGGGTATACCAGGCGCCAAGCATCCACCAAGGCCAAAGAGTTCAGCTGTGATTTAATTTTCTGTATAATAGAATATGAGATGCTGGACTTGCCATTAGAGGTATCCTGTAGGGGTAGCAATGGTATATTAAAATCCCCACCTAAGAGAATACAGCCAGTGGCAAAACCCTTTAACTCGTCTATTAGGTGACGGCAAAATGCAAGATGGCCTGAATTAGGGAAATATGCATTTGCCAGGGTGATCTCTCTATTATGCCACATTCCCTTAAGGAACAGAAATCGCCCCATGGGGTCCGTGTATTGTTGAGACACTTTAAAATGTGCATGTTTATGTAGCAGAATAGACACACCTTTGGATTTAGAGTTAGGGTTTGGCGCATGGTATGCCTCAGGGAAATGTCTATAAAATAATCTAGGTATTGAAGAGGATTGGAAATGGGTCTCCTGGATAAACACAAAAGCCGGTTGGGCTTTTTTCAGTTCTCTTAGAAGTGATACTCTCTTTTCCGGAATATTAAGGCCCCTTAAATTATGAGAGATCAGAGTGGGGTGTTTGCCTAGTGAATGATAAGCCATTTCAGCACAGCGTCCAAAAAAAAAAGAGGAGAGGAAAAAAAATAAAAATCATGCCCTGTGTTGAACATGATGCTGGGGATGTAGGTGGCGAGACGTTGCGCGTAATGTATTAGCTAAAAGTCTCCCGCACTTATTGCCCGACTCGTATGTTTTCCATCGACATATTTGTAGAGCCGATTTAGCTTTAAAGTGTAGGATCCTCAGTCTCTACCCATCAGTACCGCAAGTACCCCATGTGGCTAATACTAACCTGCTAAGCTATATATATATATAGATATACTGCCGTGTCTTGAGGACTGTAATCTATCTGTCTGCTGATATCTGTCTATTGTTGCTGTGTCACCATAGGGACTGCAGAGTGCCCCCAGTCTTAACAAACACAGCTATCCTTGTTACTAACCACTCACCATCTCAGCCTCCTGCTGACCATATAGTGTACTGCTTCGCTCTCTGTTTAACTGTATGTTGCTTCAATAGCTACGCCAGTACCAAGGTTGTTCTCTTTGGAGGCTGTGATGACCAAAACCCCATAATCTCTGTGTACATAGAGAGTAATTGGTGGTTGTGACCTGAGTAACCTCCGCAGCTGAGATCCAGACCGTAATCCAGAGTCCCAATAGCACGCAGGGTCATAACATAATAATCGAACCTCAAAAAATATGGATCCAGCGGAGCTCGCTAACCATTTGGTTGGACTTTCACAAAGGGTAGACACCCTTACCAACTCCTTAACCGAGTTACGCCTAGAGAATGATGCTCTTCGCAACCAAAATTTAGCTCAAGCCAGAGAGAGACCTGAGCCCAAAGTTTGCCCCCCAGAAACTTTCTCCGGGGACAGAAAACTTTTTCGTCAGTTTGTCAGCTCGTGTCGGCTGATGTTCGAGTTACGGCCCCGCACCTACTATTCCGATAGGGTCAGAATCCTCACCTTAGTCTCTTACCTTAGGGGTGAACCTAGAGTCTGGGCCGATGCTTACCTAGAAGAACATGGAGATCTCCTGGGCGCTTTTGACACCTTCCTGGAAGAGATGTCTCAGCTCTATGAGGATTCAAACAAACAGCTGACTGCGGAGAACTCAATTAGGAATCTCAAGCAGGGAAGAAGACCCGTGGAAGACTACATAACAGAATTTAAATGTTGGTGCAGAGAGACCCAGTGGTCAGATGTTGCGCTACGAAACCAATTCCGGTTGGGCTTAACAGAAGCAATGAAAGATGAGATTGCCCGTGTCGAGCTTCCTCCATCTCTAGAGGACCTTATGCATCTTTCTGTTGCTATTGACCGACGCCTTCGCGAAAGGAAAGCGGAACGTGCTGTCACATTCCCACCTACTCCGTTCAAGAGAGCCAGGTCACCACCCAAGGATGTTCCTATGGAGCTTGGAGCAATCAAGGGACCTTTATCTTCCGCTGAAAAACAGCGCCGCAGAGCTCAAAACCTCTGCCTGTACTGCTCAGCTCCTGACCATGTTGTCTCCAACTGTCCCTTTCTAAAGAGGAATTCTGAAGGTAAAGATGTCCACATTAATAAGCTTAATGCCTCTGGTTTTACTTCTAACCAATACATCTTTATTGCTCTTACCTTACAGTGGGAACAAGAAAAGATTACCCTTGACGCAATGGTCGACAGCGGTGCCTGTGGCAATTTCATAGACTCAAAGATTGTGTTAAAGCAAATTCCTGTGTCACTGACTTTTATTGACGATTCTACATCCTCCTCTGGTCCGGTTTCTCTTCAAACCTCCCCCCTTTTGGTTACCAGTGGTTCAGGTCACACGGAGACCCTTGCTTTTGACATAATCTCGTCACCGGTATTCCCAATAGTTTTAGGTCTACCATGGCTATCTCTACACCAGCCCACCTTCCAATGGGCAACCAGATCACTAACATTACAGTCCAAATTTTGTAAGGAATCTTGTTACTCCAGTTACTCTATCTCCTTCACGGAATCTCACCCTGCACAGCTCCCAGTACACCTACTTGACTTCACAGACGTCTTCAGTAAGACCAACGCAGACAAACTTCCCCCACACCGGATCTATGACTGTCCTATAGACCTCATTCCTGACAAACCTATCCCGACTGCGCGTATTTATCCGTTGTCACAACCAGAGCTTGGACATCTCAAGATTTACCTGGACGAAAATCTCAAGAAGGGCTTTATTAGACCTTCCACCTCCCCAGCAAGTGCTGCAATGTTTTTTGTTAAAAATAAAGACGGCTCACTCCGACCAATAATAGATTACAGATCTCTCAACAACATCACTGTGAAGAATAGATATCCTCTACCACTTATCCCAGAGCTTATTGAGCGTCTCCAGACATCCAAAATTTTCACTAAATTAGATCTCAGAGGTGCCTACAATCTGATAAGAATCCGCCCTGGGGATGAATGGAAGACTGCCTTCAAGACTCGCTATGGACTATTCGAATACACTGTGATGCCGTTTGGCTTATGTAACGCCCCAGCCACGTTCCAGTGGTTCATTAATGATATCTTCCGAGATTTGCTTGACATTTGTGTCGTAGTCTATTTGGATGACATTCTAATTTATTCTGACACACCTGAGGAACATGCCAAGCATGTGCGCTGGGTCCTGGCTAGGCTCAGAACACACTCTCTATATGCAAAACTTGAGAAGTGTGTTTTCAGTCAATCCAGTATCTCTTTTCTCGGATATATAATTACCCCAAAGGGTATTCAAATGGACTCTTCCAAAGTAGATTGCATTCTCTCCTGGCCGGTACCGCATACAAGGAAGGCTTTACAAAGATTCCTTGGTTTTTCAAATTATTACAGAAAGTTCATTAAAAACTTTTCCGCTATTGTGAAACCACTCAATAGTCTAACTAGCAGTAAGACTCCTTTCTCTTGGTCAAAAGATGCTCAGAAATCCTTCGACATGCTCAAGGATAGTTACACCTCTGCTCCCATCCTTCAACTTCCCAATCCACTTTTCCACTTCACACTTGAAGTGGATGCCTCACATTTCGCCCTAGGCGCTGTTCTCTCCCAGCAACCAACCCTATCTGAGCCTCTACATCCTGTAGCTTTCTATTCCAGAACTTTATCTCCAGCAGAAAAGAATTATCCCGTTGGTGAAAAAGAGCTTCTCGCAATAAAGGATGCCCTGAGTAATTGGAGACATCTATTGGAAGGTTCTACCCACCCAATCACCATCCTTACAGACCATCGCAATTTGCAGCACTTGAGGGCCTGTAAGACATTGTCTGCTCGCCAAGTTAGATGGAGTTTGTTCTTCGACAGATTCGACTTTGTCATCTCTTACCGCCCCGGTTCTCAAAACCTTAAGGCGGACTCCCTGTCACGTATCTATGAAGACCAGACCACAGAAGATCCTCCTCAATCCATTATCTCTTCCAACCGATTCGTTGGAGCCTCTGCTTCTTTCAAGCAATTACTTACTCAAACCTTTGCTAAAGAAAGTGCACAACTACCTAGAGGACTCACCAGACAGTCTGACGGTCTATATACCTTCAATAACAAGATTTACGTACCACCCCAACTACAACTCGTACTTCTTAAACAACTCCATGATGCCCCTTTGGCAGGTCACCTTGGTATCAGTAAGACCATTCACCTAGTCAAACGTGATTACTGATGGCCACAATTATCAAAGACAATTCATGATTACATTAATTCCTGTGTGACTTGTGCTACTAACAAACACTCAAGAAAACCCCCCTTTGGCCTCCTGTCCTCCATCCCAATTCCTAACAGACCATGGGATGTCATCTCTATGGATTTAATAGTCGATCTTCCCCGATCCGAAGGGGCTAACACCATCATGGTCACAGTAGACGTTTTAACGAAGATGGCCCACTTCATCCCTTTAAAGAAATTACCCACTTCCCTTGAGACAGCACAGGCCTTCATACTTCACGTTCTTAAGCTCCATGGGTTACCCTCTCAGATCATCACTGACCGTGGCTCTCAATTTGTGTCCAGGTTCTGGAGAGCCCTTTGTCAAAACTTAAAGATTAATCATAAAATGTCCACCGCCTACCACCCACAAACAAATGGACAAACCGAGCGTGTCAACCAGACACTTGAACAGTATCTTCGCTGTTACTGTACCCATCTACAGGATGATTGGTTCCATCTGCTTCCCCACGCCGAATTTGCATATAATAATGCCAGGAGTTCTTCTTCCCAACTCTCACCTTTTTTCGCCAACTATGGATTCCATCCTAACAGCTTGCCATCTTCCTTTCCCCCAAATAATGTTCCCTCTGTGGAAAATTACCTGACCACTTTGAAGAAGAACCTGAGTATTCTCCGTTCTAACCTTGAAGCTGCTCAGCAGAAACAAAAAAAATATTATGACTCCCATAGAACAATACCTCCTACATACAAAGTTGGTGACCTGGTATGGCTGTCCACCCGAAACTTACACCTCAAGATACCTTCAAAGAAGCTTGGTCGTCAGTTTACTGGTCCTTTCCCAATCTCCCATGTAATCAACAAAAATGCTGTTAGACTACTCCTACCCCCAGATTGGAGAATACATTCCTCCTTTCATGTATCGCTTATCAAACCTTTCACACCTAACCCGTTCCCTAACAGAGACCCTCACCCCCCTCCTCCTATCGAGGTTCTCGGCGAGACAGAGTATGAGGTTGAGAGAATTCTGGATTCCAAAAGGAAAGGTTCTTCCCTTCAATATCTTATCCGCTGGAAAGGTTATAGTCATCTTGATGACTCCTGGGAAGATTCCTCACACATTCATGCTCCCCGACTTATTAAACAGTTTCATCACAAACATCCTGACCGGCCAGCTCCTATTGGGTACTCTGTGGGTACCCCCTTGAGGAGGGGAGTATTTAACGCCATCTGCGCTACTTTTGGTAGAACGAGCGCAGCTATACATTCTTTTGACAGCTGCGCTCCGTTCTACATGTCGTCCGCGTCACTTCCGGTGCGCGGACGTCTGCGCTCCACGCTGGAACGCAGAAGTGCTCGATTATTCCTGTTGGACGCCTGCCGCCACCAGGGACCCGGACACCACACCCAAGAGACCCAAGACCTTGAACTCCTGCACCCCAGCGTTCCGCCACATCCCACAGACCGCAGCACCACCCAGCCTGTGTCCATTACACAGCCTGCAATCTATCCGGACCCCCACAACCCTAAAGGGACCTCATCATCCTGTAGGAAGGATCCTCAGTCTCTACCCATCAGTACCGCAAGTACCCCATGTGGCTAATACTTACCTGCTAAGCTATATATATATATATATATATATATATATATATATACTGCCGTGTCTTGAGGACTGTAATCTATCTGTCTGCTGATATCTGTCTATTGTTGCTGTGTCACCATAGGGACTGCAGAGTGCCCCCAGTCTTAACAAACACAGCTATCCTTGTTACTAACCACTCACCATCTCAGCCTCCTGCTGACCATATAGTGTACTGCTTCGCTCTCTGTTTAACTGTATGTTGCTTCAATAGCTACGCCAGTACCAAGGTTGTTCTCTTTGGAGGCTGTGATGACCAAAACCCCATAATCTCTGTGTACATAGAGAGTAATTGGTGGTTGTGACCTGAGTAACCTCCGCAGCTGAGATCCAGACCGTAATCCAGAGTCCCAATAGCACGCAGGGTCATAACATCCACCAAACAAAATCTGCTCCAGATACCCAAAGCCAGATACAAGTCCAAAGAAGAAAGAAGATTTGCGGTCCAAGGCCCTAGACTATGGAACGCTTTACCAACCAGCATTTGGTTGGAGGAAAACCACTTGGCCTTTAGAAGAAAGATCAAAACTCATCTCTTTTGATGACAAAGGAGAAAGGAACAACGAGAGCCCAGAGGCGATTTAGTTCACATGTGCTGCGCTATATAAGTTCTTCACTCACTCACTCACTCACTCAGAGCACATCAGCCCGACCATTGTAGGAACCAGGTTTGTACGTAATCGTGAAATTAAAACGGGAAAAGAAGAGACTCCACCTGGCCTGTCTGGGATTCAGACATTTAGCATTCTGTAAGTACTGTAGATTCTTGTGATCGGTGAAGATCGTTATGGAGTAAGGGGAACCCTCCAAAAGATGACACCATTCTTCTAGCGCCAATTTGATTGCGAGAAGTTCCCGGTCGCCGATTACATAATTTCTCTCTGCCTGTGATTTTTTTTTTTATAAAAGAACGCACATGGTTGACGTCTTTTCTCAAAGAATTGAAGAAGCATCGCTCCCACCCCCACTGAGGAAGCGTCCACTTCAATAAAGAATGCCTCCTCAGGATTTGGAGGAGGAGGGCTCAGGAGAGGATCTACCGAACGCGCATGAACATCTTTGGCATGGGGGAATCGGAGGTGTATCGCATCTTCCGATTCAGCCCTGATGCCATCCTGGAATTAGCCACAGCCCTGCATGATAAAATCACCATCCAGACAGAACGCTCACATGCAGTGCAGCCACTGGTCAAGGTACTGGCAACACTCCATTTCCTTGTGAGTGGATCTTTCCAACGTACAAGTGGAGTCGTGCCTGGGATGTCACAATCCACCATGAGCAGATGTGTGCACCAGGTTGTCCCCACAAACCTCACATGCATGTCCCACCACATCATTAAAGCGACCTGTGAGCATCTGCGGCAGAAGGCAATGCAGGATTTCTACAGCATTGCCGGATTCCCACGCACCGTCGGGGCCATTGATTGCACACATGTGGCACTACGGCCCCCCGTGCCACAGAGCACACATACCACAATCGCAAGCAGTGGCATTCCATCAACGTACATGGTGATAGCCGATGCCCAATGCCTCATATGGCACGTCCGTGCCAAACACCCCAGGGCCAGCCACGACAACTACATATATTGTCAAAGCAACATCCCAGCAGAATTCGAACAGAACGTGTACAGGGACAGCTGGCTGGTTGGCAAGTGACATGGGTGTCAGGCATGACTGTCCGCCCCCATGATGCAGACATCACTAGGGGCACATGCATGGCTAACATCCTCTTGTCTTTTCCCTTCCAGGTGACTTGGCATATGTACTTGGGCCCCATCTCCTGACTCCATACCGGAATCCCCAAACCAGAGGAGAGAGAAGATACAATGCTGCACACATACGCACCCGTGCAGTGGTGGAGCGCACATTTGGCATCCTGAAGTCCCGTTTCCGATGCCTGGATAAGTCCGGGGGGACCTGTTGTATTCCCCAAACTTTGTGTGCCAGATCATCGGTGCATGTTGTGTGCTGCACAACTACGCCATGAGAAAGGGCCTGGAGATTGACATATGTGATGACCTGACCCCTGAGCCACACAGTCCCCCCTGCCCGAGGCTACCCCGTCTGCTGCAGGAACAGCAGTCAGGAGTTGCCTCGTTGAACGTACCTTTGCACGTTAAACACACACACATTCAGCATGGCACACGGTAAAAGCACGCATGCACACCACTGTGGTCCCAAGCTCACACACACCACATCCACATCACATTGGTTTAGTCCAAGTCCACCACACGGGACTTGGGAGCAGCAACGCCACGCCAAGGCCCCAATGATGTTGCTGTCCATTCATACCACATTCACACGGTCGTGGGGATAAACTCTCCCCGATGAACCAAGGTGATACGCCTTGCTGGCAGGAATGTCACACACACATTCACACACCAGTCACACTGTAGCCTGCACTCCTGACCGTGTGCAGTGACTACAAAAAAAAAAGGGATCATGTCATTGTCCGACATGGCATGCCATTACAGGAGGATGGCATATCCATCTGTGCACGACACTCAAAAAAAAATAACGTTCATACTCTGAGCTGCCAACGTACAGAGAGTCATTTGCCCTCTCGTGGGCCAGGCCTCGTGCCAAAGCTTTGGCTCCTTAATAGTCGTTGAGATGGCTTTGGGGGGTGGTTGGATCATCAGGAGGAGGTGCATCCCCTGGCCTGACGCTGCCTGCATCACCTTCAATGCAACGGCAATGTGTGTTAGCACGCTGTTGGTGTTAGCCTGCATCTGCAGCTGCCTGCCGCTGGTCTGGTGCTGGAGGCGCCTGTTCTGCCGACCCTCTGCCTGGATAGCGCCAGTGTTGGCCTGTACGACCACTCCCAGGCTCTTCACCTCTGCAACGATGCCTGCTGCTGTGGCCTGCAGCTCCCCAATCGCCATGCTGTTCCTATCCAGGCTGGCCTGCACATCCGAGCCCTGGTCCCCAGATGGTGAGGGACCCCCTGCTACCATGTGGTGATGCATGGCCTCAAGGGTCTCAAATTGGTCACCCAGGCATGTGACCATGGCGGCGCAGTTTGCTTTCACCTCCTGCAGGCAGTCCGACATGGAGCTGGTATGGGCAGCCTGTTGGCTGAGGCACTGCTGCATAGCGGCTGCGGTGCCCTGCACAGCCACTGTGCACGCAGCCTGGGTCTTGGCCGAGGACCCAACAAATGAGGCCAGGCTGTCAGCGACACAGTGGAGGTCACAGGCAATATCTCCCATGTGCCGTGTCTGGCGTGTCAGCTCCCTCTCCAGCCCTTCTTGTAGGGATCCGGGTACACAACTGGTCTTCCTGAGAGCCTTCCTAAGAGATGGAGAGGCTTGTGTCCATCTGGACAGGGTAGCCCTGGACGGGGTAGCCCTGGATTGGGTAGCCCTGGAGGGGGTTCCCCTGGATGGGGTAGCCCTGGAGGGGGTTCCCCTGGATGGGGTAGCCCTGGAGGGGGTTCTCCTGGAGGGGCTTTCCCTGGATGGGGTTCCCCTGATGGGCGTGGAGGTCTGAGAGGGTCCAGGGAAGATGGAAGCCTCCTCAAGATAGAGGTATTCCTCCAGATGGAGATCCACCTGCTCCTCAAGAACTACCTCTAGAGCAGAGGTGTGGGCACTCCCCTCCACCGATCTTATGTGGCTTTCCAGGGGGTCAGGCTGAGGCTGAGGATGTTCCAGGGATGGCGTGGGTCCGACACAGCCAGACGATGGCCCATCTCCCTCCAGCACATCTGTGGATAACACAAAACATTCACATGTTGGTGGACCCACACACTTGTCACATGTTCCCTTGCTCCCCCACATGCTACACACCGGATGGAGGACAAAACACACTTACCTGTCCTCAAGGGACAATGGTGTTGTGGTAAAAACTCAGGGACAATGGTGTTGTGGTAAAAAAAGGAGTGTATTACTGTGCTGTCAGTTGAATAACTCTTGTTAATTAACTATTAAGTATGATGTGAAAAACTGCTGCAACTATATATGTGAGACACACACAAATTAAAAACCTATACAAAAATGGTGACTGTATCCTAATGGGCTTGATACTAAATGCAAATCATTGACAACCATAATGCACAACAGAAAGAATGCAATATCCAATGTCGAAACTACATCTCTCTCCTAAGTTGTAACACCAGTTGTTGCACAAATGCAGATTATTGTCCAAAAAGTCCCAATAGATGATTAACAAATAAGTAAACAAACTGGGTGTTTAAAAAAATGTGAGAATGAAAATAAAATATGATATATAAAGCCGGTAGGTTGATATTGAAGAGTCCTCCTACAAATATGTTGGTGACATCAAACCACAGGACACTCTAGAACAGTGCTGTGTGATAGAAAAGAGATCCTCCACCTTTAAAGCGACTGCCCCTTACCGGAAATAAATATCCCAACTAGAGATCTCGGATTGCGGATGGCCTATACCCCAGCCCGCCTCTCTGTATAGTGGAGTCTGATGTCTCCACTCCAGCATTGGTTCTGTCCTCAGCCTCTCTCTAAAAGTCATAAGCACTCATATCTAGGTGAGGGTAAAGAAACCATCATCAACCCAGTTTAAAGGGGAGTTCCAGCCAAAAATTGTGTTTATTAAAAGTCAGCAGCTACAAAAAGTGTAGCTGCTGGCTTTTAATAAACACTCACTTACCTGCTCCTGCGTTCCAGCGACGCCCCGACCGGGGCTCCACTTCTCTCCCCCTCCCCGGTCAGCACCCACTGCGCATGCGCGAGCCGCACTGCGCATGCGCGCACGGCGCGGCTTGCCGCTGATTGGACAGGCGATCGCATGGGACCTGTCATGTGTCCCAGGCGATCGCCTACAGGGAGGGGCTGCTGTAGGCGATTAAGCTTAATCGCCTAACCAGCCCCTCGGCGGAAGCAGGAAGTGGGACAGGAAGTCCCACTCCTCCTGAAGCCCCCACTCCCCCCCAAAAAAAATTACATGCCAAATGTGGCATGTAAGGGGGTGTAGAGTGGATTAAGCGGAAGTTCCATTTTTGGGTGGAACTCCGCTTTAAACATTTTAAGGATTTAATAGTTTTTTTTAAGTTTAAATATAAGGATAATAGAAACAGAACAGTTGCAGTACAAACCGAGGTTCTGCCTAGTTTAAATGAGTCCAATACAATTTGAACAAGTAACATATATGCTTATGAGTGATATTATATGCACTGAGACAATGTGCTTGAATGTAAACATATAGTCCCGGATTCACAGACCTCAGCGCACATTTATGCCGCTGTAGCGTATCTCTTTTACACTATGCCGGCGCTGCGCGGATAGGCATGCACTGCATTCAGCAAGCCATTGCCCACCAAGATGTGCCAGCGTAGCGTATTTTCGAAGGCGCAGGCCAGCGTAAGTGGAAGTGGGCATGACCCCATGCAAATGATGGTCCGAGCGTGGTGCAGTGGTTTACGTCCGGCGTATCGCAAACGGCGCATTGCGCTGTGACGTGGATACGCCGGCCCACCGCCTACGCCAAGAGCATAAATATGCCCAGACATGCGCCCGTCGAGCGCAAAAGTACGCCAGCAGCTTGTCTATTGTGGTGCAGGTACTTTTGCAGGTACTTGAGCGATGTCCGATACTGAGACTGAGAGGGAGAGGAGGATTTTTTTTTTTCTGCTGAGGAGTGGGCGATCCTGACCTCTGCCATCTGTAAGTACGATGTGTACCTCCATGGCGCACAGAGAGGCAGGACCAGCAAGGCCAGGAAGCAGGAAATCCTCCAGAAGGTCATCCTGGAGGTCAATGCCCTTGGACATGAAAACAGGACCTCTAAGGACATTGCAAAGAAAATTAATGAAATGCGTCGGAGGGTCAGAGATAAGCTGGCCAGCATCAGAAGGCACGTCAGGTGCACGGGAGACAGACCAGCCAGTACTGTCAGGCTGACTGCTGAGGAGGAGGTCATTGCCAGCTGTCTGTAACAGGAGCAGGTGGAGGGCCTGGAGGGGTTTGACTCCAGTGAACAGGTCTTGAGGAACATTACTGGCGCATATCTCTCCCAATTCACGGAACGTTCTTTGTGCTGTTAGTTTATTGAAATCTATGCTGTGTCCATCACATCCGCTCCCTGCGGATGTGATGGACACAGCATAGAGTGCCACAGGGAGTGGATGTGATGGACACAGCATAGATTTCAATGAACTAACAGCACAAAGAACGTGCCTTGAATTGGGAGAGATATGCGGATGCGCCGGTAATGTCATTAGAAAAACGGGAGAGATCACAAACCAACAGAGCAATTGTTATCTAAAGAGGATTGGATTTGAATTACTCCAAGCTGTGATTTGTGTCATTATTCAACGCTCATTTTTCAGCGTTGTCTGGTAAAAGTTTCCCCTGACCATTGCACGAGTGGTGGTGTTGGTTAAAAGGATATTACTGGACCTGTTCCGTAGGAAACATTTCTACCTTTCTTTTCATGGGTCATCTTTGGAACTATCTCTTTGATCACGTTTTTTTAATGAACTTTGGACTTTCATATCATAGTATTTAAAATTAAAAAAGAGCGCTGCTTTATTTATATTCTTTATATATATTGTTTATATGTTGTTTAGAAATTAAATTAGACATGCTATCTACCATCCAAATTAAAATTACTTAACAAAAAAGTGTGAATCAACACTCACCAAACTTCAAATAATATAGAATTAGCAGAAGGGGCCCAAGGTGTGGCACTTGAGAAATTAACTTCCACTTTATACTCTCATAGTACGGCACTACAATTTGCAGATAGTTAGTATGCTAGACAAAATCCTACAAACGCGCTTTTGACAAAAATCAGACACTCGGCCGTACAACAATCAAACCATGTGTACGAGTCTTTAGGGTTGCCACCTTTTCTATATGCCAAACCCAAACACTATTGCAGCCTGGGACACTCCAAGTAGAGTAGTAATGTGGTGCACATAGCGTGCCACAGCGAACAGTGGATGTGGCCAAATTGTTCTTGCTGAAATCATCGCCCTGATTCCCAGTGATGACAAATGTGCCCCCAGATAGTCACACACAAATCTGTTGCTGTCGACTATCTTGATCAGTTGGTGTAACAGGCAATGAAACGCATCGCGGCGACCGCGCAATGATGTCATAGCCTGGCGCTCCATGCATTCCACCGTGGAACGCGGAAGTGCGCCATGAATCGGCGGCTAATGCAATGCATCTGTTCCAAGCCTATAAAGGCATTCATTTTAAATAGAGACAGCGTTCTATTATTGTCAGCCGTATCGGCCATGCTACAAGAGAGGCAGCATTATAGCCAGCTAGCAACAGATCATCACTGCGTCCACCCTGCCTTCCCTACGGACAACCTGAGAGTTCTTCCTCTCCTGATGCCCTACACTATTGAGTGCCTTGCTGCTAAACACTGAAGCCCTGCAAACGGATTAGTAGCAATTGTAGCAATTGTGTCACTTGTAGTTCTACAGAAAGATCTGCTGCATACTTTCCACCTATAACAATTGCTGTTATTTATTATGGCATCTGGCTATCAACAAACTTCTTGGGACTGACTGGTGTGTTTTTAGCTGTCGCTGCAGAGTATTTTAAAGGAATGTATGCCGCGTACACACGATCATTTTTCGGGTTGTAAAAAACAACGTTTTTCAGGCTCTAGAAAAAACAACGTATTTTCAACTTGATCATTAAAACAGGAGCAGGTATCTTTAATCTCAGTGTAGTCCAGCTTACAGAAGCTGAAAAAGTAGTTCTTGACAAGGGTCTAAAATTTGTTCCCCCTAAAACTTTGAACAAATTTGATACTTTTGTCGACGTTCAAAAGTACGTTAGGAAATTGAATATTCAAAGATATTTTATCAGTAATCCCTGCAGACCCAATCTCCCAGAAATATCTTCGCAAATTGTACATACTGGACTTTCTAACCCATCCCTATTCAATCCATCTTGCCCGATGGCCCCTAACGTCAAAGTATTTAGGGATCTGGTCCTAAAGGATCTAGATGAGCTTCCCCTCAAAAGGACCTACTCTGACCCCAAAATAAAGATGGGCCTAAAAAGTCTGTGTGAACGTAAGGACCTCATTGTTCGCCCAGCAGATAAAGGGGGGGGGGTATAGTCGTCTTGGACAAATCTGCATACCATGGAGAAATGTCCCGTATTCTAGGGGATATTGAAACTTATGTCAAGTTGCCCTCCAATCCAATATCTAAAATCAAAGCCTCCCTAACTAAACTTATTGAAACCGGAACCCGTAAGGGGATCCTGGACAAAAAGGAACGAAGTTACCTTATTCCTAAGGTTCCGCGGATCCCCGTAATGTATTATTTGCCTAAGATCCACAAGGATGGTGTATGCCCTCCCGGTAGGCCCATTATAAGTGGGATAAATTCCGTTACCTCTCGTTTAGGGAAATATATTGATTTCCATTTACAACCGGTTGTTAAACACATTCCCTCATACCTCAAAGATACGAGACACACAATCGCACGACTCCAAGAGGTGACATACAGTGAGGACATCATGCTGGTAACAGCGGATGTAGCCTCCCTGTATACCAGTATTGCTCATGACTTGGGGTTTAAAGCGGTTGAATGCTTTCTCGGAAGAGTTGATTACCTTCCCACCATACAGAAAGAATTAATTCTAGACCTTTTGAAATTTGCCACCACAAATAACTACTTTTGGTATGGTGGGGAATTTTATTTACAACAAAAGGGGGTGGCGATGGGGGAAAAATTTGCCCCCAGCCTGGCCAATATCTTTATGGCCAAGTGGGAGGAGGATGTCGTCTATGCGTGTAACCGACCAGAGATTGTCCTCTCGGCATGGTACATAGACGACATCCTCCTCCTATGGAAGGGCGACCGCCAATCCCTGGATGAATTCATGTCTGCTTTGAATTTGAATGATGTTGGAATTAGCCTTTCGTATGAGGCAAGTTTTTCCAATATCCATTTCCTGGATCTGGAGATCCAGGTTCTGGATAACCAATTGACAACAAAAACTTACTTCAAAAATACGGATCGTAACGGTTATATTCCAACAGACAGTTGCCACCATCCTGCTTGGCTGAAATCCGTACCACGGAGTCAGCTGTTGCGGATAAGACGCAACTGTTCTAATATCCAAGATTTTCACATTCAAGCACAAGTCTTGAAGAAAAGGTTTGTGGATAAAGGCTATTCCAACTACGAGGTCGATAAAGAGATAGACAGGATTGGGAGCATTGATCGTACTACACTAACAATGGAAAAACAAAAAGCTGTCCAGGAACCAAAATTTAAAAATTCCTTTTTCACCACCTTTTCGGTACAGCACAGACAGATTAAAGATATCATTAATAGGCACTGGAGGATCTTAAAGGAAGATTGCGTTCTGGGACCAACACTTCCCACCAATGCGACGGTAATCTATAGAGGAGCCACATCTCTAAAAAATCAGGTGGCACCCAATATTTCAGATCCTCCAGTTAAACCCTCCTTCTTCCCTCTCTCAAAGGGTTTTCACCCCTGCAGGAGGTGCAAGGTATGTGTCAACAATACGAATGGGAGGAGGAAGACAGTTAGCTTCAGATCCACCCATACAGGGATGGAGTTTCCAATGAAGCACTTCTTCACATGTGCCACGACGCACATTGTATATCTCATCACCTGCCCTTGTGGAAAACAGTACGTTGGTCGCACTATACGGAGCTTTTCCACAAGGGTAGGTGAGCATATTGCGAAAATCAAGAAGGGCTGTACAAAACATACGGTACCCAGACATTTTTTGAACAAGCACAACAAGAAACTTGAAGGGACCAGTTTCCAAATAATAGATAAGTTCGTACCCCATTGGAGAGGGGAGCCTAGCATGAGAGGAGTATCTAACTTGGAGGTGTATTGGATTTTCCAACTTAAAAGTTATGTGCCATATGGTTTAAACGTGGAATGGGATGTGAACGCCTTCATTAATCAATCCTGAGGATGGATCTCTATAGATCATTGTTCACACCCACCATTTCTCCTACCAGCTTTTCTCCTCCTCTTTTCCATTTTTAGAAAGTCATGGATTATTCTTTGACATCTCATACACAAGACCAATGGGTGACCTTTCTGTCGATCACAAGTTGATTGACCGTATAGAGGTCAGAGAAGAACGTACCAATGCTATGTAGAATGCTATGCAGAATATTAATGACATGTTTTTCCATATATGACTGGTTATGGTTATAGCAATTGGTTTGGATGATTATAATATATGTATAATATACCAATGCTAATCTTCAGTATAGTTGTCGTTTTAACCACTTAAGACCCGGACCAATACGCTGGTAAATGACCCAAGGTGTTTTTGCGATTCGGCACTGCGTCGCTTTAACAGACAATTGCGCGGTCGTGCGACGTGGCTCCCAAACAAAATTTGCGTCCTTTTCTTCCCACAAATAGAGCTTTCTTTTGGTGGTATTTGATCACCTCTGCGATTTTTATTTTTTGCGCTATATACAAAAATAGAGCGACATTTTTGAAAAAAAAACACTATTTTTTACTTTTTGTTAAAAAAAATCAAATAAACTAAATTTTAGTCAAACATTTAGGCCAAAATTTATTTAGCCACATGTCTTTAGTAAAAAAAAAAAATCGCAATAAAAAAAAATAGCTACCTAGCGGGAACAGCGACACTAATACAGCGATCAGAAAAATGATCGCTTAGTGACGCTGGCAATAGGGAGTGAACGGGCTAACTAGGGCGGTGATCAGGGGGTTAAAACTTTATTAGGGGGGTGGGGGGGCTATCCTGAACCTAACACTAACTGTTTTTTACAGTGCCTGTCACACTGACACTAAATGCAGTGATTAAATCACTGCATTCAGTAACACTGTGACAGGGGGGTGGGGGGGGGGCGATCACAAGGGGTTAATATGCCTATGTGAGTGTGTGTCAGTGTTGTGTTGGTGCACACTTACTTGTCATGTCTTCTCTCATCAGCAGCGCTGGGAAACAGCGCTGCGATGAGAGAATACATCATTTCCTCCTTCCTTTGTAAACACAGGAGGAGGAAGTGACAGGCTGGGAGCGCGCTCCCATTGGCTGGGAGCGATCGCGGGGGGGGCGGAAAACACGGACATCCGCCCGCAGATCCCGGATCGCTCCCAGAGGTAGGGAGACCCCCGCACGCCGCGGAGGGGGTCCCGATGGGACCCCCGAACCGCACTCAGGCGGGGACGTAAATTTACGCCCTTGTGCCTGTACGAGCCATGTTGTGGCCGTATATGTGCGTGCGGGGGTCTTTAAGAGGTTAATTTATGCTCCTCTTTCACTGTGGAAAGGTTTAGATGGTTTTTCTATTTTATTTGTATTTTTATCCTTGGTACCCCCTCCATGAAACTGATATAGGCGTTTATCTGCATTGAACTGAGGTGTCTATAACAGCTATAACTCAGTTGAGCTGTTCTCAGCTTTAACCAGTTCTTCGTGCGAACCTGGGATGATCTGTAGATCCTATGGAGAGCACGTCCCTTGCGGGTGGAACGCATGACGCCAGCACACTTCCGTGTCACGTGATGTCCGCGCTATAGCAATGGAACGCATTGGAATTGGAACGCATTGGAGCACAGGACAATGACGTCAGGACGTCACGTTGGCTGCGTACACAGAGGCGGAGTTCACCCCACAGGAATACGAAGCGCTCCAGCCTCTCCCCAATCACGGAAGAGGAGGAGAAGTGACAACACTGCTTACAGCAGTGATTGGGTCGCACGTTGTCCATCCCCATTCACGTTTGATGGGGATTAGGCTACACATTATTGCCCTCCGCCCATGTACTTCCGGCATTTGAAGCGCAAACGCGATTCACATGGTATGATTGATACGCACGCCAGCTGGAAACATTGGAACTGATCAGGGTTTCATGGATGTGGATACCACAGTTGTATAAATGCAGGTAAGAAGCATGTTACAGGTAGATACCCCAGTTGAAGTCTATATGAGACGAAACCGGTCGGGTCACTGACTTGCTATAGTCTTCTCTGCATTTTTCCTTCGGAAATTACCCCTGCTCACCCATCAAGGGGGAGAGTTGCTGTTTTGAAGCTTTTTTCTGAAAATCACGTGTGGTTTTGCATTTTTTATTTTTTGAAGTGATTCCTGTCACATGTGTGATGTAGTGGAACTTTTATGTTGATTTTATTTTATTCCAATCATTTTTATTCCATTAAATTGGTGGTTTTACACTATGAGGAGCCGTCTCTCTCTTTTCTTTCCTTCCTAATGCTTGGGAGTGAATGTATACCACCACGGAGCTACTACAACTTCAAAATTTACCCTTGAACTTCCGGATATCATTCCTGCCTGGAACCACCATCTGGACACCAACCTGATTAGGCAATCTGGTCATTCCTGCTTGGAACCACCGTCTGGATACCAACCTGATTAGGCAATCGGCCTTTACAAGCCCTAAAGACCCCCCCACCGTATGGTGAGTTGAGGGTCCACCTGATCCGGTAAGGGTACCTATTTTTACTCCTTGGATTATCTGCTCCATTCAAGTATACATTCGCTACACCTTCCTGAGTGTATGGACTGATACTTATTTGATTGCTTCCATATAATCACTGTGGACATTATGCTATATATGTTTTTCACTTTATTATTATTTTTACGGTCACTGGTTGCTATATCATAGACTGTTTTTATTGTTTATTCTAAACAAGTTTGAACACCTGTACAGATTTATTCTACAATCACTGTGAGTGATTTTTCACTTCTCATTGATTTTCTAGACGGGTTTATATACCCATCTCATATACACTTACACAATTTTTGGTTATATATTATTTCTTTCATAAGTAAGACCAGTAAGAAGAGAACGTTTTGAATAACTCCCTCCCTTCTAAAAGCTAATTGTAGGCACAGGTCATCTTATTTGTATATTTTAGGTTTTGCCGATTTCAATCACTGAGCCTATAGGAGAGTCTTTTCTAAAAAGGGCTCCCGATTGGCGCTACACTTTATACACATTAAAATGGTCTTGCCTACAGACGATCGTGAAAAAAAAAATGCTCTAGCAAAGCACGGTGGCGTACAACACGTCCAACTGCACTATAAAGGCAAAGTTCCATTCGGATGACACCACCTTTTGGGCTGCTTAAGCTGATTTTGTGTTAGTAAAAGACGATTCGCGATTTTCTGTCTGTTACAGCGTGATGAATGTGCTTACTCCATTACGAACAGTAGTTTTACCAGAACGAGCGCTCCCATCTCATAACTTGCTTCTGAGCATGCACAGATTTTTCATGTCGTTAAAGCCCACACACGACCATTTTTTACAACCCGGAAAAGGACAACGTTAAACACGTCGTGAAAAAATAGAGCATGTTCGAAAACATTTTTGGTCGTTTTTCAGAACCTGAAAAATGCTCTGAAGCTCACACACGGTCGTTTTTAATGACATAAAAAAAAAACGAAAAATGGACGTGTGTACGTGGCAATATACTCTCAAAATACCTGTGCTATAGATGTCCTTTATATGCAATTATATATCAGACAGGAGGCTCATATCTTGCATTTATCTTTCTTTATTAAATGCTCATAGCAGAAGAAATTTTCTTCATATTTTATGTAATTTATTAAACTTTTTCTAATAAAATGGTGGAAAAGGGGGACTACAATTCCCAGCAGTCCCAGCAAGTCTAAGCCACTCCTCCCAGTGGTATGTATATAAGGGACTGCACTGGAGCACTTCTTCCTCTTTCTTTCTGCTCATGGCAAGAAAAAGATAAGTACACTAGTTTTATCCTTATTATTGTGATGGAATTTGGCTAGAGTATTATTAATATTAATATTATTATTATCATTTTCACTGATCATTGTTACTGATATCTGTTCTTTGGGATTATTGAGTTCTGGGGGCTCCCCCCCTCCCCTCTCTCTCTCCCGATTTTTCTATTCGCAAGCTCCTCCTGTACTGTCTGTGTAGAGACAGTTACGAGTTCTATTTTGTTTATTCGCTTCCCCTCTTTTTATCGTTGTCCTTATCCGTCGTTTGGGTTACTTTTCCGTTCCTTACATTATTCCCCTCCTTAGAACCTTACCTGGTGTGTTTTCCCTCACAGAGCTCCGTTATCTCGCGAGATTACGCCATCTTGCTCAGGCGTCATCTCGCCTGTCCCCATATTCATCTAGGATTTCACAAGAGCCGCATCTGCAGGCGCGCGCGCACCCTCTCTCTCTCCCGCACGTCACTGTTAGGGGCGGGAGAGAGGGATCTAGCCATCCACTTAGGATCTTCCTGTAGTCTCGCGAAACTGCGATTCTATCCTGGACCGCGCTCCCCTCGCTATACACCAGATAGCGGCGAGCGGTGCATGGTCCAGGTCACGGCCCTGAAAGATAAGTTCTAAAAATATATATTTCCACCCTGAGAGCGGATCTCATTGCTGCTTACCTAGAATTAGATTAGCAGTTCCTAGCTCTATAGATATATAGTGAACGAAGCACTCATAACTGAGTGGTCCAATTTTGAGGTTCTACACTAGAATTCAGAGACATTTCATAATGGCAGAGCAATCTGGACTTACCCAGAATGATCTCTCAAGTCCAGGTTTAAACCCTGAGACTCCGCAGCTACTAACTGCGACCCAGATACAAGAGCTCATAGCTAGCTCCATCCAGGCTGCCTTGGCACATAACTTTAACCCCCACAATGTTCAAACAGAGGTGGTTAAAAAGGACAAGGTCCCTTACAAACGCAAGCACCTGAACACTTGCACCGACTCCCCGGCAGGGGAAGTACAATCCATGCATGAGGCAGGACCCTCCACGGCCTGCCGACCCAGCCATCCTGACAATGAGCGACCCTTGTTATCCAAGGAGTTCCCCCAAAATAAGTTTAAACCTGTCCACCGGGCTAAACCGGACTCATTTAATGAGGAATCAGATTATGATGCATCCGAAGGATCACTGTTGTCAGCTCCTGATGACTCTAAATCCGACCAAGAGGAGGCTGGGCAGATGGCTGGTGAGATGGAAGCCAATTCGGACATACCACCCGAAACTATTTTGGACTCCCTCGGGGAACCATTTTTCAACCCTGAAAATATTTCACACCCCAGATCTGGAGATTGGGCCCCCTTCCGCAGGTGTCCCAATATGTGGAACACTGGACAAGGAGAACCTTAGATAGAACTAACAGAAATAAACTAAGAGCGGAATGTCCCAGACCGTCCATCCCAAAGAAGGTGACGGCTACGCCTGAGATTGACCCGGTATTACTCAAATACTTGACAAAATCAGGCAAATATGCAAAAAAAAGGGCATAGAACGTTCTTTCAAAACGATCCAAGATCGTATTTTAGACATCTTAGGTCCCTTGACAAAAATTCTGAATCTGTCTGAACAGGCGGCCTCCACTGACGGTTCAGTGGACTTAGTTCAACTGAGAGGATGGGCACAACGGGCTATCTGCCTGTTAGGCTCAGCCAACACAACCTGCGCTATTGAACGACGCAGGTCCATTTTGATGAAACTCGACCCACAACTCTCACACTTAGCGGAGTCAGAACCTGGCCCCTCAGCAGAAGGTCTCCTATTCGGAGATGATTTGATGAAGAACATCAATAGATTTGTGGGCCTCTTTAATAGCCTAGACAAGGCCCAGACATCCCTAAAGAAGTCCGGCTATGCTTCTAAGGTTTTTAACAAGGTCGGCAGAGGAAGAGGCCGATCTGCCGGCCGAGGCAATTACTACAGGGCCTACCCGAAGGCACCCGCTCGAGCTTACGCACAGCAACAGTACCCTGTTCCGGTGGCACAACCAGCTCCATTCTTCCCGCCCAGAGGACGCCCATGGAGAGGGCGCGGTGGCAGAGGTTTCCCCAGATCCCGTCCACCCACCGGTAAGTGTATTTACGAATTACCATACGCATATACCTATAGGGGGCAGGCTGAAACATTTTACCCACGTCTGGTACACGATTACTGCAGACGCTTGGATACTGGCCGCAATAGCGGGCTACCAAATAGATTTCATATCCCAACCGATCATGTCTATACAACCGAAGCCCACGCATCTTTCAGCCCAAAATGTGCACCTCATAGACGAGGAACTGCAGAATCTCATCTCAAAGCAGGCAGTGGTAGAAGTAGACCCTTTCTCTCCCGGTTTTGTGAGCAACCTCTTCTTGGTAAGGAAGAAAGATGGAGGTTTCCGACCGGTGATCAATTTGAGGGAATTAAACCAATTCATGACATACCGCCACTTCAAAATGGAGGGCATACATTTATTGAGAGATCTCCTTATCCTGGGGGATTGGCTGGTCAAGATAGATCTCAAAGATGCGTACCTAACGATCCCGATGCACCAATCCTCTCAAACATTTCTAAGATTCCAATGGAAAGATCGTATGTGGCAGTTCACTTGCCACATACTTGCCTACCCTTCGGCATGTCTTCAGCCCCATGGTGTTTCACCAAAATAATGAAACCTGTGGTGGCTGCACTACGATGCAGAGGAGTTCGCCTGATAATTTATCTAGACGATCTCCTAATTATGGCTCATTCAAAAACACTAGCCGAGCTACACAAGCGTTGGACAGTGTCACTCTTAGAGGAACTGGGTTTTCTTATCAATCATTCAAAATCCGTTCTATCTCCAGCTCAGGAAATGGAGTTTTTAGGCTTCTCCGTGGACACCAGACAGGCAGTCTTACGACTACCAGAGTCCAAACTGACTTTGATCAGGAAGGAAATCAGAGCGGTCTTACGCAAAGGTCTCCGTTATTCAGACAAGGTCGCCCTTTGTTCGGAATCGGAGGAAGAATTGCGGTGGTGGCTTTGACATGCCGTAGAATGGAACGGCAAGACTATTTTCAGCTCTCGACCGGACATCGTCTTAGAATCAGATGCGAGTCGACAGGGCTGGGGAGCTCGTTGTGGCATACACACCACAAGAGGGACTTGGTCAGTGGACGAAGCATCCCTCCACATCAATGCGTTGGAACTACTAGCGGCACTCTTTGCCGTCAGGAGTTTTCTCTCTCAGAGGTCCAACTGTTGCGTTCTTTTACGCATGGACAACGTAGCGGCGGTGCAGTATATCAATCGCCTAGGGGGCGCCAGATCCAAGATGTTAGCGGACATCGCATCCGAATTCTGGAATTTCTGCCTATCTCGCAACATCATCCCGATGGCGGAATACATTCCAGGGGTTTCCAACTGTGTGGCAGACTGGAACTCCCGATATCTCACGGATTCCAGCGATTGGACGTTGGACAGATCGGTTTTTCAAGTACTGCAGGATCTCTGGGGCCCGTTTCACACAGATCTGTTCGCCTCGAGACTCAACCGGCAGTTAGTCCGCTTTTACAGCTGGCGACCGGATCCGGAAGCAGTAGCTGTGGACGCCTTTCTCCAACAGTGGCCCGAGGGGATACATTACGCATTTCCCCCCTTCACGCTGATCACCAGGCTTCCCTTCACATAGTCTCTCAGAAGGCGACACTGGTTCTGATCACCCCGTGGTGGCCGACACAACCTTGGTTCCCGCTGATTCTGGGAATGTCGATCAACTACCCCAGGCTCCTTCCACATTCAACACATCTACTGACAAATCCGACCAAGGGCCTACATCCATTACTTCTGGGAGACAAAATGCTCCTCCTGGCTTGGCTGGTTTCGGGGGGGCCAGGATCTGGTGCAGACCTTTCACAATCAGCTAGAGACCTCCTCACCTTGGCCTGGGCCCCAGGGACTAGATCGGCATACCGATCTGCCTGGGGATTATGGATTCGTTGGTGTGATAGACGACAGATTCATCTAATGACTGTTTTGGATATGACATGTATAACTACTGTAGACGTTGGGGGTGTTTAGCTCTTCTGGCAGATGCGTTTTGGTGTAGTGAGTCCACAGCAAACAGGCAATTGGCGTCAAGGGCCTGGTAGCCCACGTTTATTAAATAGAGAAAACAAAACAAAAGTCCATTCAGGAATCCCACGCAGGGGTTTAAACGTGATTCAGCAACAACTGAAAATAACAGCCCACCTGGCTACTCTTTAACAGCACTGCGGCTACAGGTACTGGTTCCTCAAACCATCACCTCCTCCAGACCCACGGTCCTGGATGCACACGGCTCCGAAGCCTTCCAACGCGTACAGCGTCTATCCTCACACAGAGACAATAACAGCCATTGCTCCCACTTCCTTCACCTTCCTTCCCTCATCTGCTCTCCCCAGCCCTTCATTTAATGAGCTGTCTGCACCTGGGCAGGCAGCTTGCAGGCTGTCTTCAAAACCTGGATACAGGTTGGAGATCCAGTCCCACCCAGATCTCTGAAGGATCTCCAAGCCATAGAGCCCCATGTAGCAATAGAAAAAATATGAGAAAACTAAATTTACGCTCTGCAGCTCTGCAATTTGGCTATATGCAGACCGTGTGTCCATTTTTGCTGCGTCTCCATGGTGACAGGGACCCTCACTATTACACTACCTTATTTATACTAGTACAGATTATATATGTTTATAGCTTTGAACTTGCAAGATATGAGCCTCCTGTCTGATATATAATTCGAGATTTTCCTAGCTTGTGACGGAAAATATTAGTTATATGAAGACAGGAGGCGAGTATCTTCCCTCCCGACCCACCCTATCACGAATATTTCTTTATTCTCTTTTCAGGATATTGAATCTCAATACCAAGCTCTCGTTGGCGCTTAGGCAGTGGATTCCTGGGTCCCCGTTGGGACTAAGTTTGTTCCGTTTTTCCGTTTGAGGTCCTGGACAGCGCGGTTGCTATCCATTGGTTACCTTGTTCCGGCACCACGACGAGTGGGACCGTCAGTCCGAAGACTCGGGTGTGAAGTTCTCTTGGATTTATCCTGTTCTGGTATTCGTTCAAGAAAGAGGAAGAAGTGCTCCAGTGCAGTCCCTTATATACATACCACTGGGAGGAGTGGCTTAGACTTGCTGGGACTGCTGGGAATTGTAGTCCCCCTTTTCCACCATTTTATTAGAAAAAGTTTAATAAATTACATAAAATATGAAGAAAATTTCTTCTGCTATGAGCATTTAATAAAGAAAGATAAATGCAAGATACTCGCCTCCTGTCTTCATATAACTAATATTTTCCATCACAAGCTAGGAAAATCTCGAATTACAAGTTGCTATCGCTAATATTTACTTTCAAATTACCTGTGCGATATTTGCCTCTTATATGCAACTATTAGTTGGCTCTACATCTCCTATATTACTATGTGTACTCTCAAAGTACCTGAGCTATATTTGCCTCTTATATGCAACTATTAGTTGTTTCAACAACACCTATTTACTATGTGCCTGACATAAGTGTTACTTGTTTATGGGCCTATGCCCTAAGTTGCGGAACATGTTCGCCTAAACATTCTAATGCTAAGGGTTCACGTATTTCATACCTTCTCCCTTAGTCGCCTAATGCACAATGTAATACTGATAATCGCTTGCATTCAGTTGTGCATTTGAATCCTTAAGTGTATACTATAATTTTAATCGCTAAGCTCTGGTCACATGTTGTAATACGTCCAGGCTCAGTAGCTCAACACCTTTTTTTATGTGAGAGAGAGATGATGTAGAGAACCCCCAAACTCCTGTTTGTGTGGAGTGATGCCTGGGGTCCAAAACTGAATTCTCACATAACATAGCAAGGTATATTGAAATCCTTTCCTATCCGCAGTTGTGGTTCACTCCCATTCGCCAGAGCTGTTACACTTGGGGAGCCACAGTCCGGTCTGAATAATGTGTCTGGGGTTCTGTCCGCTTGAAACCCGGACATATAATTCAAAACCCGGACTGTACAGGTGAATCCTGAACAGGTGGCAATCCTAGTTATGCTGTTGCTCACATCCTCCAATTGTAGGCGTCAGCTTCAAATATAAAGATTGCAAAGGGGTATCCCAAGAGCATTTAATGGATTTCTGGCTGTGTTTATTTGTCACTGTTGCATCCAACACAAGTCAAAAGTGTTTCCCTTGCAGGGTGTCAGTACTGGATCCCTCTAGGAACCAGCGCACTCACCTGACACAGCCTTGGCTGGGAAACATTGATTGGCCAGCTCTCCTTTAAAACACCTGTGTTTTCACACAATCAGTGCTTGTGATAGAGTTACTCTGCTTGCCTTGTGTGATCCAGCCTGACCTGTTAATCTGTAAACTTTGTGTATGACCCGGCTTGTTTGACCCTGCTTGTTGCTTCCGATTTGGTACCTTTTGAACTCTGATCCATCCGTGTATGACCCAGCTTGCCTAGACCACGCTTTGCCTGACTCCTGTAAGCAACATCCATTGCAGCGGTGCACTACTAGCACCAGCAACACCACCAACATCCACACCTGCGGTGAACTACAAGTTCCAGCTTTCCTGCTCATCACAACACCTACTTCAGCAGTGAACTACAAGTGGCAGCTGTCCCGCTCGTCTCAACCCTGCATCCGTGGTGAACTACAAGTCCCAGCGCTGACCTGCTTCCCAAGACCTGCTCATGGTATGTGCTCTTGTTATTGAACTATAGGCATATTAGCACACCTGAACTGTTGTCTGCTGCTAGCCTAATATGAAACCTGACACAGGGGTCTTTGTCAGCACCATCCAGTGTGCAACAAACCATTCAGCCTTCTGGCCAGTTATGAGAAATGTTGTGTCAGCCTAGACCTGTAGACTGATCCAGCACAGACTGTATGCAGTCCCAAAGGCCCCTTTCACTCTGACACGTTTTTCAGGTGGTTCAGCGCTAAAAATAACGCTGCTATACTGCCTGAAAAAATCAGGCCCTGCAGTCTTCAGTGTGAAAGCCTGGAGGCTTTTACACTGAAGTGGTGTGCTAGCAGGACAGCTCCAAAAGTCCTGCTAGCCGCATCTTTGAAGCGGTATAGGAGCAGGGTGTTTACCACTCCTATACTGCTCCTTCCCATTGAAATCAATGGGAAACCTTGGTAATACCGCTGGCAATGCGCCTCTACAGAAGCGCATTGCGGGCGATATCAACCCTTTTTCCCTCCTATACCACCACCGCACCTCCACTGCCCCGTGTGAAAGGGGCCTAACACACTACAAACACTGTTCACTCCATATAAAACTTGAATTATAAAAGTAAAAACAATTTGTGGGAAGTTTTGAAATGTAAAGGATCTGATTCTTTAGTTCTTTTAGAACTCCAAAAAGCAAAGGGCCAGATTCACAGAGCGATTACGCCTGCGTAACAGGAGATGCGCGGCGTAAGTCTAAATGTGCGCGTGCGTTTCGACGCACGGCATCCCCAGAACGCGATACGCAAGAAATCTACTTTTTTTGTCCAGCGTAATTTCGTTAGACAGGCGCATCCATCCGCGCAAAACTGCACTAGACAAACCATTGATTTGCTAGTCAAATATGCTAATGAGGGACTTACGGGGATCCACAAAAGAACGTTGGGGCACCGCAGGCTACGCAGTGTGCGCAACAGCAAAATGTCCTGTCTAAAATTAGACCATATAAAAGCTGGTCTAAAATTTGAAAAATCATCTACATGTCAGAGAAAGCAACACTGTTAGTGAGGAGCTGAGCAGTCACACGTGTTGCACAACAATCTGTATGCCAACATACCAGTGGCATCCATGCTCATAGCTATACTACTGACTTTAGCACAGGATTTTTTTTTTGTTTTACTTTTTATTTGCTTATATAAACTTTACAATTTAATCTATACTAATACAATATTCTTATCTGATACAAGCCCCTCAATCTTCACACACATAGACATCTATGGCATGAGTGATTCTGAGGTGTCTCGCATCTTCAGATTCACCCCTCATGCCATCATGGAATTAACCACAAGCTTGCAGGAGGACATCACCAGCCCAACACATGACACTACCCATGACACCCATGATAGCTACATATACAATCAGAGCCCCATCCCCACAGATTTCGAACAGAACATGTATGGGGACAGCTGGCTGGTGAGTAACACGGGTGGCAGGTATGACTGCCCCCCCCCATGATACACACATCACAAGGGACACATGCACTACTAACATCCTCCTGTCTTTTCCCTTCAAGGTGACTCTGCATATGCACTGGGACCCCATCTCATGACCCCATCTCATGCCAGCTCACATTATGCATCTTTGCACGTTAAACACACACATTAATCATGGCACAATGAGAATGCATGCATGCACACCACTGTGGTCCCTAGCACACACACCCCACATCCTCATCACATTGGATTGGCACAAGCCACCACAAATGAGGGTGACACCCCTTTTCCGGCAGGAATGTCACCCCCACATTCCCAAATCATACACGAACTGAACAAAAAAAATAAAAATTACCAGCAAAAAAAAAATAAGCCCAGCAAAAATATAATTTTACAAAAAAACAACAAAGAAAACACATAAAAGACAAAAATCACTCTGCAAAACAGTCCCCAAATATCTCAGACACGTCACAAACAAACAAATAAACGCTAACAAACAGAACAAAAGCACCTTGCTGTATAGGGAGGGATACAAAGGGATGTACTTTTGCAAAGGAAGTGCGTTTGTGTCTGTCTATTTATGCTGTATGCGTAGTTCTCTAATTTGCCCTAGTCCACTTCCAATTTCACTGATTGCGCCGTTCCCGAGTTGTGAGCATGCACACAGAGGTGCTGACCATGGTCTCCTTCAAGCGCGCATGTGCGAGCCGGCCGGCCCTTCATTTGCATGGGGTCACGGCTCATTTCAATGTAACACGCCCACGTCCTTCCCAATTTGTATTACTCCGCCTTATGCCTCTGAAATAACGTTACGCATGCGCAAATTTCTGCGTAAAAGCGACGAGAATAGGGTGATTGCGCGGCTACATTGCGCAAGTCTAACGTAAAGGCGGTGCGCTACGCCGGTCCAATAATGCGCAGATGTACCTGAATCTGGCCCAAAGTGCTGTGTGAAACGAGATTTGATTCACAAAGTTTCAAAAAACGTCCTCAGAATTTTGAAAATCCCAAATTTTCCACAAACCGCCTCTCTGTTTCTGCCAGCTGTCAAGGTTAAAATTTAATAATAAAAAAATACTGTACAGCAGGAAGAAGGCTTTTTCATGTAGCTTGAAAGCTACATAATAAACATACACAAATCCCTTGAATTACAGAATTTGAGGATGTGTTGAAGCTGTATGTTGTGTTACAGAACAGCACAATGCTCACAAACGCCCTTTAGAGAGGAGGAGGGGTAAGAGAGTGCAATAGTAATGCTGACAGACAGCTGGCTTCTCTGATCTTGGTAGGTACAGGTGTAGAAGGATTTGATGGCCAGTCAACTATCGCCTGATGTACAGTGGCTACATTGGTTGGTCACTTCGAGATAAAGGCTCATGTGCTTTGCCTCCATTTTGTGTAGCCCTACCACTACAATTTCTCTGGTTAATTGCTTGACCCCCTACTACCACCACATGCAAAAAAAAATAATAGTTGGCCTTAAATGTGATCCTCAACTCTTCCAGAGGGCCGCACAAAAGCAGTACACTTTTATGCACTGGTGGACATTGCATCGAGTTTGGCAACCAAAGTGGCAATTTTTGCCAAACCATGAATCTGTGTGATCTGCCTTAAACCCAAGGTGGGTCTAAACCCAAAGCTCATCTCAAACGTCCATCTTCAAAATGTCTTTATGCTACATTGTGCTTAAGCCCCCATTCACACTGCCATGACTTGTCATACGACTTGTCGCTCCGACTTAAAAAAGAGTTCCTGAACTACTTTTGTGCAACTCCATTGAGTTCTGTTAAAGAAGTTGCATGCAAGCCGCTATGAAGTCACACAGGGATGTCGGATATAAAGTTGCAGCAGTATGAATAAGGGATAAAACTACAAACCCTTCAAATAAGTTCTAAGTGGACTGACTAACAAAAGATGTACTGGATTGGTCTTCAATGATGCAGGGCTAGGGCGCAGCTTGGACTATCCACCACTCCTGAGGACTTCACTGTGACAGACATTTTTCTCATTTTATGTATGAGGCTTCACTGACAGCAGCTCCTAATATATGAAACAGGACAAGCTGTCAAGCTGAGAGCTGAGCCCTCCATAATACACCAAGGAGGGAACACTGACAGCAGCTCCTGATACAGAGATCATGCACATGCTGTCATACCGACATAGGCGTGCCCACGGGGTGTGCCGGGTGTGCCCAGGCACACCCTAATCATCCCTGTGCTGTGTCTTTTGTTTGACATATTTTGTCTTGCTGACTGCCTGCAAAATGTACTGTACCTGCAGGCAGTCGGGTCCGGCTGGCAAAAACAGCTGTGGGCTGCGAGTGGGAGGACTGAGCCACTGGTTGCTACAGCCGCCTCGCATCTAGCAACCAGTGATGTCAGAGCCGGCTCTCTCTCCTCTCCTTCCTGTCTCGCACAAAATGATGAGAGAGGAGACACAGCCGATCTGCTCTTTCTCCCCTCAAGTGTGTGTGCTTCAAGGGAAGTCAAGTGTGAAGCTAACAAGCTCACACTTCCCACAGTACACACACAGAAGAGGGAAGAGAGAGCAGATCGGCGAGAGAGGAAGGAGGGAAGAGAGCGCTATCAATGCTGGCTCTTGTGCTCTGAGCTGTTCCATGAGAGAGACGCTCTCAGCTCAGATCCCTGCTGGAAGGCAGTAGGCAGACAGCATTCATGACATGAGGACTGTTAGGAGACACTAAAAGGAGGCACTAATGAACACTGATACAGGGGGGCGCCAGGTGGGTTCTGTAGCTCCCCCATAATTTCACATATAGCACCCCTTCAGCAGCTGCCTCTGAAAGATATTTGGGTGTGCTGCTACCAGTGACACTCCTGCCCCTCAGCCTGCCCCTGTGTGTCCAGAGATTGGCAAACAGCATGTCAGGCTACAGGTTCTCATTCCTGTGCCCCGTGCAGCATAAGGGGGAGGGATCCTGGAAGCACCTGCTATTATCCAATCATGCTGTGCCTTTGCTACAATCCCTCCCACTTCTGCTGCCGCCTTGTTTTGATTTCAGGCAGCTCCAGAGGAAAAAGAAGAAGCAAAGACCTCCCAGCTCTCCAACTCCCATGTGAGTCTTTTTCTAATGTATTCTTCAGGGAGGGGAGAAGAAGGTTGTGCAGCAGCTTGTAGAGTGATAGGTTTGCGTTTAGTACAGACAGACAGCAGTGTTCTCCAGAGGGGGACAGGACAAGGGGAAGACACTCTTATAAGTTATATATGGTGTAATTATCAGGCTGCTAGATCCTCAGCATCAGACAACAGAACACACACACCTCATACATTGATTTATATCAGCAAGAATCATGTTTATTACAGAGACTTCTGTGATAGGGAGAAACAAATCCATGAGATCTGTGCATTCTGTCCCTTTCCTGTCTCTGCTAGCTCCATCTTTAACCCATTTGGCTAATGCACACTTGTTTTGCCCTCTGAAGAGCAATCAACATTTAGATTGCTTTTTAGAAAACATTAGACAGGTGATAAGAAGGTGTTATATCACCTCCTCCCCGCCTGCTTTATCTCCTTGAACCCCACACTAGTGCACCACAACTGTGTGTATTGCAGAGCATCTCTGTTCACTTGAATGGGCTGTGTTCAGTGGGTGGTAGCTCCTGCCAGAAGCCACATGTTCCCACCATGACAAAAAACATCCAAATCACAGCATGTAAACAACTTCAGCTGCTGCCCATGCAGCTAAAATAGTAGGAGTTGGGGGTGGTAAAAATGTGTCTCAATTAAATAATTTTCCAACCCCTTAACCACTAGTGTGATTGAGCCCTGGTTTGGTGTCAATCTCAATATAAGTAAAGTGAACTTTCCCTCTCCCTCATCATGTTACCATAAAGTTTTTTTTTTAACTAATCTGATAAATATATATGCCACTAAATACATATACCACCAATGTAAGGGCTCAGTACATTTGCAGTAAGGAGGCAAAAAAGTAGGCATTTGAGCCGTGGGTTTATTGTCACCTGAACCACTGGTTATTATATCTGCAGAGCCTGGACCAGCTCTGTGACATCAGCTGACAGCAGGCTTTAGCGGAAGGGGGTAGAGTGGTGTGCACTTTGTGGATTGTCTGTGGTGTAAGCTTATTACTGGTTGGAAGCTTCTGTGGAGGCTCTCAAAATTTAGAGCTAGGACTACAGAAAATAGGATGCCTTGATTGGCTCTGTAGCTTACGCATGCAAATGTGTGCTGACTAAACCCCGGCTTTTAACGCACACTGTTAGACAGAATAATTTGATTGGTTAGCAGGCTGGTCAGTAAGTTGATCTGGGAATATCTTTGGTTTTGTTTTGCATGCGTTGCCCTTCCATGTGCTTCCATGTGCTCCTTGCTGTAAAGGCCAGTTATAGGTGAGGGCATTGGTCATTTGTTTGTACTGAAATCTGAAAGTGTAATACTTGAACTTTCAAATAAATAATCTTTGTAAGGGTTTATGCACTATGGTAGAATTTATTTTCCATACATATATTTTGACTGCAGCTACCATGTGATGATGTCAGTTGACAAACCTTTGAAAATTGTAATGTAGTTTTTTCATTTGGAGCCAGTCAGAGTGGGATGGTGCTGCCGGATTACAATTAAGTGTGTTTGGGCCTATGAATTGTGGCAGCAGCCTCTGGTAGCGCCCTGTATGCTCACAGATGTGGTGGTGGCGGCGGCGCACCAAAGTGGGTGTAAAGATCTTAAATATACAGGTGAACTTTTGTTTTATTGCACATGTCACTTTTTTTTTGGTGGAGGAACAATGAAAATGGCAGCTAATAGCCATCAGGAGATCCGCTTTTGTTTGTAATGCATACATAAATTTAATCTGATGGTTTCAACTTTATTCACTTTTTTTTTAGTTATGTATGCATCACTTTGTTTGCACTCAACACTTTAATAAGTTTTGCACAGAATGCAATCGGCACGAATCAGCACATATATTTAATATTTAGGTATTTCTCAAAGTGTTTGTTCATTCACACGTAATGCAGTGTGCTGTTTTCTCTGTGTTATTATCATATTTTTTTATATCTTTTAGTGAATTACCACTAAGCACTTTAGTTTCTATGCACATTTATCAGATTCTATTTAGCCTATTTCTCTTAGGCCACTCCCACTGTCGGGTGTTATCTCTGCATGCCCACTATGAACCGTGGTATGCTAAGTGCTTTAATTTTTATTTAATTTTTGTGTTCCCTAGGTATTTCACAATCCTAGCAACACCCATGCACCATTGTGAGAGGTAGTATTTCACTTTTTCTAGCTAATAAGCAATGGTGGAGGGTGTCAGGAACCTATCTGTGGTCTGCAGAGCAATCTTGCATCCCCTGACATTTAGTCTATAGTAGCCTGCTGGGACTCAGGGCTGTCATCATTGGCAGATTGATATGAGAAGAGGAGTTGTTTGTGGTGCAAACGAGGAAGTGGTCTGGGAGAGCTTCTGGTGTTGGCATGGGACAAAGTATGACTGATTCTTTTAATGGTTCTCTGGCTTCTTTGCAGCCCTTAAAGTGGAAGTAAACCCTTTTTTGGCACTTGTACCTACAGGTAAGCCTATAATAAGGCTTACCTGTAGGTACAGTGAATATCTCCTAAACCTGCATGTTTTAGGAGATATTCACGCTGCATGCTGGCGGTGACGTCACCGGCACATGCACTCTGTAGGAACGGTATATCTGTGCCATCGCTTCACAGCTTTGTGCGCGGTGGAGTGACATCAACCCAGCACGGCCAATCAGACAGCTGGAGGACATGAACCTGGAGGGAAGACCAGGTGAAGATGGAGGAGACTGTCAGTGGTGACATCACAGCACTGGAGGGCTTTGTTCTAAGGTAAGTATTTCATAATGTGGTAGTATGTGCTGCAAAGTAACACATTATTCCTTTATTATGCAGGGTTTAAAAAAAAGCACTAATGGGCACTGATAGGCTGCATTAATGAGCATGTATGCTTCTAACAAGACCTCTGGAGTGCATTCTATTCTTGAGATATATATATATATCGTTTTATAATCTTGAATAGCAGCAGGCAAGTGGCTTCAGGGCAGCCTGCCAGATTGAGGTGAGTGAGAGAGGGAGAGACAGCACTGAGCAGGGCAGCTTGCTAACTAGATCGAGGTGAGAGAGATGAGTCATGATTGAGAGAGCGAGCGAGAGCGAGCGAGAGAGAGCGAGAGAGAGCGAGAGAGAGAGATAGAGAGACACAGCACTGAGCAGGGCAGCAGTTTCATATTTCATAATATTTCATAATATTTCATAATCACCACACCAGCACCCTGATCACTGTCATACCAGCATCTTGATCACCGCTATACACCGTACCAACATCCTGATCACCGTAATGCCCCATACCAACATCCTGATCACCACCATACCCCATATCTATACTCCACACCAGTGCCATGATCAATGCCATATCATCATCCTGATCACTGCCATACCCCCATATTATTGTCCTAATCATCACCATAACCCATACCAGCATCCTGATCAATTGAAATTCTTAAGGTGTATATATACACACACACAGACGCACGTGTGCTTGACCTTTGGTTTGAGGTGCACACCCTAATGCAATAGGCTGCGCACGCCTATGCATACCGACATAAGATATACAATGAGATGCATAAAATGTAGGGCTGTGAATTTTACAGCTGTGTAATGTTTTTTTGTTTCAGTAGCACTTATAGGGGTTACTGCATAAAGGAAGCCTGCAAACAGCATTTTCCAACAGGGTTTCTTTAAGGCTGGGTTCACTTCTAAACCACATGCGGCTCACAGCAGGGTCCAATGCGTCCCGGTTCACCGTTTGGTATACACATTTTTGGCTGAAATTTGGACCTGAAGAAGAACAAAAGACACACAAGACTCCTCTGCAATTCGCACTGGTGCCACAGTGGCGATATGTGAACCGACTCCATAGAGAGTCGGTCACAATCTCCTGCTTCTGCTAATTGGATGCAGTTAAACCACATCCAATTCACACTAGTGTGAACCCAGTCTAAAGGCCTGTTTAATGACAGCTACACTTTAAACTTTCACCAGCTGATAGTTATGTGTAGCTATGTTCTTCTTTCATATGTTGCACAGTCATGCCCAATTTTTTTTCACTGGGTTGAATGTAGCTATATATTTAAATGAATCCTAAGATATGCAACTATATTGTTTAATAATTCAAAGGATTTTACAAACTCCCTACTGTGGTCGATAATTTCATAATTTCATCTTTCTGAATGTACAAAGCAGTGCTACTCTCTGTGATGTACACTTCTTTGACACATTTATCTTTATATCATAAGCAATTACAAAAAATACAGTTTATCAAATTTTGGTTAGAAAACCTTCATTTTTACAAGGACAGTTTCAGCACTTAAAGAAAACTATACTTTTTTTTTGAAAAAAAATAAATAGTTAAAAAACTATACCTAAAAAAGTAAATACAATTGTCTATCTATAACAAAGAGAAGCTCCAAATTAGGCCATACCTTTTTTGTACTTCACTAATAAACATAATACAGATTTGTATTTTCCCATACTTTACAAATGAGAAACAAGAGGGTCAGCCATGTGTGATGTTGCTTATTAGGGACGAGCTTCGAGTCAAACTCATGTTTGACTCGAACATTGCCTGTTCGCCAAACAGCGAACAATTTGGGGTGTTCATTGCAAATTCGAAAAGCAGTGGAACACCCTGTAAAAATCTATGGGAGAAATCTAAAGTGCTCATTTTAAAGGCTTATATGCAAGTTATTGTCATAAAAAGTGTTTGGGGACCTAGGTTTTTCGGGAGAAGTGATTTTAACCACTTAAGGACCGCCTACTGCACATTTACGTCAGCAGAATGGCACGGCTGGGCACATCAACGTATATATACGTTGATTTTAGTACCCAGCCGTGGGACCCGGTCCGAAGCTCCGGGACCGCGGGATTCGCGGACCCGATCGCCGCTGGAGTACGGCGATCCGTCCCTGGAGCGGAAGAACGGGGAGAGCCGTGTGTACACACGGCTTCCCCGTGCTTCTCTGTGGCCGCAGCATCGGATCGCGTCATCCCTGTAATAGGGGGACGCGATCGATGATGTCACACCTACAGCCACACCCCCCTACAGATATAAACAAACACACTAGGTCTCACATCCCCTACAGCGCCACCTGTGGTTAACTCCCAAACTGCAGCTGTCATTTCCACAGTAAACAATGCAATTTAAATGCATTTTTTGCTGTGAAAATGACAATTGTCCCAAAAATGTGTCAAAATTGTCCGAAGTGTCCGCCATATTGTCGCAGTCACGAAAAAAAATCGCTGATCGCCGCTATTATTAGTAAAAAAAAAAAAATTAATAAAAATGCAATAAAACTATCCCTTATTTTGTAAACGCTATAAATTTTGCGAAAACCGACCGATAAACGCTTATTGCGATTTTTTTTTTTTACCAAAAATACGTAGAAGAATACGTATCGGCCTAAACTGAGGAAAAAAAATGTTTTTTTATATATTTTTGGGGGATATTTATTATAGCAAAAAGTAAAAAATAAAGGGATTTTTAAATACAGCTTGCCTGTAAAATCCTTTTCTTGGAGTACATCACGGGACACAGAGCGGCATATTCATTACTATATGGGTTATATGGAGTACCTTCAGGTGTGGACACTGGCAATCTCAAACAGGAAGTCCCCTCCCTATATAACCCCCTCCCCTAGAGGGAGTCCCTCAGTTTTGTAGCAAGCAGTATGCCTCCCAAAAATGTTCCCCAAAAGAGGGGTGGGAGCTCTGTGTCCCGTGATGTACTTCAAGAAAAGGATTTTACAGGTAAGCTGTATTTAAAAATTTAGAAATTTTTCTTTCTCGTACATCACGGGACACAGAGCGGCATATTCATTACTATATGGGATGTCCGAAAGCAATGCTTTAATGAGGGGAGGGAGACATCTTCTCAAAAGAGATTGAATTTAGAGGTATACTCAAATAATAATAATAAATGCAACTTAGTCAAGAAAAAAACTTTTTTTTTTCTTTTACAACCAAGGGTGCCCCTGATCCCGAGGATCTTAAACCGCAGCCTGTAGTACTGCCTGCCCAAAGGCTGAATCCGCATTCCTTCTCACGTCTAGTTGATAAAACCTTGTAAACGTGTGGACTGATGACCACGTTGCCGCCTTGCATATCTGAGCCATAGAGATCTGATGGTGTGCTGCCCAGGAGGCGCCCATGGCCCTGGTAGAATGGGCTTTTACCGACAAAGGAGGAGGCAACCTCTTCAAACCGTAGGCCTGAATGATTAATTGTCTAATCCATCTTGAGATGGTGGATTTTGCAGCTGCCTGCCCCTTCTTGGGGCCATCTGGTAGAACGAACAACACATCTGTTTTCCGGATCTTTTCTGTAGCTTTAAGATAGGCCTTCATGGCCCGGACAATATCCAAGGTATGCAGCAACCCCTCCTTTCTAGATGTGGGTTTCGGAAAGAAGGATGGAAGTACCAAATCCTGGTTCAAGTGAAAATTGGATATAACCTTTGGTAGAAAGGAAGGATGGGGCCGGAGAACTGCCATGTCCTTATGTAGAACGAGATATGGTTCCTTACACGATAAGGCTGCCAACTCTGACACTCTCCTGGCTGAAACTATGGCGACCAAGAATACCAACTTTCTTGTCAGTAAAACTAAAGGAATCTCAGCCAACGGCTCAAAGGGTTGTTTCTGTAGAGTGGACAGGACAAGATTTAAGTCCCATGGACAAATTGGTGACTTGACAGGAGGATTAATACGCAAGACCCCCTGTATGAAGGTCTTTACCAGCGAGTGGGTGGCCAGCGGCCTCTGAAACCACACTGACAGAGCTGAAATCTGTCCCTTGATTGTGCTTAATGCCAGGCCTTTATCCACTCCTAGCTGGAGAAAACTTAACACCCTATCAATGGTATATTTGCGGGAATTCCATCTTTTGGATTCACACCAGCCTACGTAGTTCCTCCACACCCTGTAATAAATCACCCTGGAGGCCGGCTTTCTAGCCCTAATCAGGGTAGGAATTACCTGCCTAGACAGACCTCTATCCCTGAGAATCAGGGATTCAGCCTCCAGGCCGTCAAATTTAGACGCTGTAATGTAGGGTGGAGGATCGGGCCTTGTGAGAGTAGGTCTGGTCGTAGAGGAAGAGTCCAAAGGTCTCCCACTGCCATCTTCAGGACTAGTGAGTACCATGTCCTTCGGGGCCAAGCTGGAGCTACTAGAATGACTGGCTTGTGCTCCACTCTGATCCTGCGCAACAGGCGAGGAAGTAACTGTAGCGGAGGGAATGCATATAGAAGTTTGAATTGATGCCAAGGGCAAACCAACGCATCGGTTCCGCAGGCCATAGGGTCCCTCGCTCGAGACACGAACCTGTCTAGTTTCTTGTTGAACCTGGATGCCATTATATCTATGTCTGGCATTCCCCACTTCTGGCAGATTGTCTGAAAGACCTGGGGATGCAGAGACCACTCCCCCGGCGACAGAATCTGGCGACTTAAGAAGTCTGCCTGCAGGTTGTCCACTCCGGGAATGAATATCGCCGAAATGCAGGGTACATAAACCTCTGCCCATTGAAAAATCAAGCTCACCTCCCTCTGAGCGGCCTGACTCCTGGTTCCCCCTTGGTGGTTTATGTATGCCACCGCTGTGGCATTGTCTGACTGGATTCTCACCGGGGACCCCTGTAATCTGGAAGTCCATGCCAGGAGGGCTAGGCGAGCAGCTCTGATCTCCAAGACATTGATGGGTAGCTGCCTCTCTGCTTCCGCCCAAGTTCCCTGGCGAGAGAACCCCTCCAAGACCGCCCCCCAGCCTGCCAGGCTGGCGTCTGTGGTAACTACCTTCCAGACAACTGGGCTGAAGGACCTTCCCTTTAGAAGATTCTGAGGGTTTAACCACCAGGCCAGGCTTTGTCGGACCTTTGACGATAGCGTCAAAGGGGACTCCAAGGCATGTGCTCTCTTGCCCCAGGCTGCTAGAATGGCTGCCTGTAGGACGCGAGTGTGGATCTGAGCGTATGGTACTGCCTCGAACGTGGCCACTAGCTTGCCTAGTAATCGCATACACAGGCGAATAGTTGGTTTCTTCTTGCTTAGAACCAACTTAACCAACCCCTTGATAGCCTCGACCTTTACAAGGGGCAGGAACACCCTTTGCTGTTCTGTGTCTAACCTCATGCCGAGGTATTAAAACTGCTTTGTAGGATGGAACGCTGACTTTTCGCGGTTTAGGACCCAGCCAGACCTTTCGAGGTACTGAACCGTGAGGTTTACCGCCTGTTGCAGACACGGCCGTGAGTGATCTATGATTAAAAGGTCGTCCAAGTATGCTAGGACTGTGACCCCTTGGATCCTTAGATTGGCCCGAACTGGGGCTAGGATCTTCGTGAATACCCGGGGGGCCGTGGCTAGCCCGAAGGGGAGCACCCTGAATTGGGAAGTGTCGCTGCCCCACTGCGAAGCGTAAAAATCTTTGATGCGACTGAAAGATTGGTACATGAAGCTAAGCATCCTTTATGTCTATGGAAGCCAGAAAATCGTCCCTCTGGAGCGTGGCGACTGCTGACCGGATGGATTCCATCCGGAAGGAACGAACCCTTAGGTAAACGTTTAAACTCTTTAGGTCCAAGATTGGCCTGACATCGCCGTTGGGCTTTGGTATGACAAAGAGATTGGAATAGAAACCTAGCCCCTGCTCTTGGGCTGGTACCTCTATTATCACGCCCTGGCAAAGTAGGTGATCCAAAGCTGCCAGCATCGAGGCCTTCTTTGCTGGATCCTTTGGTAGCCTTGACTCTTGAAAATGAGGCGGAGGAAACTTTAGAAACTCCAGTCTGTAGCCTGTGGTTACAGACGCCCGGACCCATTTGTCGGGGATCTTGGCTTCCCAAACTTCTGAGAAGAAACGAAGCCTTCCCCCCACCCGCAAGAGTGGGGGCGCCCCTTCATAAGGCAGACTTAGGGGCTGGTTTTGTCGGCTTGCGATACCATGGTCTCTTACCCCCAGGGGCCTGTCCCTACGATCTACTGTTAAAGTTGGATCGCGCAGGCGGCCGTCGATACTGCCTGGAATTTGAGGGCCCTGAGACAGGAAAGAGCTGCCTTTTAAATTAAGGACCCCGGAATGTCTTTTTGACTGGTAAAAGGGTACTTTTGCCACTTGAAATAGTCTGAATGTATTTATCCAGATCCTCTCCGAAGAGTCGTCCTCCATGGAAGGGAAACCCTGCCAGAAGCTTTTTGCATGGGGGCTCCGCCGCCCAGTTCTTCAACCATAAGAGCCTTCTCATGTGCACCAAAAATAGTGATAAACGAGAGGCCTGCTGGATGGAATCCTTTATAGCATCTACAGCAAAACACAGAGCTCTGGGAATGTCAGAAAACTCTTCTGCTTGTTGGGTAGGCATGTCTTTTAGCATTTCTTTTGTCTGGTCCTTTAACGCCTGACAAACTCCAATTGCAGCCACAGCTGGCTGTACCACTGCTCCTGCCATAGCAAAGGATGCTTTTAAAAGTGTCTCTAACCGTTTATCAACCGGATCTTTAAACATTTGTATGTTTTCCACCGGGCAAGTTAGTGATTTATTCACACACGAGATGGCTGCATCCACCACTGGGAGCTTCCACCTCTTCGAGAATTTTTCCTCCATAGGGTAAATGACCGCAAATCTCTTTGGCGGCAGAAAAATCCTGTCCGGTCGTACCCAATCCTGAAAGATCAATTCCTCCAAGAGAGGATGGATCGGAAAAACCGCGTTGTTCAACGGAGCTTTCAAAGAGCCCAGAGAGGATACCACAGGAACCTGAGGCTCTGGCAATGGTAAATTAAATGCCGAGCGGACCATGTCCGTCAAAGACTGCACCCACAGTCTCTCTGTCTGGGAGTCTGAAAATGGTTCCTCAGAGGTAGATCCCTCAATCCCTGAACCCTCTTGGTTCAGGTCTAGTTGATCCTCCTGCGATTCCAATTCCTCCGGAGAGAGAATTTCAGCATCTGAGGATACACCTTTTGGTAATGGGGATCTAGCCCGTTTCTTGCCAGGAATAGATCTAGCAATCAACGCTGCTAATCTTTCTTCTAGCCCCCCTAGGGATACAGCTAGCATCTCCTCTGTGATAAACACAGGGCTGGGCTGATCTGGGCCAGCCTCCGCACCAGACCCCCCCAATGGCTCATCCAAGGCGACCTTCATGGGAATAAGCTGCGGGGAAAGTATCGGCATATCATCAGAATCAGAGGGGGAACCCCTTTGTTTTTTGGTCTTTTTTGTACCCTTTGACCCCGAACTTTTGGAAGCCATAATACAAAATCGAGGGACTCCACCTACAACAGCAGACTGTAGTGGCCAGGAGTACACTAGGGTTTAGGGGACAATAGATCACTAATGCCCAAAAACTGATGGGGCCCTGTATGTTTTTTTTTTTTTTTTTTTTTAATATAAGTCTTTTTTTTTTTTTTTAAAACATACAGCGTCCCCAAACTTAGTTTGCCAGCCTCCAACCTGTTGCAAAAGGTAATTTTTTGGCTTAACAGAAAAGCATTGGAACCAAGTCCAGCATGTACTACCCCTCTTCCGCCACCGGGAGTCACTGTTCTGCCGCTCTGCGTCCTCTCCCTTTCAGATCAGCCTCAGACTGAGCTGACTATAGCCTGCTGATTTATAACAGCACATAAGGCGCGCCCCTGATGACGCTGCAGGCACGCCCCCCCCTCGCCCTCCCCTCCGAACGGCGCGAAAAACGTCTATAAGACGTGCGCGCGCACGCGTATGCCGGAGAAGGAAGCGCATGGAGGAGCCGCGCTGCTGGAGACCCAGGACTGCAGTACCAGGCGGCAGAATCAAACCCCCGGCCAGGTAGGACTCTCCAAAAGGCCCCATAGGGGTCCTTACTAGCCCTGGGAAGACAGCAGCAGGTAGCTAGCAAACACAATTGTTTCTTTAGACAGGGGAACCTAGTGCTGGGGGAATGAGATCATCCTGTCTTCTCAGACATAGTGAGCAAGGTTGCCAATGCAGAGCATACTTAGGCTACCCCCCTTTTAGGTTACCCCGGAGAGCCTGCTGTCGAACCAAGTCCCGCAGGCTCCCCTCTTACCTGCTCCATGCTGCAGGATGTTTGTCTAGCAAAACGATCCAATCTTCTCCCATCTCCGTGGGTAGCGTAATAGACCTTCAGGCCCTGGGGTCCTATGAAGGTACCCACTGTCCTGGACCTATATAGCACCCTGGCAAACAGGAACTTATGGTCTTTACGAACTCCAAGTCCTGGGCCCAGGGTCCAGCCCTCCAAAGAGGAGCATTATAGGCAAAACCCCACGGTTTGGGGCCCGGGTACTGTCCACTTTGGCACTGAGGCTCCTTGGACAGATCCGGTTAGCCCGCCCCTAATCCCAAGGATGTGGAGCAAAGCTATTCCGTGACCAACACCTAAGACACTGGCGAAAAAACTGAGGGACTCCCTCTAGGGGAGGGGGTTATATAGGGAGGGGACTTCCTGTTTGAGATTGCCAGTGTCCACACCTGAAGGTACTCCATATAACCCATATAGTAATGAATATGCCGCTCTGTGTCCCGTGATGTACGAGAAAGAAATTGCATTTTTTTTTAAATTGTCGCTCTATTTTTGTTAATAGCGCAAAAAATAAAAACCGCAGAGGTGATCAAATACCACCAAAAGAAAGCTCTATTTGTGGGAAAAAAAGGACGTCAATTTTGTTTGGGAGCCACGTCGCACGACCGCGCAATTGTCAGTTAAAACGAAGCAGTGCCGAATCGCAAAAAGGGGCAAGGTCCTTTACCTACATTTTGGTCCGGGTCTTAAGTGGTTAATAATGCTTAAAGTGAAACAATAAAAGCAAAATATTCCTTTAAATTTTGTACCTGGGGGTGTCTATAGTATGCCTGTAAAGCAGTGCTTGTTTCCCGTGCTTAGAACTGTCCCTGCACAAACTGTAATTTCTGAAAAAAAAGTCATTTAAAACTACTCGCTGCTATAATGAATTGTTGGCTCCTGGAATACATAGAAAAGGCAATGAAATTCATTGATAAAAAAATAGAGTAGATAAAAAATAAAAAATGCATGGCCCCCCAAAATCAATTTCCAGGCCCTTCAGGTCTGGTATGGATATTAAGGGGAACTCCACCCCAAATTTTAAAATAAAAATGATGTGGGGTTCTCCTTAATATCCATACCAGACCTGAAGGGCCTGGTAATTAAATATTGGGGGACCCCCACGCATTTATTTTTTTATTAATGACTTTATCTGTATTGCGTGGAGCCGACAATTCATTATAGCTGTGAGTGGTTTTAAATGACTTTTTCTCCTTCAGAAATTACATTTTGTGCAGGGACAGTTCTAAGCATGGGAAACAAGTGCTACTTCACAGGCATACTATACACCCCCCCCCCCAGGTACAAAATTTAAAGGATATATTTTCACGTTTATTGTTTCACATTAAGCATTATTAAAATCACTGCTCCCAAAAAAACTGCAGTCTTTTTTTGCATTGATACATATCCCCTGGGGCAGGACCTGGGTCCCCAAACAGTTTTTAGGACAATAACTTGCATATTAGCCTTTAAAACTAGCACTTTAGATTTCAAACGTAAGAGTCCCATAGACTTTAACAGGGTTTTAATGTTCACTTGAACTTTTGGTCTGTGTTCAGCTCATCACTATTGCTTAGGATTCAGTGCAAGAAGCCCTATACAAAACTGGCTCCTTGCTTCTCAACTGTAGACTAAAGCCTCGTACACACAAGCAGATTTTTGGACAACCGTTTGTCAGTTTTTTGTTGCATGCTAGTCTCATGTCAAAAGTGAAGAGGTTACTCACAATATGAAAATTCTCGTATGACACAACTTCAGAAGTGACATAATATGTTGAATAGTTTTGTATGTATTCTTTTGTTTCTGAGCATGCATAGTTTTGTTCTTACGATTTTTTCAGACAAAAACCATACTAATTAAATGAAAATTGGATGTTGAGTTCACGTACGACAAACATTTTAAAGTCTGCACATCCAGCTTTTGTCAGACGAAAAATCAGTATCGGCTGTCGAAAGCACCATACTAACTACCATGCTAACGATCCGAAAAATTGTCAGTATTGTGTGTATGGGCCTTAAAGGGGTTGTAAAGGTTTGTTTTTTATTTTTCAAATGGGCTAGTGCATTGTTGATGCACTTACCTTTTCCTTTGATTTCCCTTCTAAATGTTGTTTTTCCTTTGTCTGAATTTCTCACTTTCTGTTTCTCCTCAGTAAACTTCACACCAAAATCCGAGTGGTGTGTAGTCAGCCAGAACAGCTTACTGAGGAGAAACAGGAAGTGAGAAATTCAGACAAAGAAAACAAAGGAAACAAAAAAAACATTTAGAAGGTAAATCGAAGGAAAAGATAAGTGAACCAATAATGCATTAGCTTAAAGGAATCTATTTAGAAAATAAAAAACAAACCTTTGCAACCCCTTTAAGGCTTCATTCACACCTAAGCATAGTGCAGCAATAGCTTTTTTCTGTATTTTCATGGCAATTCCAGTATGCTCAGGTGTGAATGGAGCCTAATGCCCTGTACACACAATCGGTTCATCCGATGAAAGCGGACTGATGGATTTTTTCATCAGATATCCGATGAAGCTGACTTTTATCAGTCGTACCTACACACCATCGGTTAAAAAAACGATTGTGTCAGAACGCGGTGACGTAAAACAAAAGAAAATGAAGTTCAATGCTTCCGAGCTGAGTATGCGTTGATTTTTAACCGATGGATTTCCCCACAGACGATCGTTTTTTTCTATCGTTTTTTTAACCATCAGATAATTTTAAAACAAGTTCTACGTTTTTTAACCGATGGATAAATAACCGATGGGGCCCACACACGATTGGTTAGTCTGATGAAAACGGTCCATCAGAACGTTTTTATCAGACAAACCGATCGTGTGTACGTGGCATAAGGAGTGAGTTTCAGGAACCAGCCTATATAAAAAGAAGTGGAATGGAATGGGTGATGCTGCCCTAAAACAGGTGTTTCCAATAAAAGTAAAATCATTTTTGATAGATGTCTCCATACTCTTGGGGGTATAAAACATTTGTTGAATGTCGGAAACATGTGCAAACTGAATGAAATGTACTCTTATGTTTTCAAATAGTTTAACTCCAATATCGTTAGCTCCATCTAGAAACCCAAATGCAGTATTTTTACTCATTAAGGTCATTTAGAAAACTATACTGCATTTTGTCTACTAGATGGAGCTGATGATACAGGAGTTAATCTATTCGAAACATATGGTGACATTCAGTTAAGCTTGCAGGAATGTTTCCATCGTTCATGCAACAATTGTTTTATAAATAGACCTCTTAAAGTGAATCTGTTCCCAGACAATGCACAGTAAATTATTTACATTTTCTGAACCTGTATTAACTCTTTTGCTGCCAAACTCTGCCTCCTACTCTAATCCTCAGGTGACTGGACCATTTTTGTTACAGTTACATAGTAGGTAATGTTGAATAAAGACAATAGGCCATCCAGTTTAACCTGTGTAGGTGTACATGTGTCAGTTTTGATAATAATTTTCCATATCCCTGTATGTTGTGTTCTTTAACAGCTTCTGCTCCAGAAGGTTTTACCCACTTCCTGAACAGGCCATTTTTTTTCTGATACGGCACTGCGTTGCTTTAACTGACAATTGCGCGGTCATGCGACGCTGTACCCAAATAAAATTAATGTAATTTTTTCCACCAAATAACGCTTTCTTTTGGTGGTATTTGATCGCCTATATATATATATTTTTTTTTTTTCTGCTATAAAACATTCCCAATAAAAATAAAATAAAATAAAACAGAATTTCTTCATAAATTTAGGCCAATATGTTTTCTGCTTCATATTTTTAGTAAAAAAAATCCCAATACACATATATTGATTGGTGTGTGCAAAAGTTCTAGGCCCAGATTCAGACATCGCCGCACATTTATGCCGCCGTAGCGTATCTTTTACGCTATGCCGACGTAGCACAGAGGCAAGCATGGAATTCACAAAGCACCAGCGTGGCATATATTTCGTAGTCGTAAGCCGCCGTAATTGGAAGTAGGTGGAAGTGGGCTGGAAGTAGGCGTGATCCATGCTAATGAAGTGTGACCCCATGCAAATGATGTGCCGGGCGCCAGACAAGTACTTAAAATGAACTGCGCATGCATCGAGACGTGGACGTATCCCCTTGCACATGCGCACAACCACGTCGGAACAACTCCCTAAGATACGCCGGATCACTGTGTACGTCGTTAACATAACCTACGCCCAGCCAGACCCACGTCGGCCCATATTCACAGACGTTCAACATACAATACGTAGGCTTGTGTTCCCCGGTCCATACCTTTTGCATGGGTTGCGCCTTATCTATGGGAAATAACTTTACGCCGGATGTAAAACTTACGCAAACCGCATATATCATGCGCCGGGAACAAGTACGTTTGTGAATCGGCGTATCTCCCTCATTTACATATTTAAATAGAAAATCAATGGGAGCGACACATGCGTCCAGCGTAAATATGCGCCCACTCTACGCCGGCGTAGGCAAGTTACGTCGGTGGGACGAAGTCTGTTTTTAGGTGTATCTTAGTTTGTGGGTCTGGTGCACAGATACAATGGCGCATTTTTTGTACTTACGCAGTGTATCTGGAGATACATTGGTGCAACTGCTTTGTGAATCTGGGCCATAGATTCTACAAAATATGGGATATATTTAGGGACTTTTTAATTATTGTTTTTACTAGTAATGGTGGCAATCTGCAATTTTTAGCTGGATTAAAACATTGTGGCAGACAAATCTGACACTGAGTGACATTTTTTGGGGACCGGTGACACCAATACAGTGATCAGTGCTAAAAAAAATGCTCTGATTACTGTATAAATGACAGTGGCAGGAAAGGGGTTAACACCAGGGACAATGAAATGTTCCCTGGGGAGATGATTTCTAATTGTGTGGGGCAGTATCACACTGAAGAAAAAGAGAGATCTGTGATTTAGCTTACTGGTTAGGATGCATGTCCAAGAGTCTTTTAAAAATATCAATACCCCCCTGTCACCACTAATTGTGGAAGAGAGTTCCACATTCTTATTGCCCTGACATCGAAAAACCCCATGCACGCTTCTCCTCCAATCTCATTGTGTGGCCTCATGTCCTCTTAGGCCACGTACACACGATCAGACCGGTCAGATGAAACTGGTCTTAAGACCAGTTTCATCGGACCGATTCGATGGTGTGTACTGCCCATAAGACCGGTGTCCTTCGGACGAAAGTTTTAAAACTTGCTTTAAAATCTGTCCGACGGACACCTGTCCGTCGGACAGATTTGATGGTTAGTACACAAAAGCATCGGACCAAAACCTGCGCATGCTCAGAATCAAGTCAACGCATGCTTGGAAGCATTGAACTTCGTTTTTGCAGCACGTTGGTGTGTTCTACGTCACCGCGTTCTGGTCTGATCGGATTTTTGGTCCGATAGTGTGTACGCATATCAGACCACTTCAGCATGGTCCGATGAGAATGGTCCGTCGGTCTGATCGTGTGTAAGTCGCCTTACACTTCCTGAGGCTTGGTTCACACCTATGCAGGTTGCAGTTTGCATATTCCAGGTGCATTTTGCATTTTTCAATACACAATTTTTTTGATCCATTGAAGTCTATGAAACCAAAAACCAGAAAAGCCCACGGCCATTTCCATAAAATGCACAGATATGAACGTGACCCAAAGGAAGCCATGTTAAATGAACTGTAGTGTGTTTCTGCAAAACTGAAAAAACACAAAAAATGCATAGGTGTGAACTAGGCCTCAGACTGAATAATTTTTTCTACGCTTCGATCACCATTGAGGTATTTTGCAAATCGCTAATGATTTGTTATTTTTCATTTATCATGTTCCACTATTGTTTACTTACAACTTTAAAAGTTGTACAATGTCCACCAAACCATACATTTTCTAAAGACACAGGACACATTGCATAAAAGTTTGCTACTGATGATTTTTTACATCTTGCAACAGTTGCTCAAGTAATTATAAAACAAGATTTTCTATGAAAATACACATAAGTCATCATTAGCATACACAAAAACAGCATAACCTACAAAATACGAACTAAATCCAAAATATAAACCACATTAAGTTAATAAATAACAAATATTTGTAAAATGTTAAATGTGTCTTTTTCCAAGATGGTGATAAATGAAGGTACACAAAACTGTAAATAGGCAACATATACTAAAAATCTGGAAGCTGGTATCACACATGCATTGTGGTAATGCCAAATTCAGTGTCTTGTGTGCTGTGTTGGTGTGCCTTGCAAAAAAAGATGATGGTGCAAAATTTTAATGCAGCGCATTACAATGCTTGGCAACACATTGCAACATGCTACGTTGCATAGAGTTAAATAAATGCAATTAAAAAAAAAATGAAAAGCAGGAGCCCTGAAATGTGTTGTAACAATGCACCACAGTGCACATATATTGTACCATGCTCACCAGCACCCGCATAATGCATGCCCTCTGGTATGAATGGGTTCTTAGTGTGTTGGTTCTCCAGAGTACACCGACACAAGTAACATGCATTTTGCAATTGGATTGATTTACTAAAGCCCAGGTTCACACTGGGCTGCGGGAGGGAAGCCGTGCGAGTTCAGCTGAACTTGCACGATTTCACTCCCACTGGCAGTCCTGATTTTATCCACGATTTAAGAGACATCTGTGCAGGTTTCTACACAGATGTCAATGTAAATCGCGGCCCGAAATTGCAAAAAGTAGTACAGGAACTACTTTTTGAAACCGGTGCAGCGCCGCAGATGCGACGTCGCACCGATTAAGACGGTGTCATTGCCGACAAATGCCGCCGATTTGAGATGCGATTTGACATGTGAAATCACATCTCAAATCGTACCACATGATACCCAGTGTGAACCTGGGCAAAAATGGAGAGTGGAAAATCTGCTGTAGCTATGCAAGTTAGCCAATCAGCTTGTCTGTCTCTGGTGTGACTGTGTGATGTATCTGTGTGATCTATCAACTGGATATTAAACTCTGTTTAATATTTATATATATATATTTAATATCTAAGCACAATCCAGGCAACTCCAAACACTTCTATAGAAGTGGTGGCAACTGGGTTTGCAGCAGGTAACTTGAAAATAAGGTAAATGAGCTTGAGGGAACACTTAAGCCTCGTACACACAATCGGACTTCCATCAGGACTTTTCCGTGGATTTTTGTTCGAAGGGCGTTGGCCATGAACTTGTTCTGTATACACACACGGCAGAACATTTTTAGCCAACATTTAACCACTTAAGACCCGGACCAAAATGCAGGTAAAGGACCTTGCCCCTTTTTGTGATTCGGCACTGCGTCGTTTTAACTGACAATTGCGCGGTCGTGCGACGTGGCTCCCAAACAAAATTGGCGTCCTTTTTTCCCCACAAATAGAGCTTTCTTTTGGTGGTATTTGATCACCTCTGCGGTTTTTATTTTTTGCGCTATAAACAAAAGCGACAATTTAAAAAAAAATGCAATATTTTTTACTTTTTGCTTTAATAAATATTGCCCAAAAATGGGTTGTGTTTACAACTGTAGGGGTGTGTGGCTGTAGGTGTGACGTCATCGATCACGTCCCCCTATTACAGGGATGACACGATCGATGCTACGGCCACAGAGAAGCACGGGGAAGCCGTGTTTACACACGGCTCTCCCCGTTCTTCTGCTCCAGGGACGGATCGCCACACTGCAGCGGCGATCGGGTCCGCGAATCTCCCGGTCCTGGAGCTTCGGACCGGGTCACGGGCGCACGCCCGCGGCTGGGTACTAAAATCAATGTATATATACGTTGATGTGCCCAGCCGTGCCATTCTGCCGACGTAAATGTGCAGTAGGCGGTCCTTAAGTGGTTAACATACCTTGTGGTTTTTCAGCTCTTTACTGCCACCCTTTGGGCAACTTCTGCTATTGTTGTCTGATGTTTAGCATTGGTTCTGAGCATGCATGTTTGTACTTTGGATTTTAGTTGGACGGATTTGTTTGCACACGATTGGATAATCCGGTGAGCATGAACAGCCATCAATTGTTGCCCTTATTCCACCAAAAATTGTCTAATGGAGCATACACATGTCCATCAGACAATTATTGTCATAAAACTGGATCGTTCTTCCGGGCCTTGACAGTTGATCTTTAGAAATGTCACTCTGATTTAGCCTCCTGCTGCAAACTTGGCTCCTGCTGCTGCTGTAGTAATCTCTGGGTGGCCTGGAAGTGCCTGTCTTGCCTCTTTAGCCTTGTACACATGATCAGATTTTCCAACAGGAATTGTGTGATAATGGTATATGGAGGGGGCGCTAATAATGAATAATAAGAGAATAAACAATAAAGTGAAATCTAATAAATGGTCCGTCTGAACCAACAATAGCAGACTTAGTGAGCAGCAACACACTGAAAATGGTGAAATAGAAATAGATTGTACAAAAAAGATTGTACAAAAAAAAAATGAATGAATAAATAAATGAATGAATAAATAAACTCAAGTCCATTCAAAGAGTGTTAGATAAAGTCCAATCAAGGCTAATCTTTCTCAGATGCAAATTGTAGAAAATGAATTGTAAATTCATGGTGGACACCTTTTACAATTCATTTTCTACAATTTGCATCTGAGAAAGATTAGCCTTGATAGGACTTTATCTAACACTCTTTGAATGGACTTGAGTTTATTTATTCATTCATTTTTTTTTTTGTACAATCTATTTCTATTTCACCATTTTCAGTGTGTTGCTGCTCACTAAGTCTGCTATTGTTGGTTCAGACGGACCATTTATTCGATTTCACTTTATTGTTTATTCTCTTATTATTCATTATTAGCGCCCCCTCCATACACCATTACTGTTCAGTTCAGACCTTTGAAGAGGTCTCTATCTTAGGGGAGCTGCTTATTCACTATAATTAGTTGTTGTCACATTAATTTTTTATTGGCGCGAGATACCACACCTTTTATAGGAATTGTGTGATGACAGACAGTTGGTGGAAAATCCGACTGTTTGTATGCTTCATTGTGCCCTTTGAAAATGTCACGTGTGATGATGTCACACGTGCTCTAGGTGACCCCGGAAGCATGGACGCTTGCTTTTAGTTTGTTAATTATTTGCCGCCATTTTTTAAATTCGTGTTTTTTTTCAGCAATTTTTATAAATAAATCGTTTAAGTTTTAAGGATAATACACTATCTGGAGTACTCCCTTTCTTTATTTGCTTCTTCACTTTTATTTGGACTCACTGTTCATGCTATTTGGACTTTTTTTTGTGTGTGCACAGACTCAATCCATTTTTTGTTGCTTTGTTGCACTATGGACTTTATGTGATCACCTGTTTACTGCATAGTTTGTGGGTTGAGGACAGTCTATTCAAAATAAAAATGTAATTTGTATTAATATTTTCTTAGGTATTTCACATACATACTATAATTACATTTTTTTTTACACTGGTTTGTAATAGTGCAACCTTATCCCTCCACCTTCCTCCATCAGACAATTTTTGGCAGATTTTTCACAGACAAATATTAGATGGCAGGTTTTAAAATTTTCCGGGAACAGCAGTCTGTTTTTTCTGAGCGTGTGTACACAACTCCGTCGGACAAAAGTCCAAAGTACAAACGCATGCTCGGAAGCAATGCTCACTAAATACAACATTAGCAGAAGATGTCCAAAGGGTGGCGCTAAAGAGCTGAAAAACTATGTAGTACATAAATATGTCCGTGTTTTTTGGCCGACAATTGTGTGCCGTTTGTATGCAAGACACATTTTTGGCCAACGCTCTTTGGACAAAAGCTTTGTCTACAGAAATTCCAGTTGTGTGTACGAGGCTTTTTTTAGCAACCCTCTTTCAGAGAGTTGTTTCTATGAATGCCAACCTTATCTGAAGCTAGCGAGGATGAGTGACAGCAACTTGTTCTCTCTCATTATAAAAAAAGGATTGTGTATTCCCGTGCAGCTTCTCCGTCCACCTGGCTCTCTGGGGGGGGGTTGAACTGCAGTAAGCTAAATAAATTGTGTTGGGGATGGGATTGTGCCACAAAAGGCAATATGATTCTCCATTTTACTAATAAAATATGCAAAGTAAGTATCTGAGGGGGTGGCTACAGTAAATCCTCCATTCAATATAAATTATTACAACTGTTTATATTGCATAGAAATGTATGTGTAGCGCTAAACAATGGTATTCGTAACGAAAAACATTGAAAATTATTAAATATAAGTGTATACAGCATAAACAGTGAACATAATATAAAATAAAAATGTCAAATGTCTGCCGAGAGACAGACGGGTTTATATATAAAAAAGTATACAGTCCATAAACATTATAAAACCCACGTGAAAAACGTGTGAATTACTGGAAATAAGGAAACACAAAGTCCATAAACGTTATACAATCCACCGAGTGACTGTGAATGGCATCAAAGTGTCAATCGAGTGACTTCTTCCATATATAGTGTTCCCACCACCGGAAAGAATGCAGGCTTATCGGACTAAGTAGACTTATGGGACCTATGCCACCAAAAAGTCAAAAAAGCTTTGTATAGATCCCAACATCAACAATCGATATACGGATCGAGGAGCAGAGGGTCTTCGGAGCCTCTGTTGAACAAATGGGTGAAGTGTCCTCAGACTTTGTGACTGGGGATAGAGTCACTGGGCTGGTTTCTCAAAACAATTTTTCAGTAATATGTAGAGAAGGAAAAGAAAGGTGGCCACATAGCGTAATCTTGTCTTGAATAAAAACAGATTTATTGCAGCTATCACACTTACATTTAGCTGAGAGGTTTACACGCTTGTATACACGTGGGGTGGCAGTGGAGACCTTCTAAAGCGTTTCGTGTCACACTTTATCTGGGGTGACACAAAACACCCGGTCTCCGAGAACATCCACGTGGCGACTGAACGAGGTGCTCCTCAAGGATCCTGAAATTGCCGCAAATGTCCTCAGGGAACCTAAGTCCTACCTTTCTGTCAGTACTGACTCGGTGGATAACCCTGCCACGGTATGGTCGGCACACAAGTGCTTCAACAGAGGCATACTAATAAAACGCGGTCACACGGCCAATCAACGCCACGTTAAAACCTTGAATGACCTCCTAGCACAACTTCACGCGTTGGAACGCCAACATAAGAACCGGCCAGATGGGGCTACTGATGCGGAATTGCTACATCTTCGGGAAGCTATACGGGATCATTCTATGTACGAGGCGAAACATGTGCTGCTGAAGGCCCGTCGCTCTTTTATGAATACAGCGACAAATGCCCTACGTGCCAATCGCTCCCAAACGTATGTACCCCCTCTCCTCACGTCCTCGGGCTTGTATAACTTGGATCCAATTTCTGCATCTCGGTCATTACCCCTGGATATTTGCAATTATCTGCAAGAAGTTGACGAAGAGGACTTGTTCTAAACCCATTACCGCAGAGGAATTCGTAGCCGCAATAGCTGACACCCAGCCTGGTAAGGCTCCCGGTCCAGACGAATTTACCCCCCCTACTACAAAGTTTCAGGACACTTTGGCACCTTCCTTTCTTGCGGCCTTTAATCCTGTGAGCGAGGGACACAACCTTCCGGCGGACATGCTGCGTGCCTCTATAACTGTGATCCCTAAGTTGGGTAAAGACCCACTATTATGTACCAGTTACAGGCCCATTTCGCTTTTGAATTGAGATATGAAGCTCTTCACTAAAATTCTTGCCTCTAGGATGAATACTTTGCTTTTACGACTAATTGGAAAAGACCAAGTTGGCTTTATCGAGTCCAGAGGCCAGGGACAACACTATATGGACACTGAACATAATCAATAAAACAAAGCGTTCCAGAATGCCCCTGCTGCTGTTGCTGGATGCCGAGAAGGCTTTTGACAGGGTGGACTGGTCTTTCCTCCAGGAGATGCTTAAATTTGTGGGTATGCCAGACTCCATCCTGTCATGGATATCGGCCATAATCCCTCAGTGACTCTTCGGGTAAATGGCTATGATTACAGTCCTTTTCATATCTCGAACATCACCAGACAAGGCTGCCCACTCTCCCCACTGTTGTTCGTCCTTTCCTTGGAATCTTTCCTGCGCCACATCAGAGGCATCCAGTCTGGCCAATGTCACCAAAAAGTTGCGGCATATGCTGATGACCTTTTATTTTACTTCACCTCTTTACCTTCTCTGTTACAGGAGCTGAAGCGTTACGGCACCTTGTCCAATTTTAAGGTAAACTTACAGAAATCAGAGGCCCTAAGCGTTTCCTTGTCGGATTCTACCATTTCTAACCTACGCCCTTTCTTCCCATTCAGGTGGGCTGCCCGCTCAATCCAATACTTGGGAACAAAAATCTGTTAACTTACAAGACATTGTTGCCCTCAGCTTCCAGCCCCTTTTATCTTCTCTTGCGACTGATCTTGGGAGATGGGCTTCTCTGGCCCTCTCCTGGTTCGGCCGTTGCAATGTACTAAAAATGAATGCAATGCCCAGACTTCTGTATTTATTGCAGCACTGCCCATCAGGATCCCTCAGACATTTTTCCACGCCGTACGTTCCATATTCATCAGATTCATATTGCACGGCAAACATCAGCGTCTCGGCAGAGCAATCCTACTATGACCAAAGACCAGGGGCGGTCTCGGATACCCAGATCCAGCCCTGTACTATACGGCGGCTCATAAGACCAGGGTCATGGATTGGTGTCGTCACACTGATTTGAAACTCTGGTTGTCGCTAGAGAGGCAGCCAGGGCACCCCTTGCAGGACTTCCATGGGTGGGAATACCCCTGCCGCACACCTTACTACCCACCCACTGATTGGGCCCACTCTCATGGAACTGAAAAGGTTTTTTCGCTTAGCCTCATTGAAAATGTTTCCATCCCCACTGACACCAATTATTGGTCATCCGGAATTTATACCAGGCCTTACTGATCTGTCTTTTGTCTCACAAGCCCCAAGTCAGACCATTTCCTCGGAAGGCTTCACCCTTTCGAGGAACTCTGTACGGATGAGGGTCCGATCCGGAGGTCCTTATCTACCTCCTAAAAATCCTTGTGAGATTTCCACGCCCCCCATTCTTAGCTAAATGGGAAAGAGACTTGCATGTCACCTTCACAGAACCCCAAAAAGACTGCATACTCTTTTTCGCACAGAAATCTTCTCTATGCAGCAAATATCAAGAGACCACATATAAAATAGTGACATGCTGGTACAGGACTCCTTCTGTACTGGCTCGGATATTTCCTCTACAATCTGACCAATGCTGGCTACTGCATATTTTTTTGGGACTGCTCGGTGCTCCAAACTTTTTGGCAACTGGTACTTAAGCTCATACAGAAACCCACGGAAGTCCCCCTTCAGAATAACCCGGCTGCGGTTCTCCTTAACCTTACCCCCCTATCAAGGAAAAGTTACCATAAATCCCTCCTCAAACATCTCCTTAACCCCCCTGCCGGTATCCCCGAGCGCGACTCGGGGTGGATTTTTCGTGTAAATATCGATATCCCCGAGTCGCGCTCGGGGTGAATATGCAGAGCCTGCAGCGCGCGCTGGCTTACCTTTTTATCCAGGCGGGGTACTGTACTTACCTTGTCCCTGGATCCAGCGATGCATCCCCGCTGTGTGAGCGAGTGGCGTCCTCCATTCGACTCACACAGTGCCCGCGCGCCGCCGATCTCCGTTCCCTGCGACGTAACGGCGCACGGGGGCGGAGACCGGCGGCAAATTCAAAAAAGTAAACAAACACATTACATACAGAATACTGTAATCTTATAGATTACAGTACTGTATGTAAAAAGTACACACCCCCCCTGTCCCTAGTGGTCTTCCCAGTGCCCTGCATGTTCTTTTACATAATAAAAACATTTTTTTTTTGTGCCTGCAAACTGTAGATTGTCCATAGCAACCAAAAGTGTCCTGTAACGGTTACCACCGCTTACAACCTTCCATCCAACCACGACAAGCTTATCCGACACACCAACAACCAGGCAGACATGATCCATTCCATTTCCCAGAATAAACGAGACTGCGCTCCGTTCTTGCTTCCAAAGATATGACAATTTATTAGTATTTTCTCAGCTTCTTATATCCAGTACAGCATAATACAGTTAATCACAGGACAATGCAATCTCCACCCCCCTATTCACTCACTGAGGATAATTCTTTAATTGGTAGCTAGACATGACGGCACCGTATTATCAATAGGGTTCAATTAACCTTGAATAGTAACACAGACATCTTGTTGAATAAGTTCTCTATACAGCTTTATCACACAATGGCAGTGAGAGTGGGTGTCTTTACATTGACTAGCCAACACCTTAGGATATTTCAATAGCCTATTATACAAAAGGTATGACTCACTGGCTGACCTGGTCATGTCATCATGACTCCTTGTGATATCTCAGTCCTGCAATATGAAGTATTATTAATGTCCCATCTCATGTAATATGAATTATGATTCACTATTAGCCACCCTATACCCAAAAGGGCACAGGGTGGATTTCGACCCAAGAGTTTTTGGTGCTGCTGGCACAAGAGTATCTCTCATCCTTCCAACGTCTCTGGGTGTCACGGGCCATTCTGTTACATGTCCCTTTATGTCAAAAGTGATTTTAGAGCAGCTAGAAAACAGCGATAATAAATGATAATCACTTGCAGAATTGAGCGATAGCGATTTGTGGGGAAATTCGTCATAAAAAAATAAAAGTAATGATAGCGACAATTCTGCAACTGAGCAAATTTCAGTGATTTTGATTTGATTACATTAGTGAATAATTTTTATTATAATTACATTATTATTTGTTATAATTATTTATAGTTATTTATTATATTATAATTTTATGATTTTGTGTTTCAAACTTTATCATACCCGGGATGTCTACTAGACTCTGGTTTGGATAAATTTAAGTGAGTTATTCCTAAAAATTGCAGGCCTACAGTATAAAACGCAGAATTTCCATGCAAAATAATTGTACCGCTTTTGGTACTTAATTCCAGACAGAATCATACCGCCAGGGATGTTAATGCTGCCGGGCCAGCATCCCACCTCTCTGGAAACAACAGTCTGCGCCCACGGTGGCCCAATGGTTCGCAAGGGTGAGGGACATTGAGCGAATGGAAGATCTGACCTCTGCGTTGCGGGACAAGTCAGAGGAACATAGGTTCAGATGGATTCACTGGACCTCTTTTGCTTCTCTGGCAATTTCACCCAATACATGGCTGGATCCACTGTATAGGATCCCCAGTGCCAGTTCAGCGTTAACGATCTGGGCTCCAGGGGGGTAATTGCCCCTTCCGTCCTGTTACCCCCCTTTTTTTTCTCTCTCCTTTTTTTTTTCCTTTTCCTCTTTCTTCTCTCAATGCACAAAAGAATCAAAATGATATGAGCACAGATGTTTAGATTTTTTCCTGTATTAGACTTCAGTGAGTAGTAGGACTCTGACTGAATGGTAATCCTTACCCACATGCAACGGTTTTGTATGGCCATTATTAGGGTTGTCCCGATACCACTTTTTTAGGACCGAGTACAAGTACCGATACTTTTTTTCAAGTAGTCGCCGATACCGAATACCGATACTTTTTTTAAACGCGTCCCCCACATATTGCAGCCATGTCCCCCACATATTGCAGCCATGTCCCCCCCCCACATTGCAGCCATGTCCCCCCCCCCCCCACATTGCAGCCATGTCCCCCCCCCCCCACATTGCAGCCATGTCCCCCCCCCCCCACATTGCAGCCATGTCCCCCCCCACATTGCAGCCATGTCCCCCCCCACATTGCAGCCATGTCCCCCCCACATTGCAGCCATGTCCCCCCCACATTGCAGCCATGTCCCCCCCATATTGCAGCCATGTTCCCCCCATATTGAAGCCATGCCCCCCCTACCTGATGATGCCGCCGCGCCGTATAAACAAAGCTGCCGCGAACATTATAGGCACCTTTCAATAGCTCTTTTCCCTGCCGCACCGCCATGTTAAGGACACTCCCTCTTGCTCGGGATTGGACATATCCGAGCAAGGGGGAGTGTCTATACACGCGCAGCGGGAAAACAGCTATTCAAATGTGCCTATAATGTTCGCGGCGGCTTTGTATATACAGCGGCGGGGTCCGATTTGCTTATACGGCGGCAGCGGGGGGGGGTATTCTATTTGGGTATCAGGGGTATTTGCGGGAGTACAAGTACTCCCGCAAATACTCGGTATCGGTACCGATACTGGTATTGGTATCGGGACAACCCTAGTCATTACTTCTCATATGTTCATTGCAATTTATCGGTAATGTGAAGTTGCTTTTATACTTGTTTCTGTGTCTTATCTTTAAATAAAATAAAAATAAAAAAAATAACTTATAGCACACCAGTACAGTTGTTTACGTGGGGTCAGCAAAAGTCTCCTCTATGCTCTAAGTGTGAGAGAAAATAGGGAGATTTGATTGATTTATTGTGAAGATGCCCAAAGCTCTTTAGGTACTGGAGTGAGGTCACAACTGTCATATCTAATGAACTCACATTTAAAATACCTATGGATCCGGTGTGTTTTGGGAGAGGTGGATGAGGAAGTGTTTCCTATCCCACTATATATCACTGTAATCAGACTGCTATATATAGCCCACAAGCAGATAGCTAGACTTTGGTTGTCTCCACATGCTTCCACGACTAAACAATGGATTGATCAAGTCAATTCTAAGCTGATTTGGGAAAGACTGACATGCCATCATAGACACACGCACCACATGCTTTACTCATTATGACAAGCCTGCCTTGACACACCAGTGCTTGCTCCTCCTCAATTGGTTCTCGATAGATTATTACATATGTAATGACTAGATATTTTGTTTTACAATGCTTCCATGGTTGGCAATACCAGTTGCATAGACTGTTTCTACATTATCTTTATTATAAACTATTAGGAAAAGGGCAGGTATTGAGACCTGATAATAGCTTAGGGCTAGCATTTTTTTCTTTTAGTTCCTTGTTCTTTGTTGGGATCCCTATATATATGTGTGTGTGTGTGTGTGTGTGTGTGTATATATATATATATATATATATATATATATATATATATATATATATATATATATATATATATATATATATATATATATATATAGCCGCAAAGTAGAAACTTACAGATATTTGTGACTCTTTGTATTTGATTCAGTGTCCATGTATGCTGATACTTTATGATTGCTATTACGTATACATAATATAACTTATTATATGCAATCGTTTTATTGATGTACACCATTCTATTATTATCATGTTTTTTATTGTTATTATTATGTATGCCTTTTGTGGTTTAATAAAAAAAATCTGATTAGTATTATAGTGAGAAATTGTGTGTGTGTGTGTGTGTGTGTGTGTGTGTATGTATATGTATATATATATTATTGGGCCCTTCTGTAATTATAGGGGCCTATACCTGATTTGCCATGGAGGACTATTGTGTTTGTCCTTTCTCCCTCTGATGGTTTGACACATTGTAATTATTTGCTGTGACCTTTAGGTTTTAACTATCTATAAATTCTGTACCTATGGAAAACCCATTCCATGTATGTCTTGTGAAGTTTGTAAACTAATAGATAAAAAAATATGTGATCACTGTACTGATATATATTTTTCCATTATTATTTCTATACTGTAGTGTATGGCTCATGTTTTTCCCCCCGAAGAAGATGATTGAAAACATTTTGTTATTCAGTACTCTCATTTGAAAACACCAGGGGTAGGGATGACAGCTCCAGGTGGATTTGTGGAAATGGCACTCTCCTCAAGGTGGACGCAGCAGGTGCAGGCTAAGCATATAGCAATTCGAAGAGGGAAGGTCTGGACAGCCGCACTGCAACAAAAATCCTTTATTGTGCAATATAACAAAGGTACAAACAGCAACAGGGTACAGGATAAAAAAAGCTGACACGTTTCACACTCTCAACAGTGCTTAGTCATAGCTATCTGAAAACACCAAATGGACTATAAGTTTATTTATATGTATAAACAGGTGCTATACATACATATACATTATTCTTAAAGAATTTGATGGGCTTTCATGTAAATGACTGGAAATCAATTTGCTACTTAAAGCGGAGGTTCACACAAAAAGTGAACCTATGCTTTTTGGAAGCCTCCCCCCCCCCCCCCACCGATGTCACATTTGGCACCTTTCAGGGGGAGGGGGTGCAGATACCTGTCTAAGACACTTCCTGGTTCTGACTCCCGTGGGAGTCTAGTCCCTTTACACCCCCCCCCCCCACTGTATTCTGGGAAACTAAAATTAAAACCTAAAATTGGCGGAACCTCCGCTTTAATATCACTTGTTTGAAGCAACTTTAAAACAACTGAAATATTTAAACTGGTAGTCTCAGAGAGTGACCTATATCCAATGACAGAGAAAATTATCAAGGCTATTGTTGACTTTTCTGTCCTCCTCTTTAAACAGAGCATGTTTTCCTGTTTCAATTATTTTTTTTGCAGTTACAATTAAAATACAATAACATTACAATATGGCAGTTGAAAACTTAGACAATGGGGTTAATTTACCAAAGGCAAATCAACTTTTCACTACCAATGCACTGCAAGTACACTTGGAAGTGCAGTCGCTGTAGATCTGAGGGGAAGATCAAAGCAAGGCGAGCTTTGCTGATTTGATAATCCAATCATGTGCAAGCTAAAATGCTGTTTGTTTTTTTATTTTCCTTGCATGTCCTGCTCGGATCTATAGCAACTGCACTTTCAAGTGCACTTTCAAGTGGATTTGCCTTTAGTAAATAACCCCCAATGTGTTCTTTTGGGTTTAGATACATTTTCAACAATAGTTTTTATTGAGAGTTTTTAAAGTGCAAACAAGGAAAAAACACCAGCATTCCCAGTGAACAGTGGGAAGACTGTACCCCATGTGTGGTCACATGAACACAAGGAATCATACAAGCATTAACAATAGTCATTACCCAAAACACTAAGGTAACATACCTATGAGGCACTAGGACCACCGTCAACATATAACAAAGCCACACTAGAATTGTAGAAAATATACTGGGAAGGCAGGATGTAGAGGAGAGGAGGGGAAGGAAGGGAAGAAAGATTGGAGGAGGAGGAAAGGGAAGAGGGGACAAGGGGGAAGGATGAATAACCGTAATAGCACTATAAACACGGTCCTATAAAGGCAATCTGCTTAAGACACATCACCAAGGAACAAATATGAATGAAGACAGGCTATTCTAGTGTAAGGTGAACCATTCTGTCCAGGGCTTCCATTGCTTATCAAACTTGTTTCTCCTGTCTTCCATGGTCGCCAGCAAGGCTTCAAAAGTGTAGTTGGTTTGAGTTACCTTGAGGACCTCCGTAACGCTAGGAACCTTTTTAGATTTCCATTTCCTAGCCAGCAGCAACCTAGCAGCTAGTAGGACATGAGTGACAACTATCCAAAACTCCGGGGGAAATCCCTCTATTCACAAATTCAGCAGCGCCAATTCAGGGGTAGGGGCATTAGTATACCTGTTATGCGTGATATGCATTTAAACACACATCTCCAGAAACTTGGAAAATATTACCTACATCCCCACATACGGGGGAAGGTACCACCTCTGGGCTGTTTTCTGAGAGAGCTCCCAGTGATTAACACATCTGGAAGCTTTTATGAATACATTTTAATGAGTACTGCCACTGACAAGGTGTAAAAGTTTTACCCAGATCTACTTCCCATCTGTGGAAGGGGGGCAACACTGTGAAATGTAATTTGTCCTGGAAGAGGTTGTAAAAGAGGGAAATTCCTTTAGGGGGTGGGGTCGCTACATTATAAAATTGCCAAGCGTCAGTCTGTATCATTATATGGTGGGACTTCAATGTTCTGAGGAAGTGGGAGGCCTGAGCATGTTTAACCGCTTGCCGACCAGCCGCCACAGTTATATGGTGGCAGGTCGGCTCTCCTGGGCGAGAGCCCATAGCTCTACGTCAGGACTTCTGCGGCCACTAAGGGGGCCCCCCGCTCGCCCCCGAGTCCTGTGCGCGTGCCCGGCGGGCACGATCGCCGCCGGGCACACGCGAACGATCGTTACAGAGCGGGGACCGGGAGCTATGTGTGTAAACACACAGCTCTCGCTCCTGTCAGCGGGGGAAACGCTGATCTTCTGTTCATACAATGTATGAACAGAAGATCAGTGATTTCCCCTAGTGAGGCCACCCCCCATACAGTTAGAACACACCCAGGAACACACTTAACCCCTTCCCCGCCCCTTAGTGTTAACCCCTTCACTGCCAATGGCATTTTTATAGTAATCCAATGCATTTTTATAGCATTGATGGCTAAAATAAATGGCAATGGTCCCAAAAAGGTGTCAAAAGTATCCGAAGTGTCCGCCATAAGGTTGCAGTACTGAAAAAAACGCTGATCGCCGCCATTACTAGTAAAAAAAAAAAAAAATTGCCATAAAACTACCCCCTATTTTGTAAACGCTATAACTTTTGCGCAAACCAATCAATAAACGCTAATTGCGATTTTTTTTTTTTTTTTTTTTTTTTTTTACGAAAAATATGTAGAAGAATACGTATCGGCCTAAACTGAGGAAAAAACTTTTTTTTATATATTTTTGGGGGATATTTATTACAGAAAAAAGTAAAGAATATTGCATTTTTTTCAAAATAGTCGCTCTATTTTTGTTTATAGCGCAAATGGTTAGAGCTCGTTGTAGCAGTACAAATCTTCAATCCAAGTGATACCCCTAGAAGCTAAGTGCCCCGACCATGTCAGCTCGACCTTGGCTAAGCTAGTAAAATTAGCATCAGCCAGCTTTGATAAGTCAGCTGTAATTTGGAGACCTAGATACGGTATAGTAGAAGCGGTCCAGGAGTAGGGGAAGGAAACCTGTAAGTGGGATTGGAGGCTAGGGGGGAGATTGAGACCTAGTATAAGGTAGGCATGTGCATTTCGTTTCGTTCCGAATCGAAATTCGGACGAATTTTCCATTATTCGGACATTCGGATATACGAATTCCCGAATTGCTTATAGCGAAAAATTTCGACCGTTTTCGAATTCGTTCGTTTTCGATTTCGAAAAAAAAAAAATGGTCGACTGAACCGAATGAATGAAAATTCGAATTCGTTTTTCGAATTTATTCGAAAAAATTCTATTCGAAAAGAGACTATTTGTTTTCTTGGGAAATATTTTCGATTTCGAGGGGTCGAAGAGTGAAATTCGGCGAGAAATTCGTCAGAACGAGAGAATGATGTCGTCTGCAAACGAAGCTTGGGGCATGTTGTGGGATTATGTTGTGGGATCTACCCGACAACAAAAAACAGGAATCGCCACATGGGATCTAATTTTTTCTGCTAGGGGCTCTGAGAAGATTAAAATTGGAAGGGGATAGAGGGCACCCCTGTCTGGTGCCATTCGTTATACTGAAAGGGGAAGAGAGCATATTGGAGGTGTAAACCTGTGCACACGGGGAGGAATACAGCACCAAAATCGCCGAGAGGATGGGGCCAGAGAACCCGAATTTCTTCAGGACCTGGACCATGTAACCCTAGTGCACCCTGTCGAGCGCCTTCTTCGCGTCCAAAGAGAGGAGCAGAGAAGGCGTCCGACAGGCCCCTGCATGATGCACCAAGCCAATGACCCTCCTAGTCACGTCAGAGGACTGCCTGCCCGAGGTAAACCCTGTCTGGTCTGGGTTAATTAGAGATGGCAGAATTGGGAGCAATCTGTACGCTAGAATTTTGGCATACAACTTTACATCTGTGTTCAACAGGGAGATAGGTCGGAAATTGGCAGGTGTAGTAGGTGCCTTCCCCGGCTTTGGAATAGTCACAATAATTAATAAATAATAAATAAAGGCTTTAAGCATTTCATACGGGAAAGAGGCAGAGAGCATTGCTTCTGAGAACACTTTGTCCAACATAGGGGTCAAGAGGGGGCCAAAGGTCTTGTAATAACTATTGGGAAGTCCATCTGCACCCGGTGATTTCCGATTAGGGAGGGTTTTAATAGCCCTCAGGATCTCAGACTTGGTAACAGGCCGATTTAGGGAATCTAACTGAGGGGAGGACAATGTAGGCAGAGCTAAGTCAGCTAGGAAGGATCGGATGACATCTTCCGTACGTTGAGGGGTGGAGGGGTCCTCCTTGAGGTTATAAAGGGAGGAGTAGAACTCAGGGGTTTAGATACATTTTAAAGTTACTCAGTTGCTAAATAAACTGCCAAGAGATTTTTGCAAAGATAATAGTAAATACTTACGTGTCCCATTGCCTGTCTGGCTGAATACTTTTATATTGAAAACAATCGCCATCTGAGGACTATTAAAAAACTGGTTATTCAAGATGTGTTGGTTTTCTGATTATGGCAAAGTGCTGTAGATTAGCTAATTTGGAGGTTTTTAAAGGTAAGGAAACTACAAGGTGTAGTAACAGGGCGGACTCTTTCAGGCAACCACAGGGACAAGAACGGTTAAATCAAAGAATAAGTAAATTCTGGAATAGATCAGGAGCTAGAATGGACCGGGACTAAAACAGCAAGCAGTGTGGAATAGAACCAGGGAGGAATTTAAATCCAAGGCCGCGGTAACCACACTACAGTGTCCAATATAGGACAGGTTAAGAGCCTTGGTAGATAGACAATCTCATATGAGTTTGGTCTATCTACCAAGGATCTTAACCTGCTGTTTTAGTCCGTCCATTCCAGCTCCTGATCTATTCCAGAATTTACTTATTCTTTGATATACCATGACCAACGGTCAACTATAGGATATTGCTTCTTCGCTACATTTGGCTACATTCAGCCTCCCCCTTTTGAAAGCTACATATTTCCATACATCGCTGACTACTGCATCCCATGTGCACTTGGATGACTGGCGGTCAATTTGATGTATGAAACTAGCAATATCTCAGTACTAAAACCTTTTTTCAAACTCGTCCTGAAGAAGCCGTTAGGCGAAACGCATAGGCGAGACGAAAGATAACACTGCCTGTGAATGTACTCTGACTATTTATCTCTTCTTTTTTCCTTTTTTCCTTTTATGGATTTTATTGTATAAAATTGTTTTGTAATTAAATGTATATTTTTTATAACCGTTCTTGTCCCTGTGGTTGCCTGAAAGAGTCCGCCCTGTTACTACACCTTGTAGTTTCCTTCTTTTGACTTACAAATTTCGGATGTTGGCATAATGTGAGTGCCTTTTTGTTCTTTCCCCTCCCTATAACTTTTGTTTTTAAAGGTAAAGAATGATAGTGGGAGATGATTGCAGCATGTGATGATAAGCAAATGTATGTGGTACAAGTCCTCGCAGCTGTGTTTGTTAATTTTATGCCCTGTACACACGATCGGATTTCCTGTCGGAATAAACTCTGGCGGGTTTTTCCATCGGAATTCCGCTCGAGCAGTTTTGCATAAAAGGACACACCAAATGTTCAACCATTGAAAATGCGGTGACACTATGACGATCCTAGAATAATGAGGTTCAATGCTTCTGAGCATGCTTCGAACTGTTTCCAAGCATGCATGTTTTTTTTCTCCATCGGAATTCCATACAAACAAACAGAATTTCCAATAATATTTTTTTCCGTCTGAAAAAAAGGGAACATGTTCTTTCTAAGTCCATTAAAATTTCTGACGGAAAAAGTCAGATGGGGCATACACGCGGTCAGCATATCCGATGAAAAAATTCCGTCTGACTTTTTCCATAGGAAATTCCGACCGGGAGTACGCGGCATAAAAGACAAAGACATAATTTTTTTATGCCATCTGATTTTTATAGCCAGCCTTACTGGTAAATTGGCTATTCCCTGAAAGGTACAAGGGTGTATTTGTTCCTGAATGACTGTAGGAAGGACACATACAGTAACTAATGATCTTCATGGTTCAGCATTCATTGTAAAGCGCAGTAGTATATGTCAACACTTGTAAATGAAGCCTTAAAGTGGTAGTAAACTCGAGAATTATACTTTCAGACCTTGAAATAGTTAATAAACAAAGTACCAGGTGTTGTCTTTACAATCTGTCTATCCTGTGCCATTCTGTGCCATTCCACACAAATCGAGAGATCTTTATTCTAATGACATCACCGGCGCATGCACATTATAGCCTTGATTCATGACACTCTGTCATCAGTCTATGCTGTGCCAATGTCCTCCACTCTCAGTGGCATTGCATTGCAATATAACCAGAGTACATCCCCTATACACCCCATGTGACTTGCTATGTCACAATGGGGTGTGAATTTAAAGCAGGTACTGTACAGCTGAAATTGAGCAATCAGGGCTATGTTCCCAGAGCAAATGAGACTGAAAGCGAGGCTTAGCATGTGCACAGGGTTACGGCCGCCCTTATGGAGGTAGGTGAAAGCTGGATGTGGAAGAGGAGACCCAAGATGACGCAGGCTTCAGCTGAGAAATGCAGAAATGAAAGTAAAGGAAGAAAATACTTATAATATGAGATTGTTCTTTGTATAATATAACAATGTGCATTGTTATTTAACCTGCTGCGCTTATGTTTTGATTTGTGTTGGCTGAGCTTATACCACTTTAAATATTTTCTCCATGTTTTGTGCTTAAAAATGTGACAAATTACTGCAGTAGTTTTAATGCTGTAAATGTATTTCTCATGTAAGCATTTTGCTTTTACTGTTTCCTTTTTTTAAATTAATATTGTGCTTGTATCTGGATTATCTGTGCATAGCCTAAGCCTAAAAATTCTTATGCCACGTACACACGGTCGTTTTTGCGATGAAATAAAACGTCGTTTTTTGTGAAGTAAAAAAACGACGTTTTTGAAACGTCACTTTCAAAGACGATGTTGCATACACACCATCGTTTTTTTCACAAAAAACGAGGTTACGTTCACCACACTTTTCCATTGAAGCTCGCTTCATAACTAGCTTCTGGGCATGCGCGGGTTGAAAAACGTCGTTTTAAACGACGTTTTTGCTACACACGGTGACTTTTTGTGAAACAAAAAACGATGTTTTGAAAAACGACACAAAAAATTCAAGCATGTTGGAATTTTTTTTTGGTCGTTTTTTTTAAGACAAAAAACAACGTTTTGCCCACACACGATCAATTTAAATGACGTTTTAAAAAACGACGTTTTTTTTCATCGCAAAAAACGACCGTGTGTACGCGGCATTAGACTTTTTTGTTATTTGGTGTGCACAGAATAGGGAAAAGCAGCAGCACTATCTAAATTGGTAAGTCATACAAATCAATAAATGTGATAAATCTAGTGTTTCATTTTAGTTATCATCATTGTAACACTTAAATTCTCAATAGCAAGTGACAGATAAAACTCCAATTTTCAGTGGATTGAATTTTGTAAGGTCTTACATTATCTAATCCTTGGATCTTTACAATACAATTGCTTCAAAGTCACTCTGTACTAAAAGCCAAAGCTATAATTAAGAAGGAATAAAAATTGTCATTGGAAATACCCACAAGTCATTCAGAAATATTCCACAGAGGGATTTCATCTCTACTCTGCTAGGGCAGAAGTCAGCTAATCTTGTAGGCTGTCATGAAAGCCAGCTTTAAAGAGGAACTGTTAGAGGTAATCCTATAAAATCTAGTTCATATAACAACATGTACAAGGGTAAGATGATCTGAATGCCAACTACAACAAGGACAGAAAAAAAAATAAAGAGTGTCCTCTTAGTTGCAAAATGTCTATAGTAAAATAAAACTTTGGAACTAATTGGAATTGAATGTATCATTTTTTTTTAAAAAGAACTTAATAATCACTACATAAAAAAAAAAAAAACAATATTGCACTTTACTGTGGGACTATAATCAAATGTTACCAAGCAACATTGTTTACAGCCATGCTGCTATTAAAAAAATGCAGAAATGCTTACCTTACAGCTAGAAAATAAGGTTCAAGGTACTCTACCATGCCAGGTACATATTTGAAAGTCCAGTCTAGAAACGGTATTATACACACATATAAGTTCACTACTGTTTAATTGTGTTAGTAATATTGCATACAAGAATGATGTATCTGCATTTTTGATAAAAAGTTACTTCTTTTCGGGACAGCCCCCCACGGACAACCCAAACAAAATAATCACAGCTTTTCAGGACTTCTACTCCCAGCTCTATAGCTCCCCCTCCACAGACAAGGGTCAAAAAATTCTACATTTCCTTGAGGATCTCCCTTTACCAACCCTATCGGTCGAGCATAAACACTTGCTTGAGGCCCCCTTTTCGTCGGAAGAAATCTTGGAGGTCATAAAAGACCTCAAGAAGGGAACGGCGCCAGGCCCTGACGGTTTTTCGGTGCCTTACTATAAGGCATTCACTGACACTTTAGCACCATACATGGCAAAATTCTTTAACACAAAGACCGAGGGTTCCCCCTTAGATCCCCACCTCAATACTGCCTATATCACCGTTATACCAAAACCGGACAAAAACTTAGAGGAGGTGGGGAACTATAGACCCATTTCACTAATTAATAATGACCTTAAGATCCTGGCGAAGATCCTACCCAACCGTATGGCATCCTTCATTAGCCAGTACATCCACAAGAACCAGGTCGGGTTCATACCAGGAAGACAGGGCCCGGACCAGGTCAGGCGAGCTGTAGATATCATTTCCCTCCTACAATCCGGCTGGGACCAAGGCCCTAAACAGAAAGGAATGTTGCTCTCACTCGACTTACACAAAGCCTTTGACTCGGTGACCTGGCCTTACATTTTCACCCTTCTGGAGTGCTGGGGATTTGGCTGGCGCTTCATAGGGGTAATCCGAGCCCTCTACTCCGCACCTAAGGCTATAATACGCCTGCAGGGTCTCCACTCACAGCCCCTAAATATAGCCAGGGGAACTAGACAGTAGTGTTGAGCAGAATATGCCATATTCGATTTCGCGATATATCTCGAATATATAGTCGAATATTCCAGATATATTCGCTAAATACGAATATTCGTGATATTTTTTGTACATGAAATGATTGCGAAATTTCGCTATTGCGAATGCGAATGCGAAATTTCGAGAAATGCGGAATGGAGCACTCTGATTGGCTCAGAATATTCGTGATATATTACAATACACAATAATTGCGAATATTCGAGAAATGCGGAATGGAGCACTCTGATTGGCTCAGAACATTCGTGATATATTACAATACACAATAATTGCGAATATTCGAGAAATGCGGAAGGAGCACTCTGATTGGCTCAGAACATTTGTGATTTATTACAATATAAAATAATTGCGAATATTCGAGAAATGCGGAATGGAGCACTCTGATTGGCTCAGAATATTCGTGATATATTACAATACAAAATAATCGCGCGATATCGCTATTGCCGAATAATCACATTGCGATTTTTCGGCAATATAAAATGAGCGCTGCAGCTACTCGGCCCAAGGTCTCTAATCATACCAGCAATGCTTTTAGACGTCGATGGGGATCTCTAGGATGTGATCTGTTCTAAAAAAAAAAAATTGAAAAAATACGAATATTCGAAATAGCGAATATTCGCCGCAATATTCGTGTTATTCGCGAATACTCGAATATGCAATATTCGTAGCGAATATTCGCAATGCGAATATTCGTGAGCAACACTACTAGACAGGGCTGCCCCCTCTCCCCCTTACTTTTTGCTATAGCCATCGAATCCTTGGCGGTTGCGATTCGCTCCAACCCAAATATCCAGGGAGTAACCTGTGGCCAACAAACTCATAAGTGTGGTTTGTTTCCTGACGACATTCTTTTTTTTCTCACTTCACCGACCATGACCCTCCCTAACCTCTGCAAACTCCTAAACGATTTCTCCAGCATCTCAGGCCTCAAAGTGAATTATTCCAAATCTCAGGCCCTTAACGTATCCCTCAGACCGGAAGTAGTTTCAGCATTGCGAGGTGCATTCCAGTTTGAGTGGAAAGGAGATTCAATTAGGTACCTGGGGATCAACCTCACTGCCAAAATTGAGCACTTGTATCAATCCAATTTCCCATCCCTGTACCGAAAGCTTGCGTCAGACCTAACAAACTGGGACAAGGGGGCTTTGTCGTGGCTGGGGAGGATTCATTTTGTAAAAATGACTCTCCTCCCTAGACTACTATATCTATTTCGGTCCCTCCCCATAAATATTAAAAGGGACCACTTGAAGTCCTTTCAAAGCAAGATTACCAAATTTGTCTGGGGGGGATCGAGTCACAGACTTCCCCAAAAAACTATTTTTCAAACTAGGACTCGGGGTGGGTTGGGACTCCCTTGCCTCCTTTGGTACTTCCAGGCTGCCAGAATAGCGCAATTGTCCACTGTCTACTCCAGATTCGAAAAGCCCAATTGGGTTGGCATTGAGAGACGGGCCGTCCCAACGCATACCTTAGGCCTCGTACACACGATCGGACATATCCGATGAAAACGGTCCGCGGACCATTTCCATCGGATATGTCCGATCGGGAGTTTGATCCGATGGCGTGTACACACCATCGGATCAAATTCCCCGCCGCCGGACGGCGCGGTGACAAGGCGGTGACGCGGCGGTGACGTTGACACCGCCACGTCACCGCACCAGGAAGTTAAACACTTCCGCGCATGCGCCGAATCCATTCGGCGGCGGCGCGGCGGCGGTGGGGGACGACATGTCTGCTGGTAAGTGTACTAACCAGCAGACATGTCGGGCGGACAGATTCCACCGGATGGATTTCAAAGCATGCTTTGAAATCTGTCGGGTGGAGAAATCTGTCCGCTAGCCCATACACACGAGCGGAGATGTCTGCTGAAACGGTCCATCGGACCGTTTTCAGCGGACATATCCCCTCGTGTGTACGAGGCCTTAGACTATATTTTGTGGACTCCCTCCAGGGATCGCCCCCTGATATTATCCCCTATCCTTTCCCAATCCTTGTCTTTGTGGGACAAGTTAAGAGCTCTTCCTTCCCTGACCTCAGAATGTAGACCCCTTGCACATATTTTTCGCAACCCGGACTTTCCGCCGGGCCAAGTTATCAAATCCTTTAAATGGTGGCTGGACAAGGGGTTGTATCGCATTGAGCACTTCTTCACCCCCTCTGGCCCAATTACCCGGGAATCCTGTGTTCGGAACCTGGGCATGCCGGCCACGGAGCACTACCGATTTCTACAGATACAACATTTCCTCCGCAGGCTATGGACAGGGAAACCTATCCCCCCCCAAATTTACTTTGTATGAAAAGTGGTGCGGACAGGCTATGGCTCAGAGGGGTGGAATCTCTATCTTTATCAATTACTTGCTCTCCCGTCCTCAAAATCCTCATACATGCAGGCTTGGGAAACTGACCTCCAAATTGATTGGGACCTCGAGAGGTGGCAGTCTTCATTTTTCAGAACTTTTAAGGGGATGAGAAACATCTCCTTGATCAAATCTGGAGTCAAGGTCTTGACCAGATGATACCTCACCCCCTCAAAGCTGGCCTCCTTTTTCCCCTCAGCGAGTCCTCTGTTTCCGGGGATGTCAGCTCATAGGCACCATGGCCCACATTTGGTGGGAATGCCCTAAGTTTAGGTCATTCTGGAGCAGGATGTTTACCTTGATTCAAAAAGTAACATCTCACCAGCTTCAGAGAACCCCAGCTATAGCTCTCCTGAACTCTTCCCTCCCTATAATTCCTAAAGCAAACCGCAAACTAATAAATTTTATGCTGCTAGGGGCCAAGATGACCATAGTGAAGGCGCGGAAACAACTCACGATCTTCCTCCAGGCCGCTAGACGTAAGATCTCCTGGATCATGTCCCAGGAGAGGCTATCCAGCATGTTAACCGACACGGTACCACAGTTTGAAACCATCTGGAAACCTTGGTCGCTACATGTGGGGGTTCCGCTTCACACAGATTTGTAGTCCCAGCGGGAAATCACTATGGTCGGATACTTGGACCCCTCCGGTAAGATCAGCTCTCTCTCCCCCTTCTCTTTCACGACGATACTTTTCTTTCTCCTGCCCTTTTTTTTTAATTATCTATTTTTTTTCCTCTCCTTTCTGGTACTTTCTGATTCCCTAAGGTATGTGGTCAGGTTTATTTCTAAAATGTTTGTATGACAGATGGAGTGTCCCAAGAGCACACTGTTGCATTGTTACTACTGGTCCTCCATCCTCTTGGCCGATAGCTACCTTCGTGATTGGGGGAGAACCCTCCAGGCACAGTTTGTGCCCAATAGGGGTGTCTGGCGTTTTCTCCCCGTGACCATGCACCACCGTTTGACTTGCTAGACGGAGTAGCTAGAATGGAATTACTATTACTATTTATATGTTCTGCTTAGACAATACTTGCCCATCATCTTCAAATGTTGCGGTTGAATGTCTGGACGGAATATACCACTTGTTGTATTTCTTTTGGTTGTATAAAATCAATAAAATTCTTTGAAAAGTAAAAAGTTACTTCTTTTGCAAGCATCTCAGTTATTTCTGGGAGTAAAAATGCATTTCTTGAATATAGAATCTTTACAACCTTTTGGCTTCACTCCACGAGAGCTTTCTTTTATAAGGGCTTTTGAGTCCCTTCATTATTAGATAGATTGTTAAGTAGACTGATTTGTAAGGGATTGTTAAACAAATGGAATGGGCACTGAGCACTAGATATGTGCATTCCCGTTCGTACAAATGTTATTTTCGTACGAAAATGTTCATTTTCGTACCCGCAGGATAATGTGTACATATGAAAAAATTAAAGAACCAAAATACGAAAACTACGAGATTACGAATGAGCCGCATAACGAACAACCGCAAATACGAACGAATGATCCGACGAAAAAAAAACGACAAAACAAAAACAGCAAAAGAACAAAAATGACATCTATAACAAAAGATTTACATGCTGTATTTAGTTTGAATCCTTTTTCTGTTTGTTTTCAGTCCTATGTTCATTGTTCATATGACATCTATAACAAAAGATTTGCATGCTGTATTTTGTTTCAATCCTTTTTCTGTTTGTTTTCAGTCCTATGTTCATTGTTCATATGACATCTAGAACAAAAGATTTGCATTCTGTATTTTGTTTCAATCCTTTTTCTGTTTGTTTTCAGTCCTATGTTCATTGTTCATATGACATCTAGAACAAAAGATTTGCATGCTGTATTTTGAATCCAAAATACGAACAGAAAAAAGGAATTTAAAATACAGAATGCAAATCTTTTGTTATAGATGTCATATGAACATACGACTGAAAATAGCAAAAGAAAAGGGTTTCAAGATACTGCAAATCATTGACGAAAATTCACAAAAATTATTGTCTAACAAGTAACGAACATGAATTAAACAGAATAACGAACCATCCCGCATGTACGAAAATAAAACAGTAACAAAAATACGAAACGATCGCGTCATACGAAAAACGAACGGGAACAAACAGGAAAATGGGCGTCTTACGAAAAACGAACGAAAACAAAAAACAGAACGATATGAAACACATGTCTACTGAGCACTGCATGTAAGACATTAAAAATGATTTAGAAGTTATAGTTCCTCCATAAATGTAGTTATATTCCATTTTGTGCAGATGGCTCCATGACTATCCCATCTCTGAATGTTAAAAGACTACACTTCCCTTTAAGTGTTCTAAAGCTTTAGGTCTTTTAGATCCCTTCATGTAGACATTGGGGGTTATTTACTAAAGGCAAATCCACTTTGCAAATGTACTAAAAAATACCAACTAAAGCCAGCTGGAGTTATTACAAACCTTGTTTCCTAGGACAGTAATTATTTACCCATTTAACCAGTTAACATACACACTTACAAATACAATATACATACTGTATCCTACACCATAGTGTGATGTTATGTCCACAATAAAGACCAAGTTCCTTTCTTATACCCCCTATTCAGGGTCATTGACCATCATTCACTGAGACTTCAGCTCTGTCTTCCGAGTGGCATCCTACAGGCAAGAAATCACAGGTAATGGTGAGTGAATCTGCCCCTGTTCCCCACAGTGCACATCCAGACCCCCTGCAGCCTCAGGACTCCCCCATAGACAGCGATGATGGTTCAGGCCCTGATTCCCCTTCTGCTGAGCCCACCCTGGCCACCATCATGCATGCTATACATGACTGCATGGCCTCTCTCACTGCACAGATTGCATCAGTCCGCGTGGACTTTTCTCTCCTGAAGCATGGTTTCCCTGAAAGGGCGGAGGGGTCCCACCCAGAAAAATTCCTATATTATTGGCTGAGAGACATTTTTGGGACTGACTCACCATCCATTTTCACATGTCATTGAGCATGCCCACCGCAACCCTCCGTGTCCCACACCATCTGGAGCACCCCCACGATCAATTATAGCAAGGATCCATGCTTTTTCCCTGCCAAGCTGTGCATCATTTGAGGGTAAAGCGCACTTCTACAACAACCCAAAGGAGGCTATGGCATGGCTCAATGATCGATACAGAGTTCTTCCTAGGCACAGGGCTGCCTAATATCTGTGGTCCTAGGACCCCGCATTCTCCTCTATGTATACCTTGAACTGATTATGGATATGTCCATTCTTCCATTTTGGAGAACTCATTTGCCTTGACTGCACTGTCTGATTCAGATTTTCATGAAGGTATGGTACGCCTCCCTGCAATAGGCCTGAGAACTGTTACCCTGGCATCTTTAATCCTAATAGACTGAACTTCCTCCTTATTAACAAGCATATCCCCCTATAACTTCTGCCGGTTGTTTACTCTGCACTCTACTGCATCCGCTATTGGACTGTGATGCTTTTCACCCCTACAATGCTGCTCAGAAGTCACTCTGGACTCCACTACACCCCCCATACCAGTTAGTGGTGAGGCCATGGTACAGCTTTCCCTCAGTTTAAGGAGGGGGATTTTGTTTTACAGTTCAGGGATCCAAAGCTTGCTATGTTGGGGTTGGCCGAGCGGGGAGGGGGCAAGGGAAGGGATTTTATCTAGACATTCTGGGACTTTGTTGGTGTTTTTTTTCTCTTTTTTTTCTATGTTTCTTTTTGCACTTTTTGACTCCTATGTTTTTCTCAGGTTGCTGCCTATGGTGGACTTTTAATGTTTTTTTATTATTTCATTACTGGCTCATAATGTCCTCATGATGGTGGATCCACACACTTTTTATACTCATGTGCATGTATGTGCTTCAGGTGGAGCGGCCTGTCTGGTCATTTATATTCTTGTATGCATGTTACTTTGTGCTTATTTACTAGTGTATGTTTTAGGGATGAGCCGAACACCCCCGCGTTCGGTTCGCACCAGCACCGTCAAACAGACCGACCGTTCGCGCGAACATTTAGAACCCCATTGAAGTCTATGGGACTCGAACATTCAAATTCAAAAACGATCATTTTAAAGACCAATATTCAAGTTATTGTTGGAAAACGTCTTTGAGAACCCGGGTCTTGCCCCAGGGAACATGTATCAATGGAAAAAAGTAAAAAAACGGTAGTTTTTTCAGGAGCATGACTGCTGAAAAAATGACCGTTTTTAAAACTTTTTTTCCATTGATACATGTTCCCTGGGGCAAGACTATATATAGTCAAAGGAATTTTTTCCTTTTTTTTTTTTTTTTAAGTTAAGCATCATTAAAATCACTGCTCCAGGAGCAGTGATTTTATTGATGCTTAAATAAAAAAAAAAAAAAAAAAAAAAAAAATCCTTTAAATATTGTACCTGCTGGGTGTCTATACCTGTGATAACATCTTTAAATAGCACAATCACCTGCCTGCCAGTAAATTAGGAAGAACTGATCTATCTAAGCTATACAGTGTATAAATATATGTACAACTCCTAGGGATGTATATATATCCTCTACACACTGTAAATTAAGCTAAACTGACTAACCTGCCTGCTCTAGCTATCTAAAAAGACAATCTCTCTGTCTCTCTGACTGCTTTCATTAACAAGCCGAAACACACTACACGAGGCCGCCCAGCAGGCGGCCTTATATAGTGTGGGGTGTGTGCTAAAGCCCTGAGCCATAATTGGCCAAAGCCACCCAGGCTTTGGCCAATTATGGCTCTTCGTTTTTTGCGCGCTGTGATTGGCCAAGCATGCGGGACATACAGCATGCTTGGCCAATGCCGCAGTGAATTATGGGCGCGAACGACCGTTTTTGTTCGAATTTCGTCGAACGTACGAACAGACAATGTTCGAGTCGAACATAAGTTCGTATCGAACGCAAAGCTCATCCCTAGTATGTTTTACAATGGCAGAGCCCCTAAGGATAGTCTCCTGGAATACTAGAGGTCTGAATGCACCCCAGAAGAGATCCCTGGTCTTTTCAGTATTTAAAAAAGGTCACCCTCACATCATCTGCCTCCAAGAGACTCCCCTTACAGGCTCTAAAACAAGGGCCCTAAAACGCCCGTGGTTGTCTAACTCCTATCATGCCACTCATACTAATTACTCCAGGGGGGTTTTCATCCTTATAGCCAAATCTCTCCCGGCTGAGACGATACAAGTTAAAACCGACCCTGACGGGCGGTTTATTGTTCTTTCTTGGCAAATTTCTACCGTGACCTTTACCCTGGTGAACAATTATGTGACCCCCCCCCCCCATGTTTTCGGTGGAGGTGCTATCTAGACTGTTACTTAGGCTGCTGACTAAACCCCCTTACTTTATGTGGTGGACTTTAATGCTATATTAGGTCCAACTATGGACCGCCTGGGTGGTAGAGGTAGACCCTTTACCTATTTTCTAGACTGGGCACAGTTCATGGCCTTACAGGGGTGTGGCAATGGAAACATCCGGATGTACGCCACTTTTCCTGCCACTCGGATTCTTTCCACACCATGTCCAAACTGGATATGGTGTTTGCTCCAGCTGAGACCCTCCCTGTTGCCGTTTCATATCTGCCTAGAGGGGTTTCTGATCTAGCCCCTCTCTCAGTGGACCTCCTCCTCCTCCCAGGTTTGGGACCCGCTATTTGGCGCCTGAACTCATGCTGGTTGGAGGAAGAGGTAGTGCAGGGAGAATGGAGGTCAGGCATCACAAACTATTGGAGTGATAATCTGGGAAAAGTAGACCCTTCCACTGAATGGGACACGTTTAAGACAACTCTGAGGGGCACTTTTATGTCCATCACAGGGGTCTTGTGCAAAAATAACCAGATGCTTACAGAAGAACTTGAGACTGTTATGGTACATGCTGAGTCTGCTTATGCCTCTAACCCTGCCTCCGACACGAGGGAAGCATGGTTACAGACCCGTAGGGAGTATGAACTCTGTCTGTTATATCTCACGCAAAAACGCATGTTGCATGCCACACATAAATCGTTTGAACATGGTAATAAAGCCGGACGTCTCTGTTAGGAATTATCTCTTCTATAGGACCAGCCAGGTAGATTTCAGGGTTCAATGAAGAAATAAGTCCTCAGCTCTCGGGCCTGGGACTTCATATAAAGACACAGGAAACAGCAAGGTGTAGTTACATGAAATCTGCTTTACTGAATCTACATCGGCCGTATTTATAAGGCAAAAAGAGCTGACTTTACAATGTGACGTATGGATTAACATAAATATATTAAGTAAACCATTTATGAATTTAGTGTTACCTAATGTCATTCAACATATAGATGTGAGCTCAAAGAACCTTTGTTTTATGAGCTTATACAACCATTGTAATAGTACGTTATCTTAAGTCAATGTGAGCCGATACAAAGTCCATACATGACATACATATCTTAAACTGGGTGACAGGTTTCTGCATCTCTGCACAAAATGAGACATTGTGTAAGCTGTATTAAAACAAAATGACATGGCATATTAAATCTAAGATGGGTGGGCTATGCTATATTTCTTACAGTCTCTTGGCATATCTAACTAGACCTGAGCATTATCCTATTTCCACCCCACGTATCCTTACTGCTCAAGGCCCCATCAGTGACAACCCAGGGGATATCCTAGACTCCTTTTTATGCTTTTACGAAGACCTGTATACCTCTAGGGTTGACTACGATGACTCCCAATTGAATGACTACTTGGCTGACATATCTCTCCCCTCCTTGTCAACAGAGGGGTGTGAAGTGCTGAATGCACCTATTTCGGCTGAGGAAATTGCTGCAGCCATTTCACAAATGCCTGCACACAAGACTCCGGGCTTAGACAGTATCCCGACTGAATGGTACTCACAAGACCTTTTGTGCCCCTTTCTTTTGCGAACCTATAACAATGCTCTAGATGTCGGGATCCTCCCCCCAACGATGCTAGAGGCTTTGATTGTACTTCTATTAAAACCCCGTAATGACCTACTTAAATCTTACCGTCCAATTTCTCTTATTGTAAACATTAAGATTCTGGCCAAAATATTGGCAAACCATTTGAACACTGTAGTCACGTCCTTGGTCCACCAGAATGAATATCCGCAGGCTATTTCAAAACCTGCAATATCCACATGACTGTCACTTGCAAGGCATTCGACAGTGTGGAATGGCCATATCTGTTTCGAGTGTTACAGATGTATGGCTTTGGCCCCTGTGCTGTAGCATGGATAAAACTCCTTTACACCTCCCCGGTAGCTCGGGTGCGGGTCAATTCCTCTATCACTGGCCCCTTTCCGATTACTAGGGGCACACGACAGGGGTGCCCGTTGTCACCCCTTTTGGTTGCCCCCTCGATTAAAGGACTCCCAATTGCTAATATAGAGGAGCGCATTTCACTTTATGCGTATGACACATTGGTGTATCTGGCTGATACTAATGAATCACTTTGGGCCCTGTTGTTGGAGATTAATACCTTTGGAGACTAGTCTGGCTTCCGGGTAAATTGGGATAAGTCTAGTCTTTTCCTCCTAGATGTGGCTGAGCCTCCCCTGATTCACCCGGATTCCAAGCTTCAAGTGGTATCCTCCTTTAGGTACCTTGGGGTTCTGGTGGAGACCCCTTTATCTTTATATGTCGCCAATAATTTAGATCCTCTATTGGTCCGCCTTCAGGACCAGACCAACCAGTGGATAGATCTGCCTCTGGATCTTATGGGGAGGGCCAGTGTTCTCAAAATGATCTACCTAACGAGATTACTCTATATCCTTGCCAATTCCCCTTGCAAAACACCTAAATCTATTTTTTGTACAATAATTTTTATTAAGAGGTTTTCAAAGTACAAACAAGGAATAACACAAGATGTCCCAGGATACAATACGAGGATATTGCACAACATAGATCATTATACCGAAGGGCGTTGCACATCATGAAACGGTATACAAATAGACGCTGTGCAGCAAAAAAAAAAAAAAACGTTATATAAAAGAACTTTGCACAACTTAAAACAGTATACAAAAAAAGATAATGCAAAACGCAAAGCGTTAAACGAGAGGATGTTGCACAACATGGACCGTTATACAGACAGAAACAATTGTCAAAAACAGCAGTAAGCAGCCAATGCATACGTTACCAAGGCGGGGGAGCCCGGGGGCATAGGTCCCGCCACTAATGAATGGCATAGTGTCATCCTAGGACATCAAAATTAAAACAAAATGGGGAGAAACAGGCAAGGAAGAGGGGGGAAAAAAGAGATGGGGATGTGGATGGAGATAGAGGGGAGATGGATATCTGCGACAGCATTGGAGGCACAATCAGACAAAAATAGGTTGCATAAGACACATCAAAATGGTACAAGTATAACTGAGGACAGGTGGTAACTATTGCAGTGTAAACCAGTCCGTCCAGGGCTTCCATTGTATATCAAACTTAGCTCTCCTATTTTCCCTAATTGCCAACAAAGCTTCAAAGGTGTAGTTGGAACGTGTGATCTCGAGGACTTCTGCAACACTAGGAACTCTATTGGACTTCCAATTCCTAGCTAGTAACAACCTAGCCGCCAGTAGAATATGGGTGACCACTACTCGAAAACTCAGGGGAAACCCCTCCATGCCCAGGTTTAGGAGCGCTAGTTCGGGGTTAGGGGGCGTCAGGATACCCATTATACCAGAGATGCACCTGAACACACTCCTCCAGAAGCTTGTAAGACTCTTACAGAGCCAGAAGGTGTGGAAAATGTTGCCTACAGCCCCACACTCTCTCCAACAAAGTGGAGAGGACGTAGGGAAGAATTTAGCTACACGATATGGGGTAAGGTACCACCTCTGTGCTATCTTTTGGGAGAGCTCCCAATGATTGACACATCGGGAGGCCCTATAGACAATCTTAAACGTGAACATTTTCCCCAGGTCTACCTCCCATTTACGGAGGGGGGGCAACACAGTGAAGTTCAATTTATCCTGGAAGATGTTATAGAACAGGGAGATACCTTTAGATGGTAAAACCGTTTTAGTGTAGTATTGTCAAACAGTGTCTTGTATCAGTATCTGCTGGGACTTCAACATCCTAAGGAAGTGAGAGGCTTGGGCATGTTTAAAGGCGTCCACGAGTAACAGACCATATTCAGCTGCCAGGGTATCGAATGATTTGAGCTTGTTGTAGCAATACAGATCATCAACCAATAGAATGCCTTTGGCAACCCAATCGGAGTAAGGTATTCGGGATAGCACAGGACAAAATTTCAGTGGGAACTGGAATAGGGGAAGAGTTGGAGCTGGCCAGCACCAGACCACAGAGCTCCCTCCACGCTATGAGAGAAGCTTGGATTTTCAGTGGGAGGACCTAAATCTATTTTTAAACACATAGGTTCAGAATGTACTACTTTCCTGTGGAAGGGTGACTCCCCCAAGGTAGCACTTGAAACACTACAGTTACTTGACAGGCCTGGCATTTCCCAACTTTTTTCTATATTATTTGGCATCCCAGTTGGTGTACATACATGATTGGCTGTGCCCGGTTCCAGCCAATGCCTGTACCTCCATGGAGGGAGCCATCGCATCTTCTCTGGAAACCCTACATAATATTATCTACAGAGGCCGGGTCCCGATCCCCCCGGAACCACCCTACTTGCCACTTCCCTTTCTTCTTTTCTTTATATTGTCACAAAAGTATCCAGGCACACCTGGCTAAAATCTCCCAACAATCCCCTGTGGTTTAACCCTAATCTGCAGGAACTATACTCCCTTCCTGATCCCAATCACTGGTACTCCAGGGGGGTTAAATATTTATGCCACCTGTACAATGCTCAGGGCTTTAAATCTTTTTCTCAGCTACGTTTGGTTTACCAAGATCATACCTATTATATTACTACCAGCTCAAGCACATTATTCGTGCCCAGTTTGGCTTCCTGGATCATCTCGCTGACCTGCCCCCATTGGAAAAACTGCTCAGACAGCCAGATCCCACTAACTTGTCTCCACCTATTATGCAGCCCTAATGACTGACTTTAACTCCAGATTTCACAAAGCTCAGGTAAAATGGACCTCTTTGGACATATCCCCGATAGACAAGGACTGGTCAGAATTTAGTGATACATATAAAACCACTGTTATTGCTTCCCAGGACCGCATCATACAGGTCAAAATTTTTCATCAAACCCACCTCACTCCGGCTAGGTGTGTCTCCTGCCCTAAGCTGCCTGTTTCCGCGGCTGTGGCCAGGAGGCCGATTTCTTACACTGCTTCTGGACATGCCCGGTAGTCCAGGACTTCTGGGATTCTGGGAAAAAGTGGGTATTTTCATCTCATTGGTGCCAGGCCTCCCAAACATAATCCACCAAAGAACTGCCTATTAGGCATTTTTGGCGAAATACACCTATCATTACATGCCAAGAGACTGCTCCGTATACTCTTCTTCTATGTTAAAAAAGCTATTTTACTGTCCTGGAAGGGCGCACAGACCTCTCTGAAATCCCTCTGGTTAAAACGTTTTAATGACGCTATCCCACTGTATAAACTTACTTTTGAACTCCGGAAACGGAACAAAACCTTCCACAAAATTTGGGGTAGATGGTTGGCTAGTCCGCTAACCCTCTCCCAGCACTGATTCTATTACTCTTGCTTGACCATTTATGGGCCGTGCCTCACGGATCTTTAATGTCTGGACCTCCGCTTTTGCTATATCCCGGTGTTATACCTGAGCCTTTTACCACTGTGACTACTTTATATTTTGCACTGATGTCAGTTTATTTTTCTACGTTTGAGTGTATTGCCTAACATTTATGACCAGGTTGTCTGGTGGTATTGTTGTTGTTTTTTTGTATGTTTCTTTCTGCTTGTTGGTTTGTCTTAAACCTAATAAAAATAAACCATTAAAAAAAAAATAACTAGCACGTGAAAAAAGAGAAATGGAAAATTACGCTTTAAATCCACCTTCTACAAGGTCATGGCGGCCAATTGCATCTGCCACCCCACACTAGACAGATTTTAGCATCAATGCTGACAAAGTCCCATTGGATGTAATGCGTGCAGGTGGAGAAGTTACATGCTGCTTCCCAAGATGATGATTTTTTTTTTTTTTTTTTACCTTTTTATTAAAATACTACTGCTTTGAGCCAGCAGAGAACACTTTGATTCTTTTGTCTATCCACATGTGACTGGGATCTGGTTGAGTGTCAAGATCTCCCACTGACACTCATATATACCCCTAGGGTGGGACAAGAGCACATGACCTTCATGTTAAGTCAGGGGTCTTTCATGTGAGGTGAGCAAAAAATGTACCTACTGGTGGAGGGAACAGTCAGCTGAAGTGTTATTGCAATTGGATCTCTTTCCACACACATTCTTGGCTGCAGTATGAACTTTACATTTCTGATATGTTGACCTGAACCTTTCTGTTTGGAGAATTCTTTGATAGTGTGATGAATATATATATATATATATATATATATATATATATATATATATATATATATATATATATATATATATATATATATATATATATATATATATATATATATATATATATAGTAATAAGCAGGGCATGCTACTAATATGTACCGTAGACTAAAATGACAGAATACAAATCTGTTAAACCTAATATATACATATATGCCTTAAAGTGGATGTAAACCCGGCACATATACCTGTAGGGCCAGATTCAGCAAAGGTTACGCTGGCGGATCGAGTGATCCGCCAGCCTAACTGTGGCTTTGAGCCGGCGTTTCTGTTTTCTGTAACCAGAAAACAAGAAACGCCGGGTTGAAGTTCCGATGCGAGCAGCGTAACTGAGTTTCGCCATCGCATCGTTACTTCAACTTAAAAATGGCGCCGGGGGCGTTCCCGCCGATTTACGCTCAAAAAATATGTTAATGAGCGGAAATCGGCAATTCACGATCGAAATCCGGCGCGACGCAATGACGATACGACGTTTCCGGACGGGATACGCGGCGCATACATATACCTACATGGGGCTGGAGTATCCTATGTTAGGTATAGGCGTCGTCATCGCGTCGAAAAAAAAAAAAAAAAACGTCGCTTGCGTAAAACGGTCATGAATGGGAATGTGACGTCATTGACGTTCATTCACAGATTTTGGAGCATGCGCACGGGGATGTTTTGACACTCGACGCATGCGCAGTACGTTCGGCGGGATCGCGCGTAGTTAGCATACTACACGCCCCGTACCCGCGACATTTGAATTCCGCCGGCTCATTTGTGATGCGCTGCCGCAACTTTAGGAGCAAGTGCTTCGTGAATGACAGCACTTGCTCCTAAAATTTCGGCAGCGCAACGCAAATCAGAAGCGTTACTCCAGAGCAAAGATGCTCTGGAATACGTGAATCTGGCCCGTAGTGTTTACTCGTCTCTCTCCAAAGCTCTAAGTTCTGTGTCTTTATGCTGTTTCATTCTTCTGTTATCAGCATGATAACTTCTGACAAGTTCTCCAACACAGGAGATAAAACCAGACTGAAATTTGTGTCGGGGTGGGTGTTATAAATAGATTAGCAGAGAGCTTCTCTTGTCACAGTACAGATTTGCACATTTCTTCCTTCCTCTGCCTAGGTGGAGGGGTGTGTATGTCTCTCCTCCAACCAGCTCTCACACAGTGTATGCCAAAAATCCACTCATATTGTTGAATGAGGAAGTAAAAATTCTAACACAATGTTATAATTCTAAAGAATATGGCAAGCTGCAGTCAGCAGATATGCATGTAAAACGTATGTAGGGAGATTTGTTTCATCTCTATGTATCATCTGAGGTTGTTCACTTCACTGGCTATAGGAGAGGGTTAACATCCACTTTAATGTCAGTGCATGGGATTAATGAGGTTAAAAGAAATCCATAAAGAGTATTGCACTCACAAAGATAAAATAATACAGGAAGATCATCTGTCTCTTTGTGATGGGCAGCGTCTGCTGGCAGAAGGTCCAGGAAGGATCGATGGGGATGTCGTAGATCACCACTGTAATAGGCAGGTACAAGGAGGAGTGCCACTGTGGAAGCTTCACTGGTCAGACCCACAGGCAGCAAAATGTCTGCTTTATAAGTATGTCCAGGGGATTGTAGGTGAGCGAGCTGACAGGCAGGGGAGATCCCTAGCCTGGAGTCGTGATCAGGCTGAAATGCAAGTCGGTGTAGAATCCGTGCCCAAAAAGGACGTCAGTCCATGATGATGTCATGCAATGAGCGGCAACATGTTTTGGAGCAATTCAGCTCCTTAGTCAAACCTGAAAGGAGGGACACCCATTACGTGAATTCATAATGGCCCATTGTCCTTTCGGCCACAGATCCTACGCCTTCAGGAAACAGCTCAAAGAAAAAACTGAGTTTGAACCATACAGGTAACAGTACTCAAAGTATAAATTCCAAAATGCCTTTCTCTGAAGGAGCAATCTTTTACTATCCCTGCCATGATTTGGCATTGGTAAAGGTTTAAGCTTTCCTAAGCTCATGCACTTGATGTGCAGTTTTAGCAAAATGTACAGTAAATGGTTTAGATGCATCAATTTCCTTATCATTCCACAGGCCTGGTAAACCAGATTAATATCACTTAGACGCTTTTGAAATCAGTACTTGAACATGCCTGTCGTCTTTGCCACAAAAATGAGAGAGCAGGGACACTTAAGGAGATGAGCACATAATTCTGTCATGCAGGTAAAAGACGGCAAATCTTGTAAGGATTACAATCAAGATGTGTTGGAATTGCTTCCTAAGATTTGGAAGTGTGGGAATGAAACCAATTCTCCCACATTTTTAACTACTTAAGGACTGCCTAACGCCGATATGTCGGCAGAATGACACGGCTGGGCACAGGCACGTACATGTACGTCGCCTTTAAGAGCCCAGCCGTGGGGCGCGCGCACGCGACCCGGTCCGAAGCTCCGTGATCGCGGCCGCAGGACCCGCGGACCCGATCGCCGCCGGTGTCCCGCGATCGGTCACAGGAGCTGAAGAACAGGGAGAGGTGTGTGTTAACACACCTTCCCTGTTCTTCACAGTGGCAGTGTCATTGATCGTCTGTTCCCTGATATAGGGAAAGATCAATGACGTCACACATCCAGCCCGCTCCCCTACAGTTAGAAACACATATGAGGTCACACTTAACCCCTAGAGCGCCCCCTAGTGGTTAACCCCTAAACTGCCAGTGTCATTTTCACAGTAATCAATGCATTTTTATAGCACTTTTTGCTGTGAAAATGACAATGGTCCCAAAAATGTGTCAAAATTGTCCAATGTGTCCGCCATAATGTCGCAGTCATGAAAAAAATCGCTGATCTCTGCCATTAGTAGTAAAAACAAAATTATTAATAAACATGCCATAAAACGATCCCCTATTTAGTAAACACTGTAAATGGTACGCAAACCAATCGTTAAACGCTTATTGCTAATTTTTTTACACAAAATAGGTAGAATACATATCGGCCTAAACTGAGGGAAAAAAAATGATATATTTTTTTGGTGATATTTATTAAAGCAAAAAGTAAAAAATATTGAATTTTTTTTCAAAATTCGCTCTAATTTTTATTTATAGCGCAAAAAAAAAGAAAAACGCAGAGGTGATCAAATACCACCAAAAGAAAGCTCTATTTGTGGTAAAAAAAGGACGCCAATTTTGTTTGGGAGCCAGTGCCGAATCGCAAAAAAGGGGCAAGGTCCTTAACCTGCATATTGGTCCAGGTCTTAGGTGGTTAATGTGCATACATGGAGCATGGGAGTCTGAAGACATGGAGGTAAGGCCCTTTTATTCATTTCAGTTTAATTTTTCATGAGTTGGACACATTTGGTGATTTAATATATGGGATTTTTTTCATGATTGAGTACCCTTAAGTTTTTTTTTTTTTTTAAATAATCCCTTGTTCTTCTCAAGACATACAATGGGCCAGATTCACGAACACTTGCGCTGGAGTATTTGGATATGCGCCGCGTAACTGTGATGATGCGCCGTCGTTTCTATGTGCCCGTACCCACCAAACTATATGCGCCCAATAACGGGCGCATATACGGGCGCATATAGTAAAGGCCTGCATATTGACATACGTGATGACCTGACCCCCGACCCACACAGTCCCCACCTGCCAGAGGAGACCCAGTCTGCTGATGGAAGAGCAGTCAGGAGGGTCCTCGCCGTAGGCATCTTTGGACACTAAACCAAAACATTAATCACACAGACAGTGCACGTGTGTACACCACTGATGTCCCTAGATCACACACACCACATGCACATCGCATTGGATTAGCCCAAGTCCAGCATGTAGGAGTTGGGAGCAGTAACGCCAGCGTCAAGGCCCCAATGATGTCACTGTCCATTCACACACCTTTCACACGTCATTCATTCAGCCGTGGGGTTCACTTCACCACCACGGCCGAGGGTGACACCCCTTACTTTCAGGAGTGCCACCCCCTCACATTCACACACCATTCACACTGTCCCCTGCACTCCTGACCGTGTGCAGTACAAAAATACATTAATAATATCATATCCTGATAATTAAAAGAAACAAAATCTCATAACCTGAGAAAAAGAAAAAATAAACTCATGACCTGAGTATGTCCAAAACAAAAATATAAAACAAGAAAAAAAAAAGACCTCATCGGGGATGCCGGGGGCTTCTTCTGGGGGCCCCTCTCTGACTCCGCAGCTGCCTGGATGGAGTGGGTGGGGGTGGGGGGGCATCTGGAGGTGCTGATCCCCAGGTGGGCCACTCCTGGCAGGTGTGGCCTGCGTGCCCTCCAAGGCCCTGGCTATCCGTCCAAGGTAGGAGTTGGTCTGGGCCTGCATCCGGAGCTGACGGGTGACCTGATAATGCTGGGCCCGCCGACTCAGCCTCCCCTGGTCCCGGATGGCAGCACTGTTGGCCTGGACGGCTGCAGTAGGTGCCGAATATCCCCCTGCACCTCCCCCAAAGTGGTGACCACTGCAGCGCAGTTGCAGCTTACATCCTGCACTGCGTTGCTGAGGTTGGCAACGGAGCCCAGGCTGTCAGCCACTTTCTCCAAGTGCACCGCTATGGCCCCCATCTGTTCCGTCTGCCTGGCGTGATCCCTCGCCAACTGGTCCTGTACACCATCAGACACCCCCCTGGTCTTCTGGGTTGCCTTCCTGGGGCCAGAAGATGGTTGTCCTCGGGTGGAAGGAGTCGCCCTTGAGGGGCTTCCAAGGATGGGGGAGGGGACGACAGACGGCCCAGGAGAAGGGGGAGGAGACAGACAACACTAAGGTAAAGTCCTGCTCTGCCACAGCAGGATCCTCTACAACCACCTCGGCAGGTGTGGTGTGGCCACTCTCCTCCTCCACAACCTCTTCACCACCCAGTGGCTCGGGCACACGATGGCGTGGGGGGGATGGGGTGGAATGCACGCTGACAGATGATGGCCCAGCTCCGTCATCTGTGGATGACACAAAGCAGACACATGTTGGTGGTCCCACACACTTGGCACATGTACCCTCCCCCCCCCCCAAATGCAAAACAACAAATAGGGGATTATAAAACACTTACCTGTCCTTGTGCCTTCCTCCACGGAGTCATAGCCTGCGACCCTCCACCTGCTCCCTCTCCAGGCAGCGAGCAACCACCTCCTCCTCTGCGGTTAGGGTGACAGGACATGGGGGACCACCACCTGTGCCCCTCTCATACCTCCTGATGGAGGCCACCTTGTCCCTCACCTTGCGCCGCAGGTCATTAATTTTTTTTTGTATGTCCCCAGCAGTCCGGGTGGAGTACCCAGGACATTGACCCTGGCAGCAATGGACTCCAGGATGCCCTGCTTCCTCTCCCGGTTGGTCTTCCGGCTTTTTTTGCCATGGAGAAAATCATTATCCGTCTCCATTGCCGAAATGATCACTGAGACCTCCTGTGCATTAAAATTCAGGTTCCTCCTCTCTCTGGGGGTAGCGGGAGCAGCCATCACCAAACAAAAGTATCTTCCCTGGGGTGGGGGGAAGCGGAAATACTTTTGCGCCGGAATGGCGTTTCCGCCAGCGCTTTTAAGCGCCCAGCGGAACGCATTGCGCTGACGTTTCCCAGGAAGTGGTGCCGACGGAAGTTGTGAGCATGCGCACAAGGGGAGCGAGTGGAGCCGCACTCACTGCGCATGCTCCGTGGATGATGCGCTGAACGTAAGCCTCTGCGCTGGGCTCCGCCCATCATTTACATATGATCACACCCACTTCCACTTGCGTCGGGTTACGCCAGCGCATTATCGTTACTCTGGCGCAAGTTTACGCGCAACTGCTATGTGAATTACAGGACTTGCGCTGAAAGGGTCTTCAGAGTAACGTAAATGAGAAGCGTTACTCCAGAGGAAAGATACTCTCATCTACCTGAATCTGGCCCAATAGGTTTATCAAGGTGTGTGCCTTTATCGGCACTAATGTTTTTACTTGTTTACTTTTGCACACTGTTACTACTGTATGACAAACTCATGTGTTTTCTTTCTTTTTTGACCACATGACTTTGTGATGATTATGCAGTTACAGCTTTTGGTCATCTTTTGTTTTTTGACTTTCAGGATTGAGTGCCCTGAAGTAGTTTTTTTTTCATAATTCCTTGTTCTTCTCAAGACATACAGTAGGTTTATCAAGAAGTGTGCCTTTATCTGCACAATTTTTTTTACTTTTACACACTGTTAATATGACAAGCTCTGTCTTTTCTTTATTTTTTGACCACGTGGCTTTGCGATGATTCTGCACTTCCAGCTTTTGTCTACTTCTGGTTTTGACTTCACTTTCAGCTTTTGGTTTTTGTATTCTGGTAATGCTGGACGCAGCTTGAATATGTTCTTTTGCATATTCATGTAATCATAAAGTTTGGTGCATGGCGGTTTAATAGGCTTTGGTAGGGTACACCATGTCTCTTTCTATGAGTTTTTGTATGTGTAATATTTGATTATACAGGTTGGTTACTAATAACCTGAGGAATACTAAGGAGGATATCCTGGTATTTTGGCTATTCTGTTTATTTAACCCTGTTATTCACCCTTGTTTGTTATCACTAGGGATGAGCCGAACACCCCCAGACCTTACGTTCGCGCGAACGTATCAAACCCCATTGACGTCTATGGGACTTAAATGTTCGAATTCAAAAGTCATTATTTTAAAGCCCAATATACAAGTTATTGTCAGAAAATGGGTTTGGGGACCCGGGTCTTGCCCCAGGGAACATGTATCAATGGAGAAAAAGTTTAAAAAACCGGCGTTTTTTCTGAAGTAGCGATTTTAATGATGCTTAAAGTGGAAAAAAAAAGAAAAATTCCTTAAAATATCGTACCTGCTGGGTGTCTATAGTAGTGGCACGTGTTTAGAACTGTCCCTGCACAAAATGAGACTACTATAAGAAAAAAGTAATTTAAGACTGCTTGCGCCTTTAATGTAATGTGTGGTCCCTGCAATATGGATAAAAATCACTGAATAAAATAGCATGGGTTTCCCCGCCACCACTCCCCCCAGGTCATTACAAGCGCCTTTGGCTCTATATACTTTGCACAGCAGTATACAGGCGGTGCAAACAAGACAGGGACTGTGGGTTTGTTGAGGCTGTAAGCCCTCACAGTAATGCCGTGTTTTTTGTGATGAAATAAAACGACGTTTAAAAAAACGTCATTTAAAATTATCGTGTGTGGGCAAAATGTCGTTTTATGTCTTCAAAAAAACTACCAAATAAAAATTCGAACATGCTTGAATTTTTTATGTTGTTTTTCAGAATGTCCTCTTTTGTTTCACAAAAAATGATCGTGTGTGGGCAAAACGACATTTAAAACAATGTTTTTAAACCCGCGCATGCTCAGAAGCAAGTTATAAGACGGGAGCTTCAATGGAACAGAGTGCCGTCGAAAGTGTCTTACGTAACCGCGCTTTGCAAGAGCATTTTCAGAAAACGATGGTGTGTAGGCAACATCGTTTTTTAAAATGAAGTTTGAAAAACAGTATTTTGTTTCGTGAGATAAAACAACGTTTTTTACATCACAAAAAGTGATCGTGTGTACGCGGCATAAGTCTTGGTGGGCGCTGGAACGCCCTGCTGTGAAATATTAGATCAAGAATTGTAATTCCCCCCCCCCCCCTGCAGAAAAATTGGACCTTAGGCACTGGTGCTGGTGCCACAACACTGAAACCCCTCACAGATACTGTAATTCGAGCGCAGCAAAGAGCCACAAGTATTGCATCAAAACTTGTTATTACACAAAATTGGGCCTTATGCCGCGTACACACGATCACTTTTTGTGATGAAAAAAAATGACATTTTTAAAAATGTCATTTAAAATGATCGTGTGTGGGCAAAATGTCATTTTATGTCTTCTGAAAAATGACCAAAAAAAAATTCGAACATGCTTGAATTTTTTATGTAATTTTTTAAAATGTCATTTTTTGTGTCAAAAATGATCGTGTGTGGGCAAAAATTATGGGCCAGATTCAGCAAGACTTGCGCTGGAGTATTTCGATATGCGCCGCGTAACTGTGAAGATGCGCCGTCGTTTCTATGTGGCCGTACCCACCAAACTAGATGCGCCCGAAAACGGGCCATTTCCGATCGGCTTAACTTTCCGGCGCCAGAGTCCCGTCAGCGCATAATTTCGTTTGGCGCATCCGTCGCGCCTATTGATTTCCCCTGCAAATATGCAAATGAGGGAGATTTCCCGATTCACGAACGGATTAGCACCATACGCTGGCTACATGCGCCGCGCGTATCTCGTCCGTCCGGCGCAAAGTTATTTCTACAAAAGGCTGCTTTATCTTTACTCCAGACGGTCACAGGTCAGCAGGAGAGCAGCTACAGCAGCGTTACCGACGATAAGAGCTAGCTGACCATCCACACTTGCAAGGACAACACCTCTGTGTGCCAACATGCCAGGGGCAATCGTGGTCCTAGAACTACTGATGGGTCCCCCGGAACGAAGGAGGCGGGCACGTGAGAGGATATACCGCACGCGCATGAGCCTCTTTGGCATGGGTGATGAGGAGGTGTATCGCCTCTTCAGATTCAGCCCTGATGCAATACTTGAACTAACCACAACCCTGCAGGGTGACATCACCAGCAAGACACACCGCTCACAAGCAGTGCAGCCACTGGTGAAGGTACTGGCAACACTTCATTTCCTTGCAAGTGGATCATTCCAGCGTACAAGTGGAGTGGTGGCTGGGATGTCACAGTCCTCCGTGAGCAGATGTGTGCACCAGGTTGTCCCCGCAATCCTCAGACGCATGTCCAACCAGTTCATCAGTCCCACCACTGAGGAGCTGCGGCTGAAGGCAGTGACAGATTTCTACAACATTGCCAGATTCCCACGCACTGTGGGGGCCATTGATTGCACACATGTGGCACTCCAGCCCCCCAGTGCCACAGAGCACATATACCGCAATCGGAAGCATTGGCACTCCATCAACGTACAGGTGATAGCCGATGCCCAACGCCTCATATGGCACGTCCGTGCCAAACACCCCGGTTCCAGCCATGACAGCTTCATATACAATCAGAGCCCCATCCCAGCAGAATTCGAACAGAACATGTATGGGGACAGCTGGCTGGTTGGTGAGTGACATGGGTGGCAGCCATGACTATCCCCTCCCGTGATGCACAACAGAAGTGGTACATGCATGACTAACATCCTCCTGTCTTTTCCCTTCCAGGTGACTCTGCATATGCACTGGGACCCCATCTAATGACTCCTTTCCGGAACCCCCAAACCAGAGGAGAGAGAAAATACAATGAAGCACACATCAAAACCCGTGCAGTGGTGGAGCAAACATTCGGGCTCCTGAAGTCCCGTTTCCGATGCCTGGATAAGTCTGGGGGGACCCTATTGTATTCCCCTACCTTTGTGTGTCGGATCATCGGTGCATGTTGCATTCTGCACAACTTTGCTATGAGAAAAGGCCTGCAGATTGACATGCGTGATGACCTGACTCCCGACCCACACAGTCCCCATCTGCCAGAGGACACCCAGTCTGCTGATGGAAGAGCAGTCAGGAGGGTCCTCGCCGTAGGCATCTTTGGACACTAAACCAAGACATTAATCACACAGACAATGCACGCGTGTACACCACTGATGTCCCTAGATCACACACACCACATGCACATCGCATTGGATTAGCCCAAGTCCAGCATGTAGGACTTGGGAGCAGCAACGCCAGCGTCAAGGCCCCAATGATGTCACTCTCCATTCATACACCTTTCACACGTCATTCATACAGCCGTGGGGTTAACTTCACCACCACGGCCGAGGGTGACACCCTTTACTGTCAGGAGTGCCACCCCCTCACATTCACACACCATTCACACTGCAACGTGTGCAGTATCAAAAAATAAAATATCTCATAACCTGAGCATAATCAGAACAAAAAATAAAAATCTCATAACCTGAGCATAATCAGAACAAAAAATAAAATATCTCATAACCTGAGTGTAAATCAGAACAAAAAATAAAATAATCATCGGGGATGCCGGGGGCTCCTTCTTGCCGAACCTCTCTGGCCCCTTAGCTGCCTGGATGGAGTGGGTGGGGGTGGGGGGGCATCTGGAGGTGGCTGATCCCCGGGTGGGCCACTCCTGGCAGGTGTGGCCTGCATGCCCTCCAAGGCCATGGCTATCCGGCCGAGGAAATTGTTTGTCTGGCCCTGCATCCTCAGCTGCCGGGTCACTTGGTAAGTGCTGGGCCCGCCGACTCAGCCTCCCCTGGTCCCGGATGGCAGCACTCTTCCCATGGATGGCAGCAGTGTTGGCCTGGACGGCTGCAGTGAGGTGCCTAATATCCCCCTGCACCTCCCCCAAACTGGTCACCACTGCAGCGCAGTTGCAGCTGACATCCTGCACTGCGTTGCTTATCTGGGCAACGGAGCCCAGGCTGTCAGCCACTTTCTCCAAGTGCCCAACTAGTTCCCCCATTTGTTGGGTCTGTCTGGCGTGATCCCTCGCCAACTGGCCCTGGACAACATCCGACACCCCCCTGGTCTTCTGGGTCGCCTTCCTGGGGCCAGAAGATGGTTGTCCCCGGGGGAATGGAGTCGCCCTTGAGGGGCTTCCAAGGATGGGGGAGGGGATGACAGATGGCCCTGGAGAAGGGGAGGAGTCCTCCAACTCTAAAGAAAAGTCCTGCCACAGCAGGATCCTCCACAACCACCTCGGCAGGTGTGGTGTGGGCACTCTCCTCCTCCACCTCGGTGTCTTCACCACCCAGGGGCTCAGGCACACGATGGCGTTGGGGGGATGGGGTGGACTGGCCGCTGACAGATGATGGCCCAGCTCCATCATCTGTGGATGACACAAAGCAGACACATGTTGGTGGTCCCACACACTTGGCACATGTACCCTCCCCCCCCCCAAATGCAACACATCAAATAGGGGATAAAAAACACTTACCTGTCCTGGAGCCTTCCTCCATGGAGTCATAGCCAGGGACCCCCTCCACCTGCTCCCTCTCCAGGCAGCGAGAGACCACCTCCTCCTCCGCGGTCAGGGTGACCGGACATGGGGGACCACCACCTGTGCCCCTCTCATGCCTCCTGATGGTGGCCACCTTGCCACGGACCTTGTGCCGCAGATCATTTATTTTTTTTTGAATGTCACCAGCAGTCCGGGTGGTGTACCCCAAAATATTGACCCGGCCAGCAATGGTGTCCAGGATGCCCTGCTTCCTCTCCCGGCTGGTCTTACGGCTTTTTTTGCCATGGAGAAAATGATTAAAAGTCTCCATAGCGGATATGATCACAGACACCTCCTGTGAATTAAAGTTGAGGTTCCTCCTCTCTCTGGGGGTAGCGGGAGCAGCCATCACAGCACAAAAGTATCTTCCCTGGGGTGGGGGGAAACGGAAATACTTTTGCGCCAGAATGGCGTTTCCGCCTGCGCTTTTAAGCGCCCAATGGAAGGCATTGCGCTGACGTTTCCCGGGAAGTGGTGCCGACGGAAGTTGTGAGCATGCGCACAAGGGGGCGAGTGGAGCCGCACTCACTGCGCATGCTCCGTGGATGATGCGCTGAACGTAAGCCTCTGCGCTGGGCTCCGCCCATCATTTACATGTGATCACACCCACTTCCACTTGCGTCGGGTTACGCCAGCGCATTATCGTTACTCTGGCGCAAGTTTACGCGCAACTGCTATGTGAATAACAGTACTTGCGCTGAAAGGGTCGTCAGAGTAACGTAAATGAGAAGCGTTACTCCAGAGCAAAGATGCTCCCATCTACCTGAATCTGGCCCTATGTTTTTTAAACCCGCACATGCCCAGAAGCAAGTTAGGAGACGGGAGGTAAAACTACCATTCATAATGGACTAAGCACATTCATCACTCTGTAATGCCGCCTACACACCATCACTTTATGTGATGGAAAAAAACGACGTTTTTAAAAACTTCAATTTAAATGACTGTGTGTGGGGGAAAATGTCGTTTTATGTCTTGTGAAAAATGACATTTTTCAAAAACGTCATTTTTTGTTTCACAAAAAATCACTGTGTGTAGCAAAAAACGATGTTTAAAACAAAGTTTTTCAACCCGCGCATGCCCAGAAGCTAGTTATAAAGCAAGCTTCAAAGGAAAAGAGTGGTGAACGTAACCTCGCTTTGCTAGAGCATTGTGAAAAAACGATGGTGTGTAGGCAACGTCGTTTTTGAAAATTGAAGTTTCAAAAACGTTGTTTTTTACTTCACAGAAAACGTCGTTTTTTTTTTCCATCGCATAAAGTGATGGTGTGTACGCGGCATAACAGACAAAAAAGCAGGAATCGTCTTTTTTACTAACAAGTAACCAGCTAAAAGCAGCCTCAAGGCAAATAGAACTTCCCCTTTAGACTGCCGTCATTTTGTTCATGTGTGTAGGCAACATAATTTTTAATGAAGAAAAATGTTCATTTTTTTTCATCACAAAAAGTGATCGTGTGTACGGGGCATTAAGCACTGGTGGCGATGCCCAGAACCAACAATGTTCATACTAGCAATCAGCAAGATCATTGAGGAGGAAAAGGATATTTAGTCAGCATAACAGGGTAGTCACTCGGCATTAGCATAAGCAGTCTCTAAGGGATCTGACACATCCAAAAAAATATTCAGTTACATCAGCATCAGGTGCTTGGTAGCTGGTGTTGATCCAAGCCTGATTGATTTTTATGAAGGTCAGTCGATCGACACAGTCAGTGGAGAGGCGCACCCTGTGCTCGGTCACAAAGCCTCCAGCAGCACTGAATGTGCGTTCTGAAAGAACGCTGGATGCAGGATAAGCCAGTAGCTCAATTGCGTACTGTGCAAGTTCTGGCCAGTGATTCATCCTCAAGACCCAGTAAGCCAGAAGATTTTTGGTGGAGAAGGTGTCCAAGTCTGATCTTGCCCCTAGGTATTCCCACACCATGTAAACCAGACGCTGCCGATGGTTGCTGGAACCGGTCATAAGTGTTGCTCACGAATATTCGCATTGCGAATATTCGCTACGAATATTGCATATTCGAGTATTCGCGAATAACACGAATATCGCGGCGAATATTCGCTATTTCGAATATTCGAATGTTTACAATTTTTTTTTTTTTTTTAGAACAGATCACATCCTAGAGATCCCCATCGACGTCTAAAAGCATTGCTGGTATGATTAGAGACCTTGGGCCGAGTAGCTGCAGCGCTCATTTTATATTGCCGAAAAATCGCAATGCGATTATTCGGCAATAGCGATATCGCGCGATTATTTTATATTGTAATATATCACGAATATTCTGAGCCAATCAGAGTGCTCCATTCCGCATTTCTCGAAATTTCGCAATTATTTTATATTGTAATATGTCACGAATATTCTGAGCCAATCAGAGTGCTCCATTCCGCATTTCTCGAATATTCGCAATTATTTTATATTGTAATATATCACGAATATTCTGAGCCAATCAGAGTGCTCCATTCCGCATTTCTCGAATATTCGCAATTATTGTGTATTGTAATATATCACGAATATTCTGAGCCAATCAGAGTGCTCCATTCCGCATTTCTCGAATATTCGCAATTATTGTGTATTGTAATATATCACGAATATTCTGAGCCAATCAGAGTGCTCCTTCCGCATTTCTCGAATATTCGCAATTATTTTATATTGTAATATATCACGAATATTCTGAGCCAATCAGAGTGCTCCTTCCGCATTTCTCGAATATTCGCAATTATTTTGTATTGTAAAATATCACGAATATTCTGAGCCATTCAGAGTGCTCCATTCCGCATTTCTCAAAATTTCGCATTCGCATTCGCAATAGCGAAAATTCGCAATAGCGAAAATTCGCAATAATTTCATTTAAAAAAAACATCACGAATATTCGTATTTAGCGAATATATCTCGAATATTCGACTATATATTCGAGATATATCGCGAAATCGAATATGGCATATTCTGCTCAACACTACCGGTCATACCTTGGGGCTGCGGACTAAAAAATTGTCTGAACGCATCAGTCAGACGCCACCTTCTCCACCGCTCTTTCTGTGACTCACCGAAGCCTCAGCAACACGTTGTCCAGCACCAGGATTTGGTAATCCCCCAGGTTCTGGGAACGCGTTGCACAGACCTTTCTGCAAGGCCTCCCGAAGATTTTTCATCTTCTGCTCCCTCTGCAACAACAAGATAAGGTTCGCAACCTTACCCTTGTAACGTTGATCAAGGAGAGTTGCCAGCCAGTAATGATCCCTCTCCTTGATACCACGAATATGAGGATCCTTACGCAGGCTTTGCAGGATCAGGGAGGCCATGCAGTGTAGGTTTGCTGAGGCATTCGGGGCACAGTCCTCTGGGTCACTGAGGACGACAGGATCCACAGCCACCTCACCCCAGCCACGTAAAAGTCCATGGGTTCCTTGGGACTGTAAATGATCCCTTGAAGACTGCTGGTGCTGATGCTGAGTGCTAGGCTCAACCTCCATGCTGATGATACAATCATCCTCCTCCTTCTCCCTCCTCTTCCTGTGTTCTAGGCAGGCAACAGGACCACTGTCTGGATAAAGGGGGCCTTGAGAAGTTAGGAAGTCCTCCTCTTACTCCCTCTGTTCTGCCTCTAGGGCCCTGTCCATTATTCCACGCAGCGTGTGCTCCAACATGTGAATAAGAGGGACAGTCTCACTGATGCATGCACTGTCACTGCTCACCATCCTCGTGGCCTCCTCAAATGGTGACAGGACAGTGCATGCATCCCCGATCAAGGCCCACTGGCGTGGGGAAAAAAACAAGCTCCCCTGACCAAGTTCTGCTGCCCTATTGGCACAGGTACTCATTGATGGCCCTCTGCTGTGTGTGCAGCCGCTGCAGCATGGCCAATGTAGAGTTCATCTGGTGGGCATGTCAAAGATTAGGCGGTTCTTGGGCAGGTTGTATTCCCTTTTGGAGGTCTGTCAGCCGAGCACTGGCATTATATGACCTCCGGAAATGCACACAGACTTTCCTGGCCTGCTTCAGGACATGCTGTAAGCCCGGGTACCTGCCCAAGAACCGCTGCACCACCAAATTTAGGACATGAGCAAAACAGGGCACATGGGTCAGTTTTCCCTGTCACAGGGCAGAGAGGAGGTTGGTGCCATTGTCGCTAACCACCATTCCAGGCTTAAGCTGGCGTGGCGTCAACCACCTCTGAGCCTGCCCCTGCAGAGCTGACAGAACCTTGGCCCCAGTGTGGCTCCTGTCTCCCAAGCACACCAGCTCTAGCACCGAAAGGCATCTATTTGCCTGCATTCCTGCGTAGCCCCTCGTTTGCCTATGGAGCACGGCTGGTTCCGAGAACACATCAGCACAGGAAGAGGCCACAGAGGAAGAAGAAGAGGAGGAGGTGGAGGAGAGGGGTGTGTCACAACCAGTAGTGGTGTTTTAGAGGCGTGGTGGCGGAACAACCTCCAAAACTACTGTACCTTGCCCTGCGTCCTTCCCAGCTGCCAGCAGAGTCACCCAATGTGCCGTGAAAGAGAGGTAACATCCTTGTCCATGCCTGCTGGACCATGATTTAGCGGTAATATGCACCTTACCACTGACCGCCCTGTCCAGCGAGGCATGGACATTGCCTTCCACATGGCGGTAGAGAGCCAGAATTGCCTTCCATGGCGTTTGGGAACTTGCCACTGAGGTACTGCACATTCCACAAACTCACAGAAGGGGGCAGAATCTACCAACTGAAAAGGCAGCAGTTGAAGTGTTTGCAATTTTGCTAAGCTAGCATTCAACCGCTGGCCATGTGGATGGCTGGGAGAGTGCTTCTTATGGCGCTGCAGCAGCTGGGGCAGGGAAATTTGGCTGGTACAATCTGACATCGGTGTACCGATAGTAGATTGCCTGCATGTACTACTAGGTTGTGACACACCTAATTCTACACCTTCAGTCCTATCAGTGCAGGCTTCAGAGAGGACTGAGGGTATAGTGGGGTTGGAGATCCCAGCTGATGAGGGGCAAGGGGAGGTCCGCTTTGTTCTTTGGTGTGGGTCTTTCAGGTATGCTTGCCAACGAACTGCATGGCAGGTCGACATATGTCTGGTCAAACATGTGGTGCCCAAGCGGGTGATGTTTTGGCCACGCGAGATACGCTTGAGACATATGTTGCAAATGGCAAAGGTGTGATGTGATGCACATGTCTCAAAAAAGGCCCACTCCAAAGAACTTTTGCAGTAATGCTGAGACACAGCAGCGCCCTGTACAGGCATAGCTCTGCAATGTGAAGCAGTTGGTGTGCTGCCCTTAAGCTGTGCCCTGCAGGGCATCCTGTCTCTTTGGAGATGTGCCTGTGCCTCCTCCTCCTCCTCCTCCTCCTCCTCTTCCTCCTCCTCCTCTCTCCTATTAGGCACCCACGTAGAGTCAGTTACCTCATCACCCCCTCCCTCCTCATCACTGTCGAAAACCTGACAGTTTGCTGCAGCTGGGGAAACATGACTGCCAGATTGCTGTCCCTCTCGGGCACTCCCTCTCTCTGGGCTCACATTACTGTGCATCTTCAGGCAGGATGTACCCAATGCTGTGTTGAAACAGTTCGGGGGACTCCTCAGGAGGACATGGTGGGACTAGGGAAGGAGCAAGTGATGCCATTGAGCAGAGGGAAGAGGACGCCTTGGCAGCTAATTTGCCAGGCAAAGTACCCTGAGCCTGGGTGAGAGAGGAAGGATGGCTTGGTCATCCACTCTACCAATTTGTCTGCATGTTGAGGCTCAACAAGGCCAGCTCCCGAAAAGAAGGACGAGCGTGTGCAACAGTCACGTGCTGAAGAGGATGCACCGTGTCCACCACCAGCACTGTTGCCTCTAGATGCAGAGCCTGCCTGCCCTTGTGACTCTCTGCCTCTCTTTGTTGTCCTTCCAGACATTATAATGGCCTGCAGAGGACAAAATCAGTACACACACCTCGTAGCTTTAGGTGCAAATTAATGAGCACACTTGCAGTCCACACCAAGTAGGTTTAGGTGCAAACTATACAGCACAAGTGCAGAAAAAACCTGTTGCATTTAGGTGCAAACTATACGGCCCAAGTGCAGTAAACACCTGGTACGTTTAGGTGCAAACTATACAGCACAAGTGCAGTAAACACCTGGTACATTAGGTGCAAACTATACAGCACAAGTGCAGTAAACACCTGGTACATTTGGGTGCAAACTATACAGCACAAGTGCAGTATACACCAAGTAGGTTTATGTGCAAACTATACAGCACAAGTGCAGTATACACCAGGTACGTTTAGGTGCAAACTATACAGAACAAGTGCAGTAAACACCTGGTACGTTTAGGTGCGAACTATATGGCCTAAGTGCAGTAAACACCTGGTACATTTAGGTGCAAACTATACAACACAAGTGCAGTAAACACCTGGTACGTTTAGGTGCAAACTATACAGCACAAGTGCAGTAAACTACAAGTAGGTTCAAGTGCATACTATACAGCACAAGTGCAGTATACACCAAGTAGGTTTGGGTGCAAACTATACAGCAGAAGTGCAGTATACACCAAGGAGGTTTAGGTGCAAACTATACAGCACAAGTGCAGTAAACACCAGGTACGTTTAGGTGCAAATTATACAGCACAAGTGTAGTAAACACCTGGTACGTTTAGGTGCAAACTATACAGCACAAGTGCAGTAAACACCTGGTGCATTAGGTGCAAACTATACAGCACAAGTGCAGTAAACACCTGGTACATTTGGGTGCAAACTATACAGCACAAGTGCAGTATACACCAAGTAGGTTTATGTGCAAACTATACAGCACAAGTGCATTAAACACCTGGTACGTTTAGGTGCAAACTATACGGCCCAAGTGCAGTAAACACATGGTATGTTTAGGTGCAAACTATACAGCACAAGTGCAGTATACACCAAGTAGGTTTAGGTGCAAACTATACAGCATAAGTGCAGTATACACCAAGAAGTTTAGGTGCAAACTATACAGCACAAGTGCAGTATACACCAATTAATTTTAGGTGCAAACTATACAGCACAAGTGCAGTATACACCAAGTAGGTTTAGGTGCAAACTATACAGCACAAGTGCAGTATACACCAAGTAGGTTTAGGTGAAAACTATACAGCACAAGTGCAGTATACACCAATTAATTTTAGGTGCAAACTATACAGCACATGTGCAGTAAACACCAGGAACGTTTAGGTGCAAACTATACAGCACAAGTACAGTATACACCAAGTAGGTTTAGGTGCAAACTATACAGCACAAGTGCAGTATACACCAGGTACGTTTAGGTGCAAACTATACAGAACAAGTGCAGTAAACACCTGGTACGTTTAGGTGCGAACTATATGGCCTAAGTGCAGTAAACACCTGGTACCTTTAGGTGCAAACTATACAGCACAAGTGCACTAAACTACAAGTAGGTTCAAGTGCATACTATAAAGCACAAGTGCAGTATACACCAAGTAGGTTTGGGTGCAAACTATACAGCAGAAGTGCAGTATACACCAAGGAGGTTTAGGTGCAAACTATACAGCACAAGTGCAGTAAACACCAGGTACGTTTAGGTGCAAATTATACAGCACAAGTGTAGTAAACACCTGGTACGTTTAGGTGCAAACTATACAGCACAAGTGCAGTAAACACCTGGTACATTTGGGTGCAAACTATACAGCACTAAGTGCAGTATACACCAAGTAGGTTTATGTGCAAACTATACAGCACAAGTGCATTAAACACCTGGTACGTTTAGGTGCAAACTATACAGCACAAGTGCAGTATACACCAAGTAGGTTTAGGTGCAAACTATACAGCACAAGTGCAGTATACACCAAGTAGGTTTAGGTGCAAACTATACAGCACAAGTGCAGTATACACCAATTAATTTTAGGTGCAAACTATACAGCACATGTGCAGTAAACACCAGGAACGTTTAGGTGCAAACTATACAGCACAAGTACAGTATACACCAAGTAGGTTTAGGTGCAAACTATACAGCACAAGTGCAGTATACACCAGGTACGTTTAGGTGCAAACTATACAGAACAAGTGCAGTAAACACCTGGTACGTTTAGGTGCGAACTATATGGCCTAAGTGCAGTAAACACCTGGTACATTTAGGTGCAAACTATACAACACAAGTGCAGTAAACACCTGGTACGTTTAGGTGCAAACTATAGAGCACAAGTGCAGTAAACTACAAGTAGGTTCAAGTGCATACTATACAGCACAAGTGCAGTATACACCAAGTAGGTTTGGGTGCAAACTATACAGCAGAAGTGCAGTATACACCAAGGAGGTTTAGGTGCAAACTATACAGCACAAGTGCAGTAAACACCAGGTACGTTTAGGTGCAAATTATACAGCACAAGTGTAGTAAACACCTGATACGTTTAGGTGTAAACTGTACAGCACAAGTGCAGTCAACACCAAGTACATTTAGGTACAAACTATACAGCACACGAGCAATACAACACGTTAGAAGACTGCAGCTAGCACAATCAACTGCCTGACAAATAGGAATAGCTGACCTAGCTAAACTATACTGTGTATAAATATATTTACATCTCCTAGGATGTATATATATCCCCTACACACTGTGAATGTAACTAAACTGACTAGCCTGCCTGCTCCATCTATCCATCTAGTAAAAAATAAACTCTCTCTCTCTCTCTCTCTAGGACTGAATTTTTCGTTAACACCACCGCAACAAACTACACAAGGTCGCCCAGCAGTGGGGCTTTTATAGTGTGGGGCATGTGCTAAAGCCCTGAGCCATAATTGGCCAAAGCCACCCTGGCTTTGGCCAGTTATTGCTCTCCGTTTTTTGCACGCTGTGATTGGCCAAGCATGCGGGTCATAGTGGATACTTGGCCAATCATCAGCGCGCAATGCCGCAGTGAATTATGAGCCGTGACGCATCACTCGAATTTGGCGTGAACGACCCGTCTTGTTCGAATTTCGACGAACAATCGAACAGCCAATGTTCGATTCGAACATGGGTTCAAGTTGAACGCAAAGCTCATTCCTAGTTATCACTACTTGCAAGGGGTCCCCTGAAGCCCCAAAATGTTGCTGACTTTTATAATCGCAAATAAAAAATCAACTTAATATTGATGGTGTGCCAGTGATTACTTTACTTATGGCTGTTAGAACAGTCACGTGAGCCAGAGGCATTGCTTGAAGTTTGTGGGCCCCGATGCAAAAGTTGATCTGCCCCCCCCCCACTACCACCTGCCACTTCCACTGTACGCCAAGATACTCCCACCGCGTGCCAGGACATTCCAAATGGCTAATGAGTTAGTTCAGAGCTGTATTTACATATTAAGAGGGTAATTCAAAAGATTTTGTAGAAACTATCCAATTCTTTTGAAATTTCCAGAGCACCTGGATCATCACTGGATCTTGTTTCTACACTCTTTTAATTTTATTACTAGACATGTGCATTTAGTTTCGTTATGAATTCGAATTCGGACACATTATTCATTATTTGGAAATTCGGATGCATCCGAATTTCCGAATGACAAAATTACCAAATTTAAACAAATTCGAAAAAACGTGAACGAAATTCAAATTCGAAACAAATTCGAATCGAATTCGGTAAAATTCTATTTGAATCGAATTCGAAAAAATTCTATTCTAATCGAATTCGAAAACAATTTGAATAGAAAACAAATTCGAATGAAAATTGAGAGCAAGTTTGAATCAAAATCTAAAAAATATAAATCGATTTCTAAAAAAGAATACAATAAAATAGAATATAAAATAATAAAACAATAGAATGAAAATCAAAGAATAGTAATGAACAGACTAGAATTTAATATAATGTAATCAAATACAATAATACAAATACAAATACATACAATCAAATCCGGTTGAAATAATTTCAAATTCGGTTGAAATCATTTCCAATCTGGTGGAAATGAGTTCCAATCCGGTGGAAATAATTTCATATTCGGTTGAAATAATTTCAAATTCGGTAGAAATAATTTCAAATTCGGTAGAAATAATTTCCAAAGCGGTTGAAATAATTTCCAAAGCGGTTGAAATAATTTCCAAAGCGGTTGAAATAATTTCCAAAGCGGTTGAAATAATTTCCAAAGCGGTTGAAATAATTTCCAAAGCGGTTGAAATAATTTCCAAAACGGTTGAAATAATTTCCAAAACGGTTGAAATAATTTCCAAAGCGGTTGAAATAATTTCCAATCCGGTTGAAATAATTTCCAATCCGGTTGAAATAATTTCCAATCCGGTTGAAATAATTTCCAATCCGGTTGAAATAATTTCCAATCCGGTTGAAATAATTTCCAATCCGGTTGAAATAATTTCCAATCCGGTTGAAATGAGTTCCAATCCGGTGGAAATGAGTTCCAATCCGGTGGAAATAATTTCAAATTTGGTTGAAATAATTTCCAATCTGGTTGAAATAATTTCAAATTCGGTTGAAATAATTTCTTTAGGGTCATTTATGAAATTGTTATTTATATATTGCTCATTTGCACAATGTTTTAGTGTACTACAGTGCCTGCCGCCGAGAATGTGTTTTTAGCAGGTTGCCGACATCTCGTACTAGCTGGAATAGTAAAAGCACATTCCAGCGAGCGCGTCATAGAAGCGACGAGGATCTGACGTGGATTCCCGCCAATTCTACACGTGGGTGGCGTTTGTTATGAATTCTGAAGGGGAAGTCCCCGCCGGATTTTAAATAAAAATCTGGCATGGGTTCCCCCCTCAGGAGCATACCGGGCCCTTAGGTCTGTTATGGGTTGTAAGGAGACTCCCTACGCCGAAAAATGGCATGGGGGTCCCCCCACAATCCATACCAGACCCGTATCCAAAGCACGCCAGCCGGCCGGTCAGGAGTGGAGTGGGGGTGAGCGAGCGCCCCTCCTGAGCCATACTGGGCAGCATGCCCTCAACACGGGGGGGTCAGGGTGCTCTGGGGCATGGGGGCGCACTGCGGCGTGCTTTGGATACGGGTCTGGTATGGATTGTGGGGGGGCCCCTGCGCCGTTTTTTTGGCGTAGGGGGTCTCCTTACAACCCATAACAGACCTAAGGGCCCGGTATGCTCCTGAGGGGGGAACCCATGCCGGATTTTTATTTAAAATCCGGCGGGGACTTCCCCTTCAGGATTCATAACAAATGCCGCCCACGTGTAGAATTGGCGGGAATCCACGTCGGATCCCCGTCGCTTCTATGACGGCTTTGTCTCCATCGCGGCAAGCCAGCTCGGCGCTGGCTCCACGATGGGGCTCGCAGGTGGTCAATCTCGCCGAGAAAGGGAGCGAGATTGACACAATATCGCGGTCACCCACTCTAAGTATTTTTTTTTTATCTGTAGCACCAGGTATCTGGGGTTTCACTACCCATTAGGGTTATTCATTTTATGTCTTTTTATAGATATTTTTTGCTGCCTGTATTGATTAAATTGTTTGACCTTTTGCACAAATTTTGTATTTTTGTGCTATTCCTTATCTATGGTTTTATATTAACAATTTATTTATTAATTATTGCCACATTTCCCCCCTTTTCAGCACTGATGATCTAGGTTCATTACACCCCTTCCTCCACTATCCTAGTAATGACATGCTCCCTCTCCCCTCACCATCCTAGTAATGACATCCCTCCCCCCACAAACCCAGTAATTACATGCGCCTCTCTCCCACCATCCTGGGATTGACATGGCCCCCACCATCCTAGTTATGACATGCCCCCCCTCAGGCCACCATCCTAATAATGAGTGAGTGAGTGAAAAACTTATATAGCGCAGTACATGCAAACTGAATCGCCTCTGGGCGCTGTATCCATTCCGTGAGTAAGATCCTTTGACTTCAGAAGAGATGGGTTTTAATTTCTCTCCTTAAGGCCAAGTGGTCCAATTTTAAACGAATAGTGGTTGGCAGGGTGTTCCACAGTCAAGGTCCCTGGACTGCAAACCTTCGGTCTCCTTTGGACTTGTATCTAGCTTTGGGTATCTGGACAAGGTTCTGATTGGTGGATCGCAGAATGCGATTGGGGTTGTGAGCTTTTATTTTTTCACATAGATATTGGGGGGCGTTTCCATGGATGCACTTATGCTTTTTTTGCCGGTCACTAATCGAGCGGCCGTGTTTTAAACGACTTGCAGACGCGTGATTTGGTATTTGGGGAGTCTGAGGTAGAGGGCATTTGCATAGTCAAGTCTAGAATTAATGATTGTTCCCACTATGAATGCAATGTCTTCTTTTGGGATAAAGGGAATAAGTCTGCGTAGTAGGCGCAGCAGATGATGAGATCCGCTGACTACTGACCCTATTTGTGCATCCATTGTCATGTTGGTGTCAAAAATTACTCCGAGACTTTTGACATTGGTGCTAGGGGTGATAATTTTACCCAGAATGGGCGGGGGTGTCAATGTTGTCGTCGGATGACTTTTAGGCCGGGTTCACACTAGTGCGGTGCGTTTTTGAGCTCCGTTGTCGTTGCGAATTTCTCCATAAGGTGTTCTGCGGATCACCTGCGTTTTAGCTGCGGATCAGGTGCGAATTAGAAGAAATTCACTTTAGAGCTGCGTTTTTGGTGAGGGCCAATCATTGATATCTGTGTGATGATGTAGCTAATAAAAGGGAGTGACCTTTCTTGCCCTCTTCCTTTTTCTCCTGCATTCAGTATTGTGTGGATTCGGATTTGGATTAGTGAAGAAATGTGTGCTGCCCTGCCCATGTTCATGCCTACAGTTGTTGCTGCGACAGCAACAATCTTGCTTGAAGATGAGGAGGAGGAGAAGGAGGAGGAGGAGGAGAAGAAGATACTGGGTTCATCCCATCATTGCAAATAGGGATGAAAGAGGGCAGTTCATGCTATTGTATGAAGATCTCCGTGGGCATGCAGACAAGTTTTTTAATTATACACGCATGTCAATAACCAGGAAAAAAAAAATACTTTTACTTGCTAAACCTTTTATTTCTCCTTTGTTGCATAGTAGAATATTTTTTTTTTTTTTTTATTATATCATGCTACAGAGCAAGCATCCAGCCTGCCCAACGATTACTAATCACATTAAGGTACTTTTCGCCACCTATGTGCATTTTTTTTGGTCTTGGTGAGCATGTTATATTTTGTGTCTTGAAATATCCAACATCTGTAATTAGAAATGATGAACCAGACAGAAGATGCGAAAAAATCTCTTTATGTATTTTTTTGTTATGAAAAACATAGGAGAAGTAGCCAACATATCTTTTTAAATAATAATATAAAATATATAAACTTTACATTCAAGTATATCTCAGGAAATAACATTTATTGCAAAAAATCCACACATGCTCATTAACTGTGGTCATAATTTACACATTATAGATTCTGATATATTTTCGGAACAAATGGTGCCTCAGTAGAGTATTGAGTTGATGAAGTCTTTTCACCAGTGGCAGTGCTGGAAACATGGCTAGACTCGACATGTTGTTGTGGCACATGTTGTTGTGGCACATGTTGTTGTGGCACATGTTGTTGTGGCACATGTTGTTGTGGCACATGTTGTTGTGGCACATGTTGTTGTGGCACATGTTGTTGTGGCAAATACATCCCCTGAATTTGAGTGTGTTCCCTAATTGAAGAGATTGGGGGTGGGATGGGATAGGGAACTCCTCTGTGTGTGAAATCATATATCGAAGTAGCCTCTTCAAAACTGGAAGGATAGGGTGGAGGAACATAGGGGTAGCGTTGGTGTCCTGACTCCGAGTATTGGCGTGACCTTGGTAAATGTATGTGACTTGGTGCATGTGGCACATAAGGCCTTTCAGATATTGTGTCCTCACTGGGCACTGTAAATGACTGGAGAACTTGTTCTACATGGCTTCGCATTTCTAAATATCGCTCAGGTCGAACTTTTTTAATCAAAGGTACAAAATTGCCAGTATTGTAGCCGGACATAAGAAAGCATCCACCTTATCAGACATTTTTAGTAACATCTCTAGTAGACGCTCACTTATGTCCGTCTGCGATACTGCCTTTTGCTTACGTGCAACTTTTGCAGGGCGATCAATAGTTACATGAGCAGAGGAGGGCCCAGGGATTGGCTCAGCCAATACAGATTCCTCTTCAGGATTTACTAGCCATAGATTTGACCCTATTTGCATTTCTGGGACAGGCTCATTGGGTTCGTTCAAATCAGGTGCCTCTGTTTGTGCCACAGAATGACTCTCTGGTTGATCCTCCAACACATCCTGTTCATCCCAACTTGCTTCTGTCCTGTTTATGTAAGAAAAAAAGACATTAATAATGATAAATCTGTAGGCACGATACATTGATGATGTAGATGTTAACTTACTCTCTCATCTCTATGATTGGTTTCAGAAATTGTAGGTCATCCGCATACATGTAGGGTACTCTAGCTGTTGCCCCCGAGCCACTCCTCACTTCTCTGAGGTGACGATTATATTTTTTGAAGGCATCCCTCATGCTTCGCCACCTTTTCTTTATGTATTCCACTGAAAAACAGAGAAGAGACTAATAATTACTATTTTTGTAAATTTTTGAAGGTACCTAGCTACAGGCAATTCATTTGGAAGTCTTCACTATGAGTTCAAGGTTGGAAAATCAACAATATCTGCGATTGTTCATGAAACATGCATTGTTTTATGGGAAGAACTAAACCCTTTGGTCTTCAAAAAGCCAACAAAAGAAGAATGGATGAAGGTATCTCTGGAATTCTGGGAGCGATGCAAGTTTCCTGGGAGCCATTGATGGGAAGCACATTCGCATCCTGAGGAATTTTGCTAGTGGAAGTCAGTTTTTTAATTATAAAAAATATTTTTCCATTGTATTAATGGCAGTGGCAGATGCAAATTATAAATTCATTTACATTGATGTAGGTTCTTATGGCAGCAGTTCCGATTCCGGTGTATTTGCCCATTCAATATTTGGGAGAATGCTCAGGGAGAATAGGCTGGATTTACCAAATGATTCTTCCTTGCCTGGAACAAATGAGCCAGCCCTCCCATATGTTTTTGTAGGGGACGAAGCATTTGCCCTTGGCAAAAATCTGCTTAGACCTTTTTCGAGTAGAGCGCTGACAAATAAAAAAAGAATATTTAATTATCGCCTCACTAGGGCACGCAGAGTAGTAGAGTGTGCATTTGGGATTCTTTCCAATAAATGGAGAATATTGCACACTGCCATCAACCTGAGTCTGGAGCATGCTGTCTCTGCTGTTAAAACTGCCTGTGCACTACACAACTATGTGCGAGAACGTGATGGTTTTGTTTTTGAGGATTCCCTCATGCATAACATGGAGGCTGCACAGTGGAATTTGACTAGGGGCACTACCAGTGGTAACTTGGTTAGAGAGAAATTCGTAAATTACATTATGTCGCCAGGTGGAGAGTTACCTTGGCAGATGCAGTCAATTTAATGTACACATTTATTTTTTGGTGTAATTTTTAACAAAATCTGGCCCTTTAAATATTAGAAAATAACATACTGTGTTAAACATGTCACTATGTTTTTTTTTGAATGGAGATTCAAAAATGAATCAAATAAATGTGTCTGGACAATTTAGTGACTTCTAAGTTAATCTCTAACTTGAAAACCAAAAAAAAGTATGACCTCGTCCGTTGCAGAATGACAATATTATGTGTGGTCTGTCATTGTACAGAAAATGATGTCTTTCTACGCCCAGCATGGGCCACAACGTCAGACCACCAAACATAATTGCTAAAGTAAGTTTACAGATTCTTACAATAGACACGCACACAGACTCATATAATCAATGATGTGGGAATGAGTCCCTTGTCACCATCAACATGGGAACAGGGTGCATTGGTATTTAGCTAAAACACCCTGCTAACTTAAAATAAAAGTGGCATGGTATGGGTTAGCACACTTAACATGCCCTCATAGAATGCATGCTAGGATAAGGGCCTGGTCTGGATTTGTGGGGGTCCACACTCGGGTTATTGGGGATCAAAAATAAGGATACATTAGGGAATGAATAGACAAACATCTGCAGGCATAACAAAATAAAAAAAGCTTTAACTTGGGATGAGCACATGCTCCACTCTGGCAAAAGACTTCTAGCAATTTCAACCCAGGTTTGTTTTTTGGAAACGTTGTCCTTATATTTGGGGTGCCGGGTGTCATAGAGTTGTGGATTCTCCCTGACAAGGCGGATTAGCTCCTCACAATCCACACACTCCTTCACCTTTTCAGTAGCTTTGCTGCTCCGTCTTTTGGACATGGCTACTCACCTCAGCAGCATGAACCTGACAGAGGAGGAACTAGGAAAAGGGGGAGGTGGAGGAGGAGGAGAGAAAACTTCCGTTCAAACCGCAACACCTGTGCGAATTAGATGCGTACCCATAGAAGATAATGGGCCTGAATTCGCACCTGAGCCGCACCGCAAGGCCTCCACAACGCATACGGATTTCCGACAATGCGCAGTGCGAATGCATCGCACATATGTGAACCAGCCTCATTGAAAACAATGTATTGTAAATGTTCTGCGTATTAGATGCGGTTTAAGCCGCAACCAATTCGCATAGGTGTGAACCCGGCCTTACGGTTGGCGTGAAACAGGAGAAGTTCTGTTTTTCGAACCGTTAAGTTTAAGATAACTCTTTGTCATCCAGTTTTCTATCAAAAATATACATTTCTCTTGACCGAGACGATGATCCTTTTTGTTGCAGATGCGAAAGTAGAGTTGTGTGTCATCTGCGTAAGAGTGATAGAGTAACTTCTGTTTACTGATGATTTCAAAAAGAGAGCGGAGATACATATTGAATAGAACCAGCGATAAGGGAGATCCCTGAGGGACTCCACATGGTACCGTTCATTTTTCAGAAGTGAAAGGCCCCATTTTCACTGTTTGTGATCGGTTTTCGAAGAAGGAGGAAAACCAAGATAAATCAGGTTCCGCGACTCTGGCTACTTCAGCTAGCCGAGTCAGTAATAATTTGTGGTCAACAGTGTCAAAAACGGCGCTCCAAAAGCGCAGTGTCAACAGTGTCAAAAGCGGTCCAACAGAACCAGAAGACAAGGTTCTCCATCGTCTGTGGCCTCTAGGGAGTCATCCCATATTTTGAGCAGTGCTGTTTCTGTTCCGTGACCAGGCCGGAAACCTGATTGAAACAGATCAAGTAATTTATTTGTGTCTAAATGATGTTGAAGTTGTTGTACAAGTTCTTTCTCATTATCTTGGAGAAGACATTTAGACCTGTTATGGGTCGACGGTTGTTTGGATCTTTCGGGTCGAGAGTGTTTTTTTTTTAGAATTGGTTTTATTATACCTTGTTTCAGCAAGGTGGGCACCGTGCCCTCCTTGAACGATTGGTTTATGAGCTGCGCGATAGCTGGTGCCAGTATATTGGCACATTCTTTCAGCAGTTCAGTGGGGATAATGTCATTGTGTGATGTGCTATTTCGAAGAGCACCGATGATATTTTTTGTGGCCTCGATGGAGAGTAATGAAACCCCCCACCATTCTGGTAATGACATGGCACCCTTTTGCCCTCCATCCTGGTAATGACATGCCTCCTCTCCACCCTGGTAATGACATTCCCCTTCTCAACCATTCTGGTAATGAAATGCCCCCTATCCCCACCAGCCTGGTGTTGACATGCCCCCCACCATCCTAGTAATGAAATGCCTCCCCTCAGGGCATCATCCTAGTAATGACATGGAACCCCCCATCATCCTGGTAATGACATGGCACCCCTCCCTCCACCATCCTGGTAATGACATGCCCCATTCCGCCATCATCATGGTAATGACATGCCCCCTCCCCCTACTATCCTGATAATGACATGCCTCCCTTCCCCTACCATGCTGGTAATGACACGCCCTCCCTACACCCACTATCCTGGTAATGACATGGCCCGCTCTTCCCACCATCCCGGTAATGACATGCTCCGTCCCACTACTGTCCTGGTAATGACGTGCCCTCCCCAAACCATCCTGGAAATGACATGCCCACCTCCCTCACCATACTGGTAATGGCATGCCCCCCTTCCCCCACCATTCTGGTAATGACATGCACCTCTCCCCGCCACACTTCCTTGTCCCAGGCTGCTCAGTCAAGGAAACTTAGACACACATGACTTCTCAAGCCAATGAGAGCAGAGGAGGAGTGTGGCCTGGAAAACTGAAAGCTTAGCTTGGGACTGGATTACAGAGCTCAGCTGGGACCATGATAGACACAAGGTGGATCGGACCTGGATTCTGTGATTTTGTGGGAGAAAAAAGCAGCATGTAAAATAACAGCAGGGATCTATAGCGAAACCTGTGAACCCTAATGGGAACCCATCTTGCCAGCTCCTGATCATGAACAGACCAGGAGCTATCTGGGTCAGGTTGGCCAACAGTTTGCATAGCACTTTACAAAATAAAGGACACCAGTATGATTAAAATACAGTTCAAAACAGAAGGAATAGGAGGGCCCTGCTCATGGAGCTTACATTCTAAAGAGAAGGGGAATTACAAAAGGTTCAGGGGATGATTTGATGGAGGTGGCCAAAGTACAGTTTTTAGGTGGATATGGGGTAGGTTTCCCTGAATGAGTTTTCAAGGACCGCCTTAAGCAGGAAAGGATAGGAGCTAAGTGGACTTACTGGGGTAGAGAATTTTGGTGGATGGGATAGGGAGAGGTTCTGGAGAAGTCCTGAAGGCAAGCATGAGAGGAAGTGACAAGGGAGATGGAGAACAAGATACCTTGGAAGGAGCAGAGAGGGGTAGCAGCTGCAGATCGGTTAGTAAGGTATATAAGTCTAACAGCAACATTCATGATAGACTGAAGGGGGAAACATTTGTGTAGAGGTAGGTCAGCAAGAAGAGAGTTGCAGTAGTCAATGTGGGAGATAACAATGGAGTGAATAAATTGTTTTGTAGTGTCAATAGTTAAGAAGGGGCACAATCTGAAAATATTACAGGGGTTTTAGTTTTGGTGGAGTGAAGATAGACAGGAACACCTGCCATGTTTTTATAGCTGTCTATGTCCCTATAAGGGAGATTGACCCTCTTTATATTTGTCCTGTTTAATATTATGATTTAAAATTGAAAGTAAAAGAAAATCACAACTTGTGGGTTATTCCCAGAACAAGAATAGTGAGAATAACTTCCAGTGGGAACCCTAGCTCTGGTGACCCTGGTGACAACCAGGGATTTCTTCAATTCAGTGGATTTTTGTTTTGCATTTCCTGTTTTGGCTATGGGACAGGAGGTAAAGGGGAATCTCCCGAGTGGAAAATAGAGGGGTAAAATAAACCTTACATGGGTTATAACCCTCCCTTACTCACTAACCAAAAAAGTTTGCCTTTAGTTCTACTTTAAATCATAAGTATGATTAGTTTATTATTATATTAAAAGACCAAAAAGCAAAACATTTTGGACTTTACTGTTTGGCAATTATAGTCTTAAATATCAAGAGAGAGTATTCATATTCGTAAAAAATCCAAAATGTATTGTAATGTGATTAAATATCATAAACGCATATCAAATATATACACAAACAAATTGATACCACATTCTCCCATGTGTTAAATGGCTGGGTATATACATGTACAGTTTTTTTTACTTTCAAAGATTTTTATTAATTTCTCAAGGGTATAAGGACAATGAAAATTGTACATACTGAGTCAAACAATCAAGTAAGCCAACGGATCCAAGAACCAGTACATACAGACAAACAAAAAAAGTATTTCTAAATTACACAAAGTATCTCGAAAAAAAACTGAAAAATCAGAAACATGAAGCCTGGAAGGACGCCCTAGCACCCCTAGCAGGCATTAAGAAGGGCTACTTCAGGGGATCTTGGATCCTGTAGGCCTGTTACTGTATAATTAAATTAAATACTTTTTTCCAGAAGGTCCTAATTCCGGGGCATTCCCACCAGATGTGGGCCATAGAACCAACTATTTCACACCCTCTAAAACAGAGTGGGTTTGCGGATGGATACATAAATGACAATTTGGCAGGGGTGAGGTACCATCTCGTCGGCAGTTTGAGATTGGCTTCTATTAGGGAGATATTTTGGAATCCTTTATATGCTCTAGAGACGGCAGAGGACCAAGACTTCAAATTTCACTGTATCTGAAGGTCATTTTCTCAAGCTGATATGAAGGTAGCCTTGCAATCTTGTTGGGCCAAAGATTGTTATATGACAGAGATTCCACCCCTCTGTTCTTCCGCCCTTCCGCACCACAGCTCATAGGCCATCAAGCGATCAATCTGACCAAACCTAAAAAGTTCTGATGTTGGGAGCTTAAGATTTCGCTCGCAGTGTTTCAGAGTCATAGGCCCCGAAGCTAAAAATAAACGTCCAATCCGGTACAGCCCCTTGTCCAGCCACCACTTAAAAGAATTAATATCCCTGCCTGGGGTAAAAGGCTGAATTGTTGAATATGTGGGCAAGGGGTCTACAATCCGAGGTCAGGGAAGAATCAGATTTTAACCTATCCCAAAGAGAAAGGGATTGCGATAAAATAGGGGAGAGAATGGGGGGTCGATCTCTAGATGGGATCCAAAGTAAAAAATCTAAAGTGTACGATGGGACAGCTTTTTAGGTCTAAAGAGCTGACCTACTCCAAACAAACTGGTTAACTTTCCTCTGTAGAGATTGGAGGTGATCCCTCCTGATATTAATTGGGATTGCTCTAAATAAATATAACAGGCGAGAATGGTCATTTTAATAGAATGGATTCTACCTAGCCAGGATAGATCACCTTTTGCCCAATTTTTCAGATCTGACTCGAGTTTCTTGTAAGTGGACGGGAAGTTTACCGAATATAATTGTTCTATTTTAGGGGGAGATTAATCCCTAGGTACTCTAAATAGGCGTCCTTCCATTTCAAATCAAAGTTATCCCTCAAAGCTGCCATTGTGCTTGGAGGTAAAGAGATATTAAGAGCATGGGATTTTGCATAATTTACCTGGAGACCAGAAGCTTTAGAGAAATTTTTAAGTATTTTGCAGAGGACGGGAAGAGAAGTGATGGGAGAGGTTATAAAAAGCAGCATATCATCTGCAAAATGACCACACTGATGGGTCTGGGTTCCGCAAGAGACGCCAAGAATGTTGGGATTTGAGAGTATAGCAATCGCCAACATCTCAATGGCAATGGCAAAACTCTAGGGGGAGAGGGGGCAACCCTGTATAGTCCCCCTAGAAATATTAAATGAAGAGGAGTAATGTCCTTGGAGGCGAATCATTGCTCTCGGTGTGGAATAGAGGGAATGAAGAACACCTAGGAATTTATGGCCAAACCCCCATTGTTTCAAGAGAGAAAACAAGTAGGGACATTTTATTGAGTCGAATGCCTTATGCAAGTCAAGAGACAAAAGCATCCCTTTTTGTTTGTGGCCTCCGTCCCAATTTGACTGCAAAAGGGAGACCACATCAATGGCCCTTCTTATTTGATCCGGCCCCTGATGTTCCGGAATGAATCCAACCTGGTCCTTGTGAATGTATCTACATATGAAGGAGGCTAAACGGTTGGCTAAGATTTTTGTTAGGATCTTCAGATCGTTATTAATAAGGGATATGGGCCTGTAGTTCTCCACCTCCTCTGGGTTCTTATTGGGTTTGGGGATTACCGTAATATAAGCGGTGTTGAGATGAGGATCTAGAGGAGTCCCTTTGGTTTTCTCATTGAAAAATGTAGCCATATGCGGTGCTAGAGTTTCTGAAAAAGCTTTATAGTATGACGCTGAGAGGCCATCCGGTCCAGGAGCTGAACCCATCCTTAGGTTCTTTTATGACCTCCCTTATCTCCTCAATCGAAAAGTCTGTTTCCATAATATCTTTATGATTAGATGCGAGAACTGGAAATAGGAAGGTCCCGGAGGAAGTCAGACACCCCCAGGCCCCCAGCCTCATGTGACGAGCTGTAGAGTTTGGAGTACAACCCTTGGAAGGCCTTAAGGATCCTATTGGGATTGGCTGAGAGGGTCTGGTCCTCAACCCTAATTTTGGGAAAAGCATGATATCGGATTCGTGGGGTTAACTTGGATGCTAACATGGAACCAATTTTGTCATTTTGGCAATGAAATTTAACACTGCTACATGTACAGTTTTGATGGATCGTTAAGCCCTGTACACACGATCGGTCCATCCGATGAGAACGGTCCGACAGACCATTTTATCGGTTCACCGATGAAGCTGACTGATGGACTGATGTGCCTACACACCATCGGTTCATGAACCAATCGTGTCAGAACGCAGTGACGTAAAACACAACGACGTGATAAAAAAAAGTTCCAAGCATGCGTCGACTTGATTCTGAGCATGCGTGGATTTTTAACCGATGCTCGTGCGTACTAACGATCGGTTTTGACCTATCGGTTAGCCCTCCATCGGTTCAACTTTAAAGGATAACGGACTGATGGGGCCTACACATGATCAATTTGAACAGATGAAAACAAACTTCAGTTCGTTTTCATCGGTTTGAACAGATTGTGTGTACGCAGCTTTAGTGTTCAAAACATAGATATTTGGAGAAATACATACACGATAATCTTCAATATGCAGGGCCAAATGCAGGAATCAATGTACTGTCACCAATATGGATCACTACGAGTTTACCAAAATGATTCTTCAGGGGTTCCTGTTGGTACTGGGAGATGTGTTATAATTACCACTTGTCTTATGAAGCTTCAATAAAAGGATTTTTGGAATTATTTCCTTATGACATAAATGGGACTGCCTGTATGGGGATGCACGGAACACCTGTGCAGGTAAACATGGTCCTCTAAGGGCGTAGACTTTAGTATGCCACATGTTAACAATTCTTTAATAGCAATTTAGCAGGCATTTTAATGTATTTTTAGCAAACATATTGTTTTGATAAACATTTGAGCAAATATCACACTGTCTAAAAAATATATAGCACCCCCTTTTTTTTGTTCTACTGGCCATGTGTTTTCAGAAAATGTATGGTTTGGGTGGTCTTTTACAAATTCTGAAAGCTGTAAGTGAAAAGGTTAAACCTCCAGAATTTCTAACAAACTTTTGCGTACGTCTGATTTTGACTATTCCTCAAAAAGGAACAAATTAAAATTTACAAATATTTGTTATTATTGTTATTTATTAACTCAATACAGGTAATCTTTTATATTTAGTAGGAATTTAGCAGAAATTTTAAAAAATTTGCTGTGTTTGTATCTGCTAATAATGATTCTAGTGTATGTTTAGTTTATTGCTTTGGTAAACATTTGTGCAAATATCGTGAGGCCTTAAGAATCAGTTGCACCTTATTATACTGGTTCTATGCTATCAGAAAACATATGGTTTGGGATTCTGAATACTGTAAGGGAAAAATTAAAACTTTCAGATTTTTTGATAAATTTGTATATTTGTATATAACCATTTTGCAAAAAGCCCCGATGTAAACATTTTAAATATTTGTTTTGTATTACCTTCATACAGGTTAAGATTGTATATTTAGTTCTAATTTTTTTTTTAAATTGGCTGTGTTTTTATCTGCTAATAATTGTTTTAGTGTATTTTTTCCAAAGATATTGGTTTAATAAACATTTGTACAAATAGCGTGGGGTCTAAAAATCAGTAGCACCTTCTTTTTATTCTAGAGATTATATGCTTTCAGAAAAAAATATGATTTTTCACAATATGATTTTTCACAATTGAAAAATTAAAACCTTCCGATTTTTTGAGAAATTTGGATATTTACACTTTTGTGTCAGTTCAGTTTTCACTATTTTGCAAAAAGGCTTAATTTAAAGGAACACTGAAGTCATTTTAAAAAAAGTAACAAACGTGTTATACTTACCTCCACTGTGCAGCTTGTTTTGCACAGAGTGGCCCCGATCCACGGCTTCTGGGGTCCCTCAGTGGCTGTAATCTCCTCCTCCTCGCAAGAGCTTTCCACCTTCATGCAAGCTCGCATGGTGGAAAGCTCTTGTGGGCGCGCTCCCGTGATACAGCGGCAGCCATAGCCGCTGACTGTATCACTCGACCTTGACCTTAAAAAAAATAGTCAAGCGGGAGATAACGCGCGGCGGGTCATTGATTTGATCGATGTGGCGAACAGGGAGGACCAGAGGTCCCTGGTTTTGGGACTGGATGCGTAAAAGGCCTTTGACCGCCTTGGCTGGCCTTTCCTGTTCGCCACACTACGTCACATGGGGTTTCGGGGGCCTTTTTTGCGTGCCATACAACATCTATACACTAACCCAACATCCCAGGTCAGGACCCCTTTTGCGATGTCCCCTACTTTCCCAATAACAAACGGTACCCGCCAGGGGTGCCCGCTCTCCCCTTTATTGTTTGCGCTATGCGTGGAGCCCCTGGCGGCATCCATCCACGGGAATCCAGACATTCGGGGTATCTCGGTCCGAGGTAGGGAGTTTAAGCTGGCATTGTTTGCTGACGATATCATACTCGCCCTCACCCTACCTCGGATATCGCTGCCCAACCTGCATGCTGAACTTGACGCATACCAGTCCCTATCGGGCTATAAAATTAACACAGCTAAGTCTGAAGCTCTCCCAATTAACATCCCGCCTGCAGAAGTCCAACACTTGCAATCATGCTTCTCATACCACTGGAAACCTTCGGCGTTGAAATACCTAGGTGTCAACATCATGCCATCCTATGCTTCTCTTTATCAGGCCAAATTCCCTCCCCTTTTTCGTCAAATCAGGGACCTCTTGCAGAAGTGGAAGGTCCACCACATATCTCTCCTGGTAGATGGCCATCCTGCCCAAGCTACTGTATCTATTCCAGACCCTGCCCATCCCGGTCCCGTACATGCCTCTGCGTAAACTACAGGCAGACCTAGTGCGCTTTGTTTGGGGTTACAGAAAACACAGGGTGCCCCAATCGGTTTTGCTGGCTTCTCGCTCTGACGGGGGTCTGGGATTCCCGGACCTAGTGAAATATTATCAAGCGTCTCAGCTGCACGCCATCACGTCCTGGTTTCCCCAAAGGTCTTATAATAAATGGACAGAAATTGAAAAACTTTGGCTGGCCCCGATTCACCCAAACGGTTTGCTCTGGAGCGTGGGCGCGGAGGTGGACCCAAAGAGGCTTTTGGGATCCATGGCGCTACTGAGATCACTTTGGTGCAAGCTTTCCCGATCCCATGGGCTCGCCTCGGACAGATCCCTACTGACCTCATTCCTCTATACCCCCAGGATGCCTGACGGTCTCACGAGCCGGATGTCCGCGCCTTGGGCGGCACGCAACTTGTTCCACTACGGTCATCTGGTGGATCCAATCTCACGAAAATTGCTATCATTTGCCCAACTCCAGAAGAAACATGACTTGCCTAGCCAGGTGTTTTATGGTTATCTGCAGGTACGTAATTTTGCCCAATCCTTTGCCCCGGACCTCCAGTTCTCAGCGCCATCGCCCTTCGAGAGAATAATTCTAGAGGGGAGGGCACGCCGAGGCTTGATATCAGATATCTACCGGCTGCTTAACTCCCGCTCCATTGAAGTTCAGGGAAAACATGCCTACATGATTCGCTGGGAAAAAATACTGGGCGAGGAACTCCCAGAGACAACGTGGCGGGCGATCTGGTCTCAGGCGGCAAAGAGCTCATACTGTACTCTCTAAAAGGAGAATGCCTATAAAATTCTTTATTTTTGGTACCTGACGCCGGATGTGCTCCACGCCATTTACCCTACTTGTTCGGATAGGTGTTGGCGCTGCCTGGATGATAGGGGCTCCCTGTACCACGTTTACTGGAGCTGCCCCAGACTTGTACCCTTCTGGGTGGAGACACGTGATTTGTTGTCACGCCTTTTGGGGGTACCGGTCCCCCTGACTCCAAAACTGTTTTTATTGGGTGTAATATCCCTGCGGATATCCAAAACGTCTAAAAAACTGCTTAGACACGTACTCACTGCTGCCCGGTGTCTGGTCGCCCTCCACCGGAAACGGCGCTCCCCACCCTCCCAGGAAGACCTATATGCTAGAATAAAAGATGTAGAACTTATGGAAAAAATTACAGCTAGGCTTCAGGATAAGTTGGAATCACACGATGAGGTCTGGAGGGTGTGGCATGAGCGGGAGGATCCATTGTGAGCGGATAGCCAAGCTCTTGTCTTCGCCCCTAGCCCCACCCGTCTCTTCTTTTCTTTTATTCTTCTCTCTCTCCTTTTTCCTCTTCTCTACTTTCTTCAGGTCTACTTGTGGCCTGTGGCAGATGGTTAATGGTTACTATTGTGTGTAGTTTGTCAGCTCTGTTTGCACCCCGCTAGGTGTGCTGCGTATTGATATAATGCGAACACTGGTTTATGGCTTTGATGTTGTGTATACAATTGTATTTGATTACTGTACTTTTGCTGACTAATAATAATAAAAATTGTTATTTGAAAAAAATAATATTATGTACATACATTCACCAGAGCAGTGCAGTGTCTGTTTTTTTTTTTTTTTTTTTCTATGCTTGTGTATACATTCATTATCACTGTTTAAGCATGCATTTTTCTAACACTATTCAGCTGCTTTCAAGCTTTTATTGATTTATACTTTGATTGTTATCATTGGTCAAAGCGATCACATGTTACAGATGTGTCCCAGTTTGGGCTCAATAAAGGTTACATTATAATTTAAGTTTGTAAATAAGTAAATGTGACATTAATGAGTAAGTTATTGATAAACAGATGTAGTAGTCTAGTTGATGTGAGTCATAAATGTAAGCTTAGCTAAGACAATACCTATAAAAAGAACACATTAAACAAAATTATATTACAAAAACTCGAAAATAAAATAAACCATGCCCTCAAATACTTAAAATTATTGCCATCTACAGTATAATTGTATTTTATTGTTTTCAAACAGTTCCATTAAAAAAAAATGTACAATTGCACAATGTTTATACATTCCTGACCCTTTTTACCTAAAGTATAACTTACCAAACTAAACAGCAATTTCCAAATTTAGCTACTTATTTTTCAGGTCTTCAAATGAACTGCTATTTAGTTGTTTATCCATCTTTTACATAGTTCAACAGGTCAGATAAGGAATTTCATTATCAGTGCCTCACAGGTAATCCAACATAAATATCCTGCTGGTATTTCAACATAAGAATCCTGCTAAGCAGAAGAAAAACATAAACTGTATACATAAAATGGAGTCCACAAGGTGATGTTTTCATACATTATTAAACCTGTTTATAGGATTGCTATAGAAGGGGTTAAATGCTAAAAATTACAAAGAATACAAAGGCAGAAGTCTAAATATTGTATTGTGTTTTTATAAAATGCAGAACTTCATTGTACCAAAGACAGAGAAACTTTGATGCAACATAATTAGTTTTGTATTTATGCAATACCATCATAAATGTACATTTGAAAAGTATGCTGAACCCGCATATTATATCTATGAATCTGTAACTGTAAAATCCTACAGCATTTCGCAAAAACATGCAAAGTTGAAAATTAAACAATATGAATGTCCATAAGTGTACATTTTGTAGTCTCAGGTGCTACACTTATGAACATTCATATTGTCTAATTTTCAAGTTTGCACATTTTTTTATTTGAACACTATTGAATACTCGCAGGATCTTTCCTGCATGCAGTGTTCCCCATTTTTTTCCACATTTTTGATTGCACCTTATTGAACATTTGCAGGATTTTTTGCAGGATTGTTGTTGCATGCAGTGTTTTCATCTTTATCTATTCATTAATTTTGTTATCTTTGCTTATTTGCACTAGATCCTTGTCCAGAATCGTATTACTATTGCACTTTTTGCACAGGCACTATTGTTGAGTATCTATTTGTTTATTTATATATTTATTTACCTTCACTATTGCACTTTAATTTAGAGACTGAATAGGTCCATGAATTTTAATTAGCGCCAATCCTACACTTATAATCAATTTATCCATTTACTCCACTCAGGTGGAATAATCAAGTAGAGGCAGCTTCTTATTAATTCACCTCAGGACGTCAATCGCCCCTTGCTGTAGGTATTTCCACTGGTATTTTAGGTCCATTGCGCGGATTCACAATTAACTCTAAGGCCTCGTACACACGAGGGGATATGTCCGCTGAAAACGGTCCGATGGACCGTTTCAGCAGACATCTCCGACCGTGTGTATGGGCTAGCGGACAGATTTGTCCACCCGACAGATTTCAAAGCAGACATGTCGTCCCGCACCGCCGCCGCCGAATGGATTCGGCGCATGCGCGGAAGTGTTTTACTTCCTGGTGCGGTGACGTGGCGGCGTCAACGTCACCGCCACGTCACCGCGCCGTCCGCCGGCGGGGAATTTGATCCGATGGTGTGTACACGCCATCGGATCAAACTCCTGATCGGACATATCCGATGGAAATGGTCCGCGGACCGTTTTCATCGGATATGTCCGATCGTGTGTACGAGGCCTAACATCATCCCTGTATCACTGCTTAAACTTTAAGATGTCCTATGATGTCCACCCAGCGAAAAGTGGTTAAACTATAACTAAAGTCAACATTTTTGTTTCTATTTTAACGGTAGTAGTAAGGAATTTTACATTCACTTCCAAAGACGCAACAGGAAATGAGAAGCCTTTTCAGAGAGAGAGGAATCCCATTTAGACAGTTGTCACCAGACCAGCTGTCCTTCTTGTAATATTAAAAAGATACCTGTGCTCAAATCCCAATAGCTTGTACATAGCTCCCTTCCCACCCACACATCAGGAACAGCAGCTGGCACTAGACGTGCGCCACTTCGCTCCACTTACTCTGCAGCCAACACTACAGCACATTGAGCTGGATCACTGCAGAGTTCTGGGGGGGGGGGGCAGCAAAAGTTCTATAGAGCCACTAAGAGAGAAGAGCTGCCACTTGCAGTCACAGAAGCCAGGCTGACACTAGTGACACAAGTGACTACTGAGCGGCAAGCATAGGGCCAACACCGAAGGCTGAAAGACAGCCCTGGAAATTAGCACTGCTAGGGTGAACAAAATACAAGGATTGTTTTGTTGGTGGCGCTTCCCATGGCTGCTTATCCACTCCACTTCAGCTCAAGAAGATCTCCCCCGCCCCCCTCCTGACAGGCCATTTTTGTGATTTGTTACTGCGTTATTTTAACTGACAATTGCGTTGGCATACAACACTGTACCCAAATAAAATGTATGTCCCTTTTTCCCCCATAAATAGAGCTTTCTTTTGGTGGTATTTGATCACTTCTGCAGTTTTATTATGTTTTACTTTCAATAAAAAAAAATTAAAAATGTATTCATCAATTTAGGCCAAAATGTATTCAGCCACAAATTTTTGGTAAAAATAAGCGTATATTGATTGGTTTGCGCAAAAGTTATAGATATACAGTATAGTTATATCTACAAACCATGGAATATAGTTATGGAATTTCTATTTATTAAAAAAAATTCTAATAATGCCGGCGATCAGCAACTTACAGTGGGGTTCGAAATTTTGGGCACCCCAGGTAAAAATTTGTATTAATGTGCATAAGGAAGCCAAGGAAAGATGAAAAAATCTCAAAGGCATCAAATTACAGATTAGACATTCTTATAATATGTAAAAAAAGTTAGATTTTATTTCCATCATTTACTTTTTCAAAATTACAGAAAACCAAAAAATGGTGTCTGCAAAAGTTTGGGCACCCTGCAGAGTTAATATCTTGTACTGCCCCCTTTTTGCAAGTATCACAGCTTGTAAATGCTTTTTGTAGCCAGCCAAGAGACTTTCAATTCTTGTTTGAGGTATCTTTGCCCATTCTTCCTTACAAAAGTCTTCCAGTTCATTGAGATCTCTGGGCTGTCTGTCACGCACTGCTCTTTTAAAGTCTATCCATAGATTTTCAATTATGTTGAGGTCAGGAGATTATGAAGGCCATGGCAAATCCTTCAGTTTACGCCTCTTGATGTAACCTCCCGTGGATTTTGAGGTGTGTATAGGATCATTATCCATTTGTAGAAGCCACCCTCTCTTTAAAGGATCACTAAAGGATTTTACCTTACTGCAGTACTGGTTTCATGTCCTCAGTGTTCTTTTTTTTTTCTTTGATGTTGCTGTAATCCTGCTCTGATCTCCACACTTCCTGCTTGTCTGTTTCCTTATAACCACAGTACTGGGAGCTTTCTCACGGTGGTCTAAGCTGTCATTACTGTGTGTCTAAATCTTCCCAGAACCAATCAGATTCATTTTAAAAACAAAACACTGCCCTGGATTTGTTTGTTTTTGTTCTGTGTCTCTCTCTTCTTCACAGAAACATGAAGCCAGTTCAAAAGTGAAACTAACCTGCAGGCACATTATATGATTGACTTTTATCTCTTTTTAATCATTTTTAAAAGGAATCAGTTAACTTTTATGTCTCTATACCCTGTAAACAGTCATTTCAGCAAAAAAAAATGTTTTCCTTTAGTGACCCTTTAACTTCAGCTTTTTTATAGATGGCATCAAGTTACCATCCAAAATTTGCTGACATTTTATTGAATCCATTTTTCCTTCTACTCGTGAAATGTTCCCTGTGCCACTGGCTGCAATACAACCCCAAAGCATGATTGATCCACCCCCATGCTTAACAGTTGGACAGAAGTTCCTTTTCATTAAATTCTGTGCCCTTTCTTCTCCAAACTTTCCTTGGCTCATTCCGGACAAAAAGTTCTATTTTATCCTCATCGGTCCACAGAACTTGTTCCCAAAATGCATCAGGCTTGTCTATATGTTAATTTGCAAAGTTCAAACGCTGATTTTTGGGTGAGGATGTAGAAGAGGTTTTCTTCTGATGACTCTTCCATGAAGACCATGGGCCAGATTCAGAGAGCCCTTACTCCTGTCTAACTGGTGTTAGACTGGAGTAATTTCAAATTACGCGCGTTTTCTAGCAAGTCAAAAACCTCAAACCATGAATAGACGGCTGCGGGCTTTAATTCGACTGGATTACGTGTTTGTACGCCTTCGGATCTACGCTGCAATAAAATTGCGGCCACTGGGTGGACTTCCCGTAGTTTTCCGCGTCGGGGTATGCAAATGAGCTTTTGCCGGCGATCCCCGAAATTACGATCTTCATTCGCAATCTCTTACGGCATCTTTAGTCATCTTTTTTTTTTGCGTAACACTATACCAGCTTTTTGCTGCTCTAATATTAGACAGCCCATGTTAAGTATGGCCGCCGTTCCCGCGTCGAATTTCTACGTTTTCCGACGTCTTTTATTATTTTTTACGTAAGTCGTCCGGGAATAGGAATGCTCGTAAACGACGCTACTCAAACAACGAATGACGTAACAACGTGATTTCGCGCAATGCACGGCGGGAAATTTCTGAACGGAGCATGCGCAGTTCGATCGCCGCGGGGACGCGCTTAATTTAAATGCTTCACGCCCCCTAATCGCGTATTTCGATTACGCGGCGAGAAATAGACTACGCCGCCGTAGCGTACGGGAAAAAATCTACCAGAATTCGGTGTAGAGCCTGGTAAAATACGGCAGAGTATTTCGATTACGCAGCGCAATATTAAGTGTATGTGAATCTGGCCCCATATTTGTACAAGTATCTCTTTATAGTGGAATAGCGTACCACAACTCCAGTGTCTGCCAGATCTTTCTGGAGGGATTGTGCAGTCAAACGTGGGTTTTAAATTGCTTTTCTACCAATCCTGCGAGCTGTTCTGTCTGATATTTTTCTTGGTCTTCCAGATTTTGCTTTAACTTCCACTGTTCCTGATGACTGCCATTTCTTAATTACATTCCGAACAGAGGATATTGACATCTGAAAACGCTTTGCTATCTTCTTATAGCCTTCTTCAGCTTTGTGAGAATCAACTATTTTCAGTTTCAGTTTTCTAGACAACTGCTTATAGTTCCACATCCTCACGGTTACAAGGTGAGATTACACACCTATCCCTTCAGGTTGATTCAACTCGACCTTTTAAAAAAAATAAGGGCCCCAAAAAGGGTTCAGCCCCAAATGGGGCCCCCTACAAGGGTCCTACTAAGGGTAGCAACTCTGGTCATGGGATAACACACTACGACCTGGCTATGTCTCCCCGTACGTGGAACCAGAATTCTGGTAACCACAGATTCCCACCCCAAAATATGGGTTACGATAGGCCAAACTATGGGTACCAACAGGGTTCCAGCAATGGCGGTTCAGGTTTTAACATTCCCACACAAAATCGGTTTATGCCTATATCTGATTTTGACAACTTTGGTGGTCATACACCTGGTAGGGGAGGTAATGGATTTGCTAACCAAGCCAGGAACTCATTTACATATCCTCTGTATTATCCAGATACATCTGGCAACCAATATGGTTTTGATTGTCCCGCAAACTTTCCTGGTAATCAATCTAACCAAAATTGGGATTTTTCTAGGGCCCCCTCAAGACCATAGAATAAAGAGAGGCACCAGAGGGGGAGGAGGGCCCAGTCAGCCAAAAAGAAAAATAACTTAGGAGTTGGCATCTACAATCTTAGCCAACAGGTACTGACCGACTCTGAGAAGAAACTTTTGGATTAAAGGGCTTAAGTATGCCCCTCCAAGAAATCTAAGTACATTTCAAACTTACATGGATGTCCATAAGTTTACTAGATGGCTCAGTATTAAGAGGCATTTTCTCTAATCCCATTATTGGACAGCAACTTACCACTGAATATAAACATTCATCCTTGGCCAATGCTTCACTGTTCAACCCACCAGGGTCTTTGGCTCCAAGCATTAAGGTATTTAGGGACGGCGTTCTTAATGATTTAGATCAGCTTTAAATCAACAAATCCAATATGAATAGGGATTTGGAAAAAGGTCTGGAATCATCATGCCTTAACAAGTCCCTAGTGATCAGACCGGCTGATAAGGTGGGGTATCGTCATCCTCGATCAATGCGATTACCTAAAGGAAATGCACTGGATCGTTGACGATCAGGAGACCTATACCCCCTTAAATAGGGACTCAGTAGTTAAATACAAAAAGGAACTTGAAGTAATAGTTAAACAGAGTCTCAATAAGGGCATTTTGAACAACAAAAAAGTTTTATTTTTGGTACCAAGTGCTCCTCGCACTCCTGTTATTTATTACTTACCTAAAATCCATAAGAGCCAAACTTGCCCCCCCCCCCCCCCGGGACGGCCCATTGTCAGGGGCATTGATTTTATCACTTGCCGGGTGGGCAAGTATATTGACTTTTTCCTGCAGCCCCTTGTGCAGAACATACCCTCATACATTATAGATACAAAGCAAGTCATCAATACACTTGCTAACATCTCCCCTAAACCTGGTATATGGATGGTCATGGCTGACGTGACCTCCCTATACACTATCATTCCGCATCACCTGGGATTCGAGGCAGTACTACTGTATCTTGTCAGACAGTCTGGTCTCATACAAACCCAGATAGAGTTTATAATGGAATTGTTGAAGTATGCGGCCAGTCACAACTATTTCTTTTTTGATAACATGTTTTACAGACCAGATAGATGTGTGGCCATGGGGGCTAAGTATGCCCCCAGCTTGGCCAACCTCTTTATGGCCAAGTGGGAGGAGGACGTCATTGATGGTTGTCGGCGACCTGAGATATTGCTCTGGTTGAAAGCTGTCCCTCAAGGGCAGTTCATGCGCCTAAGGCGCAACTGCACTGACCTTCAGTCATTTGAGAGTCAGGCTCTAGTGCGCTACAAAAGGTTTGAAGAGAAAGGGTATGAGAGCTCTTCCTTATTCCAATCAATGGAGAAAGCTAGAAATACTGAGAGGGGACATCTATTGACAGATAACATTAAGGGTGATCGAGGTGAGAGATTTTCTCTACCTTTCATCACAACATTTTTTGCACAACATTATAGTATCAGAAAACTTATACAGAAGCATTGGCAAATTTTAACAACCGATCAGGTCTTAGCTCTTATCCTTCCAGAGAAACCTAGTGTTGTGTTCAAGGGTGCATCCACGATTGGCAGTCGTATTGCTTTTAGTGTGCATGATCCTCCTAAGGCAACTAGAACATTTCTGGAAAACCTCACTGGTTACTTTAGGTGTAAATGTTGCCAAGTCTGTTCTTTGAATAGATGCAAAGATAGGAAAATTTGTTCTTTCCAGTCCACCACAACTCACAAAACTTATGAGGTCGAACCCTTTATAACATGCTCGACAAAAGAAGTGATATATCTCATTCAGTGCCCTTACGGTCTCCAATATATTGGTAGAACCAAGAGGGCACTCAAAGTGAAATTGAACGAACATATCGCCAAAATTAGGAGTGGGTATGACAAACACTCTGTCTCCAGACACTTCGATTTGAAGCACAATCAAGACCCCTCCAACACTTTATTTGTCGGTATTGACAAATACCACCCGCATTGAAGGGGGAGTAATCTTGTCCACAAAATTTCCAAACAAGAGATGGCGTGGATCTATCGCCTGAAGTCCTACATGCCGTTCGGTTTGAATATTGACACGGACATTAACGCTATTATAAACAATTCTTAATCAGTAGCATAATTTATTTCATTCTTAGAAAACATTCTTAGAAAACAGTAATTGTCCTTGCCCATAATTATCATGTGGATAACATATAGCTTCCGCTTCACGGCAGACGTATCATTTATTTGTAAGCAAATTTTATTTGCTAAGTTCTTTTTTTAGCTGGCAAGCTACTTAGATAATCCCATTGGCACTCTTGAACTAGTTTTAACGAGGTTTGACTGCCATTGTATTTTTTAACTGCTAGGGCACCAATCTTTGTATGTTTAATGAAGTTCTTTATTACACTGTGGGACTATGGCGTTATTACATGTAAAGGTTCATATATCCATGCTCAGTCTCAATTAAGGCTATTAGCAAATGGACTAAATTAATATTTATATGTTTGTTTGGATGATCAATGCCTGTGTCTGGCGACTAATCGATCGACTGTGCATCTTTTTATTTTTTATATATTTTTATAATCATAATTTTTTCATTATATAATTTTTAATTGTATATCCTTTTCCCATTCATTTATTGAATTGCGCTGCTGAAGAGTGCGGGACCGCCCCCCCTTTTTTTGTCGTGGTCCGGGAATGATTGGTATGTACAACAAGGCTTGGTCCTCATTTTTATCCATTGTGCGCGCAGTCCGTCTGTTGTGACCCACGGAGGGACTTCCTGACGTGATGACCTAATGTCAGCGTCACGTGACGTCGGAGTCATGGAGTCATGTGACGTGGAAGTTCCCATTGTTTTGGGGAAAAGCGGGGCCGATGCGGCTTGTTTGTTTTTTTGTGAAGAGTATTCACAATTTCTTCACAGCTAGGCGCTCCCCTATCATTGCACATAGTGGCGGCGGAGGGGGTGACGCCAAATGAGGCTCCTGTCTGTCGTTTGGTCTGCTCGCGCATGCACACCAGCCACCAGGGTGATCCAAGACGAGGCTTGGTTTCGCCCACGCATGCGCACGCGCGCCGTGGCGGCAGCTGTTGCACTTATGATTTGGTATTTAGGGGGGTGATGCGGTGTGCTACCCGTGCCCCATGAAGAAGCGATCTCTCGCGAAACTGGTTGGGCGGAACGTGTGGCACATTGGAATCACCCCCCCTTTGACTACGCAACTTCTATCCTTTTTGGATGAGTTGTCTGGTTTTGCTTCCGGCCGGAGCATCAGACTGAATAGCCATTTGAGCACTGCAAAAATGTGAGTGTTTTCTTGTCTTATTTTAAATAAAATGTATCCAATGGTTTTACACTATTGTGGCCCCCTATGTTTTTTTCTATGGTATACGGCATCTAAGGTTTTCTACCCATTGGAATGAGGTGGTGATTGTCATCAAACTGCATCCATCCAGCCTGCAGCTCCTTCAGTTTAAAACCTACATGCTACCTGGGGTCCCCTATGATTAACGGACCGCTGGGAATCTGGTTAGCAGATTCACTTACTCTAATGGCGGAGGATCTCTTTTACTGGACTGTCACTCTGAATTGGTGCTTTTTTTAAATGTGGACTCTCACTGGTGAAAGATTTTACCACTATATTCATCTTTCAAGGACTTTTATTAGATTTCTCTGAATGTTACACCAATATATGTTAAATCATAAATTCTCATGCGATTTTGTCATAGACATATATGTTGATTTATCATGTTAATGCAACTTGTTTTTTTCCCTATGTTGTCACTGTTTAATGTCATGCAGTAAGGTGCAGCTTCACATACTTTTTGAAAGTGTAATTTTGAAAGTGTAAATAATGGAAATAAAATCTAACTTTTTTTGACATATAAGAATGTCTAATCTGTAAGTTGATGCCTTTTGGAGATTTTTCCATCTTTCCTTGGCTTCGTTATGCACATTAATACAATTTTTTTACCTGGGGTGCCCAAACTTTCGATCCCCCACTGTATAGCAGGACTGTGATATTGTGGTGGACAAATCAGACGTCAGACAGTTTTGACACTTTTTTTTGGGAACCAGTGACACCAATACAATGATCGGTGCTAAAAATATGCACTGTTACTGTACGAATTACACTGCCAGGGAAACATCTAGGGCGATCAAGGGGTTAAATGTGTGGCCAACATGAGTTACTGTGTGTGCTGTTTTTTACTAAGCCATGTGCTTTTTTACTTCCTGCTTTGCAGGAAGAAACAAATAGTATATTGCTCCTGTCAGAATTGGTTGTTGTTTTCCCATTGTTTGTTTATCTACACAGGGCTCTCTTCAGTAACCTCTGGAGCTGATCATCGGGAGCTAGTTGGTGCTGCAGCCAATCACAGCACAGCTCATTCTCTACCCCAAGGTGCGGATCATGTACTAGCTATGTGTGGTTGGCAGTCATAATGCGGTTATTCTTTAGTCCTCTAAGGTTACTTGACTTTTTGCTCTAGAAAAAAAAAGAATTAAAGAAATATACACTTTTGTTACCCTTGTTACCCTTTTTGTAAGCAAAAGTACATTATATGTTAAGTTTGCCACTTAATTAAGGACAAATAAGGTTCCTAAAATTTGATATGTTGCTCCCACAATAGTACTGTGTAATAAATACATTTGATAATATATGTTAGGACTCAAATTAAGTGTTATTAAAGATGCATCATATCATACTGTATGTGCTTTAATATGTGTAGCACTACCCCCTGAGGAGCTGCTGGATTCCTGGGCAGCGTGTTACCTCTTGGCTCCTCCGAAATTCTTAGGGGTTAAAGGAATGTCCAGACAGGTGCTCTTTGCAGTGCTCTTTATTACCCAGCCGGGTAAAAACAGTAAACAGTAAAAACAGTAAACCTATGGTAATGATAGGAAACAGTCCTGCTCCCAAACGTAACACTTCTTAATTACCATTCCCACCAGAGTGGGTCTAGCGTACCTGGACAGGCCTTTCTCACTGACCTGGCAGCCGGAGTATCACTCGGAAAATTGTAGGAATAAGTCTCTGCCACAGAACCTCCTAGGTGAACTTGAACTTGGGAGAAAGTCTCTGCCACAGACCCCTCTCAATGAGCCTTAGAAGATACCTCTGCCACAGGTCCCCTCTGGGTTGAATTTCTGGAGATATGCCTCCTTAATTGAGCTACGTCTGGATGGCCTTCAGCTTGTCGCCCAGGTACCGACCGACAGGTGATGAATCCCTTGGTGTCCGGTGGTTTGTCCAGGCCCTTTTGGACTGACAGCCTCTCAATGGCGCTCCTCAGACTGACCCCCCACCAAAAAGCAGTACTGCTTGGGATCTTCAAAGGTGGGAACCCAGTCACTCACTGGGTCCCCGTCACGGCTTAGATGCTCCGTGCTAGCATGGCCCCAAAACCAGGAACAATGCATGGCACGCACGCCCTGGCCAGGTAGGCCATAACGCCGGGGCACCGTGATGTGGCCACCCTAAAGGTGGGTGCCACACTGGATGAAAAAGACCCATAAATACCCCCTCCCAGCATGCACAGTGGGGACAAACCCCAGTGTTGGGAAAGAGCACCCAAACCTTGACTCCACTGCTGCCACCGGGGCTGGAAGAACACCCCAATACAGCAGAATGGACTCACAGCACAGCCAAGCTGAGACAGAGACCGCATAATTGCTCTAACAATCAGGATCAGAGTTTAACTACACTCTGATCTACACATACATTTAGATAGCACCAGTACTGTATAGTACATAGTCGCTACATATGCATTTTTAAATTAGTTGTATTATGGTGCATTCTGTATTGTGTTACCATGCTCATTGTTTGCATTTTATTTTCTCCATGATTTAAAACGTATTTGTATGTAATTTTCAGTATTATCATTTCTTTTTCCACACAGGTCTCTTAGAGATTAGTGTGGAACTTGTTGGATAATGAGAAAAGCCATAGAATACTTGCATAATACAGAAAATGCTGATAGTTATCATTTTAAGCTTGAGGTCCTGATCCTGTGGTAGCAGTGGCAAACATGTTTGTTTATAGAGATAAGAATTATTTTGTTCAAGTGTGAAGACCAAAATGAATGCTTTACTGTGTATGTAGAGGATGCAATGTAAAGAGAGAATAAGCACATTTTATCATCTTATCAATACCTATCATACGCCATAATTTGACTAATCAAATAGGCTGTGAGAGACTAAAGTCTGGAACACACTATGGGCCAGATTCAGGTAGATGGGAGCATCTTTGCTCCAGAGTAACGCTTCTCATTTACGTTACTCTGAAGACCCTTTCAGCGCAAGTACTGTTATTCACATAGCAGTTGCGCGTAAACTTGCGCCAGAGTAACGATAATGCGCTGGCGTAACCCGACGCAAGTGGAAGTGGGTGTGATCATATGTAAATGATGGGCGGAGCCCAGCGCAGAGGCTTACGTTCAGCGCATCATCCACGGAGCATGCGCAGTGAGTGCGGCTCCACTCGCCCCCTTGTGCGCATGCTCACAACTTCCGTCGGCACCACTTCCCGGGAAACGTCAGCGCAATGCGTTCCGCTGGGCGCTTAAAAGCGCAGGCGGAAACGCCATTCCGGCGCAAAAGTATATCCATTTCCCCCCACCCCAGGGAAGATACTTTTGCTCTGTAATGGCTGCTCCCGCTACCCCCAGAGAGAGGAGGAACCTTAATTTTAATTCCCAGGAGGTCTCGGTTATCATCTCAGCAATGGAGTCTGTGAATGATTTGCTTCATGGGAAAAAAAGCCGCAAGACCAGCCGGGAAAGGAAGCAGGGCATCCTGGAGTCCATTGCTGCCAGGGTGAATGTCTTGGGGTACTCCACCCGGACTGCTGGGGACATTCAGAAAAAAATAAACGACTTGCGGCGCAAGGTCAAGGGCAAGGTGTCCACCATCAGGAGGCATGAGAGGGGCACAGGTGGTGGTCCCCCATGTCCTGTCACCCTGACCGCGGAGGAGGAGGTGGTCGCATGCTGCCTGGAGAGGGAGCAGGTGGAGGGGGTCCCAGGCTATGACTCCATGGAGGAAGGCTCCAGGACAGGTAAGTGTTTTTTATCCCCTATTTGATTTGTTGCATTTGGGGGGGAGGGTACATGTGCCAAGTGTGTGGGACCACCAACATGTGTCTGCTTTGTGTCATCCACAGATGACGGAGCTGGGCCATCATCGGTCAGCGTCCATTCCACCCCATCCCCCCCACGCCATCGTGTGCCCGAGCCCCTGGGTGGTGAAGAGGTGGTGGAGGAGAGTGGCCACACCACACCTGCCGAGGTCGTTGAGGAGGAGCCTGCTGTGGCAGAGCAGGACTTTACTTTAGTTTTGGAGGTCTCCTCCCCTTCTCCTGGGCCATCTGTTATCCCCTCCCCCATCCTTGGAAGCCCCTCAAGGGTGACTCCTTCCCCCCGGGGACAACCATCTTCTGGCCCCAGGAAGGCGACCCAGAAGACCAGGGGGGTGTCTGATGTTGTCCAGGACCAGTTGGCGAGGGATCACGCCAGACAGACTGAACAAATGGGGGCCATAGTTGGCCACTTACAGAAAGTGTCTGACAGCCTGGGCTCCGTTGCCCAGATAAGCAACGCAGTGCAGGATGTCAGCTGTAATTGCGCTGCAGTGGTCACCAGTTTGGGGGAGGTGCATGGTGAAATTACGCAACTCACTGCAGCCGTCCAGGCCAACACTGCTGCCATCCAGGGTAACAGTGCTGCCATCCGGGACCAGGGGAGGCTGAGTCGGCGGGCCCAGCATTACCAGGTCACCCGTCAGCTCCGGATGCAGGCCCAGACGAACAATTACCTCGGCCGGATAGCCATGGCCTTGGAGGGCATGCAGGCCACACCTGCCAGGAGTGGCCCACCTGGGGATCAGCCACCTCCAGATGCCCCCCCACCCCCACCCACTCCATCCAGGCAGCTGAGGAGGCAGACAGGGGCCCCCAGAAGAAGCCCCCGGCATCCCCGATGAGGCTTTTTTTTTGTTTTGGTTTCTATGATTTTTTTTAAAATACTCAGGTCATGAGTTTTTGTTTATTTTTTATTATTTATTTTATACTCGGGTCATGAGTTTTTGTTTATTTTTTTTCTCAGGTTATGAGATTTTGTATTTCTTTTTTTACTGCACACGGTCAGGAGTGCAGGGGACAGTGTGAATGGTGTGTGAATGTGAGAGGGTGGCACTCCTGACAGTAAGGGGTGTCACCCTCGGCCGTGGTGGTGAAGTTAACCCCACGGCTGTATGAATGACGTGTGAAAGGTGTATGAATGGACAGTGACATCATTGGGGCCTTGACGCTGGCGTTGCTGCTCCCAAGTCCTACATGCTGGACTTGGGCTAATCCAATGCGATGTGTATGTGGTGTGTGTGATCTAGGGACATCAGTGGTGTACACGCGTGCACTGTCTGTGTTATTAATGTTTTGGTTTAGTGTCCAAAGATGCCTACGGCGAGGACCCTCCTGACTGCTCTTCCATCAGCAGACTGGGTGTCCTCTGGCAGGTGGGGACTGTGTGGGTCGGGGGTCAGGTCATCACGCATGTCAATCTGCAGGCCTTTTCTCATAGCAAAGTTGTGCAGAATACAACATGCACCGATGATCTGACACACAAAGGTAGGGGAATACAATAGGGCACCCCCAGACTTATCCAGGCAGCGGAAACGGGACTTCAGGAGCCCAAATGTTTGCTCCACCACTGCACGGGTTTTGATGTGTGCTTCATTGTATTTTCTCTCTCCTTTGGTTTGGGGGTTCCGGAAAGGAGTCATTAGATGGGGTCCCAGTGCATATGCAGAGTCACCTGTAAGGTAAAAGACAGGAGAATGTTAGTCATGCATGTGCCACTTCTGTTGTGCATCACGGGAGGGGATAGTCATGCCTGACTCCCATGTCACTCACCAACCAGCCAGCTGTCCCCATACATGTTCTGGTTAAATTCTGCTGGGATGGGGCTCTGATTGTATATGAAGCTGTCATGGCTGGACCCGGGGTGTTTGGCACGGACGTGCCATATGAGGCGTTGGGCATCGGCTATCACCTGTACGTTGATGGAATGCCAATGCTTCCGATTGCGGTATATGTGCTCTGTGGCACTGGGGGGCTGTAGGGCCACATGTGTGCAATCAATGGCCCCCACAGTGCGTGGGAATCTGGCAATGCTGTAGAAATCTGTCATTGCCTTCAGCCGCAGCTCCTCAGTGGTTGGTCTGATGAACTGGTTGGACATGCGTCTGAGGATTGCAGGGACAACCTGGTGCACACATCTGCTTATGGAGGACTGTGACATCCCAGCCACCACTCCACTTGTACGCTGGAATGATCCAGTTGCAAGGAAATGAAGTGTTGCCAGGACCTTCACCAGTGGCTGCACTGCTTGTGAGCGGTGTGTCTTGCTGGTGATGTCATCCTGCAGGGTTGTGGTTAGTTCAAGTATTGCATCAGGGCTGAATCTGAAGAGGCGATACACCTCCTCATCACCCATGCCAAAGAGGCTCATACGAGTGCGGTATATCCTCTCACGTGCCCGCCTCCTTCGTTCCGGGGGACCCATCAGTAGTTCGAGGACCACAATTGCTCCTGGCATGTTGGCACACAGAGGTGTTGTCCTTGCAAGTGTGGTTGTTCAGCTAGCTCCTATCGTCGGTAACGCTGCTGTAGCTGCTCTCCTGCTGACCTCTGACCATCTGGAGTAAAGATAAAGCAGCCTTTTGTAGAAATAACTTTGCGCCGGACGGACGAGATACGCGCGGCGCATGTAGCCAGCGTATGGTGCTTATTCGTTTGCGAATCGGGAAATCTCCCTCATTTGCATATTTGCAGGGGAAATCAATAGGCGCGACTGATGCGCCAAACGAAATTATGCGCTGACGATACTCTGGCGTCGGAACGTTCCGCCGGTCGCAAATGCCGCGTCTTCGGGCGCATCTAGTTTGGTGGGTACGGGCACATAGAAACGACGGCGCATCTTCACAGTTACGCGGCGCATATCGAAATACTCCAGCGCAAGTGTACCTGAATCTGGCCCTATAAGCCAGATTCACATAGATTGGCCAACGGTGTAGCGTAAACCATTTACACTACGCCGCCGCAACTTAACAGAGCAAATGCTGTATTCCCAAAGCACTTGCTCCGTAAGTTGCTGCTGCGTAGTGTAAATGGCCCGGCGTAAGGCCGCGTAATTCAAAGGGAGCGGTTTGTATTTAAATTAAGCGCGCCCCCAGTGTGCATGCTCCAGCTCACGTTGGAAAACGTGAATGAAACCGACGTGAGCGTCGTTTACGTAAATCCCTATTCGCGAACGACTTAGTAAAACTACGTAAACGACGGAAAAAGACGACGCTGTCCCGACGCCATACTTAACATGGCGTACGACGGAACTTCGTAAGGTTACCCCTCATATAGCAGGGGTAACCTTCCGCTTACGGAAACGACGTAAACGACGACGGGGCGGCGTAAAAACGTTTGGGAATTGGCGTATTAGGCTCATTTGCATAGGCAAATGAGAAATCAACGTAAAGGCCACCTAGCGGCCAGCGAAGTCATTACATCTACGATCCGACAGTGTAAGTGTTTTACACCGGTCGGATCTTCACTGTATCTATGCGTAAATGATTCTATGATTCAGACGCATAGATACCCAGTAAAAAAAACAGAGATGTTTCCTGCGATACACCGTCGTATCTCTTTTGAGAATCTGGCCCTATGAGTTTTGTTTCCTTTGAACAAAAAAAACTGTCAGCTGATTACTGTTCCAATGACCCAACGTTAGTACAGCGATCTCCCACACTGAGCTGTTCGGTTCTGACAGGGGGATAGCCCCCCCCCGCGTGTGCCAGAACCACATGGTCAGTGATCTCAGCCATTGGCTACGAATGCTTATCAGAAGCCGATCGGCTGCTGGTTTTCTAGCACAGTGTTTTTCAACTCCAGTGTGCTTTGAGGACTGGAGTTGAAAAACACTGTTCTAGCATGCTCATCTGAAAGAAGTTGGCTGTTTTTTAACATCTCTCTCACTCTCATGAGTTTGCCAGGAAGGGAGGGGATGAGTCATAAGAGGGCCAATGAGAGCTGTAGGGCTGCAGAGCTGGAAGTGTGCCTCTGTGTGTCTGTGTAAAATCCAGGAAGTAAACAGGCAGCAGCTTCAGCTGCCCACAATTAAAATGGTCCAGACTCAGTGGAGGAAGATTTCTGCAGCATATTTGGCAAGTACAGAATCACAGTATATATAAAAGATTATGAAAAATGGTTGGATGGAAGCTTCAGAATAGAAAATATGTTTTTATTACAAATTATGCGAGCAGACTCCAGTTCCCCTTTAAGATTCTCCATATTGAGCATATATCGCAATGGATAAATTAAGGGAAGCTATGCTTGAAGGCAGCCTATTCCTCATTAAAGGTGTGGGGAAATATTAGTAGCCCAACAAAAGCACAATGGTAGCTGTGGACATCCAATTTGTCTCCAAGCCATTCCCAGCCAAAAAACTATACAAACATGGCAACCACCCCAAATTTTAACTAGCTTTTGGAGTAACGTGCACATGGAAGGGATTTGCACAGCACATACAAAGCACACATAGTTAGATTGTTTATTTTAAACACACTTTCAGAAGTGGCTGCCTGCCCCTCCCCCCAGTTCCCAAAACAACAGAAATTTACAGCCCAATATTACATTGTGTGGAAAGTTCTTAACCACTCCCATGACAAGCTTTAAAGTTCGACTAGGCTTCCCCTCTGTAAGAAATGTGGTAGGCACCACCATGTACCCACCATGTATACAGAGTACTTTATTCTGAGTCAAACTTTTCAGAGTCCACCAGATCAGCATGGCCCAAGGTGATGATGCTTCTGGTGTCTAACAATGCCTTCATAGTTGTCCTTCTACGGCAAAAGAACAATGCTATCTTACAGACTCAGTCCTTAAGTGTTCAGCAATAGGGATGAGCTGAACACCCTCGCGTTCAGTTCGCACCAGAACCGTCGAACGGACTGAACGTTCGCACAAACATTTAGAACCCCATTGAAGTCTATGGAACTCGAACGTTTCGAATTCAAAAGTGCTAATTTTAAAGCCTAATATGCAAGTCATTGTCGTAAAACGTCTTTGAGAACCCGGGTCTAGCCCCAGGGAACATGTATCAATGGAAAAAAGTTTTAAAAACGGTCGTTTTTTCAGGAGCAGGACTCCTGAAAAAACAACCGTTTTTAAAACTTTTTTTCCATTGATACATGTTCCCTCGGGCAAGACCCGGGTTCTCAAAGACGTTTTCACAGGCAAACTATAGACACCAAGTAGGTACAATATTTAGAGGAATTTTTATTTTTATTTTTTTATTTTATTTATTTAAGCATCATTAAAATCACTGCTCCAGGAGCAGTGATTTTAATGATGCTTAAATAAAAAAAATGAAAAAATTCTTTAAATATTGTACCTGCTGGGTGTCTATACCTGTGATAACATCTTTAAATAGCACAATCACCTGCCTGCCAGTAAATTAGGAAGAACTGATCTATCTAAGCTATACAGTGTATACATTTATGTACAACTCCTGGGATGTATATTTATCCTCTACACACTGTAAATGTAAATTGCTCTCCATTTTTTGCGCGCTGTGATTGGCCAAGCATGCGGGTCATAGTGCATGCTTGGCAAATCATCAGCGCGCAATGCCGCAGTGAATTATGGGCCGTGACGCGTCACTCGAATTTGGCACAAACGACCCGTTTTGTTTGAATTTCGACGAACGTACGAACAGACAAAGTTTGAGTCGAACATAAGTTCGAATCGAACGCGGAGCTCATCCCTATTCAGCAATAACAGGATTAGGAAATAGTGATATAAACTCCTCCCCAGGTTACATTCCATAGGCTCATGCATTATGGGATGATTGGCAGCCATATGTCCCAGTTCTTGACATTACAAGCACTTAATATGCCATATTTCTCACACAGAAGAAATTCTTTTTGGGCTAGGTGAACATTCTTATATGGGACCCAATGGTGTCTCACCCCCATCCCTAAGAACTTGTTTACTTGTTTGATAAAAAGGAAGTACTGGCTTAGGGGGCAGGTCCAAGAAATAATCCTTAGTATAAGTTTGCTGCCCCACGAGGGGCACAGGCTAATTCACATTATAGGGATCTGCATGCCTAATGAAGTACTGTATTTTAACAGGCGAGGTTCTGATGTAACAGTCACAGACAACTTGGTCCAACACCTGAGCAAGCTTAAAGTGGTTGTAAAGGTTTGTCTTTTATTTTCTAAATTGGTTCCTTTAAGTTAGTGCATTGTTGGTTTACTTACCTTTTCCTTCGATTTCCCTTCTAAAAGTTTTTTTTCTTTGTTTGAATTTCTCACTTCCCGTTTCTCCTCAGTAAGCTTTCCACCATCATCCGAGCGGTGAAAAGTCATTTAGAACAGCTTACTGAACACCTTACTGAGGAGGAACAGGAAGTGAGAAATTCAGACAAAGAAAACAAACAAAAAAAAACATTTAGAAGGGAAATTGAATGAAAAGGTAAGTAAACCAACAACGCACATCTTAAAGTAACCTATTTAGAAAATAAAAAAACAAACCTTTACAACCTTTAAGCACTTTTGGTTGCAACCACTTGTTTGTAAAGTGGACCAAAAAAATGTACATCTGGGCCTTTTACAGTGTTTTAAAGGTACATATCTCCATGCAAACATATGCTGTGTTTGCACAGCCATGGCGAACTTGAGCTTGACTGGGATTTCTCCTTTAAGTTTAGGATGCTAGTAGGCATCCTAAAGTTGCAAGTTAAAGTAGGCCCTAAGTAAAAAGAGTGCTAGCACATCCACCATGGTGTCACAATATGGTGAACAAGAGTGAACCACAACTGCGGTTTAGGGAAAGATTTCAATGCACTTCACTATGTAATGCGATTTTCAGTACTGGACCCCTGGCGTCACTCTAATCAGAGAAAAAGAGTTTGGGGGTTAACTACATCATAGCTCTCACATATAGGAATGCATTGAGCTACTAAGGTAGGAGATATCACAACATACCTTCAACCCTTAGCCTTAAAAAGATATAGTGAACATGTTCAGTATTTCAGGCAGGAAAGCCGTATACTATTAACAACAAATGTTAAGCACGTAGCATATGAGAATACTGTATGCAGATAGCATTAACTTGAGAGAGACAACTGAAGATTAAATGGTTTAAGAGAGTATGAAACCATATAAAACTAATCCCAAGCACAACGGTAGTATAAACTTGAGCCAGGTTCAAATACAGTACTTGGTAAATACAATATGTGAACAGGGTAATTCTAGGGCAATAAATGTAACGTGGTAATTGTACTTATCCGTTTGCAGAGCATGACAGTTCTTCAGCAATATCAGAGTATTGTAGCAGCAATGGTATGGATGGTCTCCTTGTGGTGAATATCTTAGTGGGTCCCCAGAGCAATGGCAGTAAGGATGGCAGCGTGAATCCAGGTACAGGATACTTAGTAATATTAAGTTGTAGCTTAAATTTGGCATCGATCCGGCATGCAATGGTTTTCAGCTGAGGGGCATCTAATGCCAGTAGTATTGGTTGTTGCGTGGTCCGGCTACGGCCGACAATAATAGAACAGCGTGTTCTCTCCACGCTGTTCTGTTTATAGGAGCGAGGCATGTGTGTCAAATGAAGCATTGATTTAGCTGGGCACTTCCGCGTTCCACGCTGGAATGCACGCGGCGCTAGGTGATGACGTCAGTGCGCGGCTGCCGTATGCGCTCCAATGTGGAACACAATACGCCGACGAAAGCGCCGTTTACACATCGGTAGTTGCTGCTCACTTTTTTAATATGCCGAGGTAGACTTCAACATCATTCTCCAGAGATAATTTCCACACAGCACTCTGTATAGGCTGTCAAGGTGTTGAAATCAGCCCCTGCCCCATGATCTGCCTCTATTATAGGGCCTGTATCTGTGCTGTAAAGACAGATTCACTTGCTGTTGTCCCTTTAAGGAGGCCTTCTGGGCTTCAATTAACAGTGCCTCACTATATACTCTATATTTTAATGCTAAGGAGGTCAGAACAGCTTTTCTGTGCTTGGGAGGTTGCTGTCTGAGGGCATTTTTTAACTATCCAATCATATTTCATTAAATTGAGTTTACAAAATCAATTTACAAAGTAAAGCATCAAATCCACTGACTATGGAAGATCCTCTAAATTAAGTGGTTATTATTTTCTCTATAAGATGGTATTTGACAGAGAAGGAACTTTGTTTGTCATGATTTTTTGTATAGAGCGGAGCCTTTTAAGGACATATTGCTCAAATTTAACAATTAAACTGGAGGCCAATGATCAGGGCAGTTTAATAATTACATTAGTGGTCTCGGCATTTAGTAATGGTAATGGTGGTTAGGAGCCAATTCAGTTCATTAAAGCCTAAACACATATTATTATTTTTTTGTTTTGTTTTGATTGGGTTAGGGAAGCACCTGTTTCAGGTTTTTTATTTCTAATTGTGTGGGTAGAGTATCCCTTACTTTCTATCCATGTGATGCCCTTACAGGAAATCAAAGGAGTGGTTATCAACCCGGACAGGAAGGCACAGAACAATTTAAAACAATGTCTGACATTCTAGTTCTTTCCCGATTTATTAACAAAAGAGGACATTTTACCTATTGGTAATTTTACTTCCTCCTACCTCATAGCTCTGACTACCGTGTATATTATGCTTGACAATTATTTTCTGTAACAGTCCCAGTTGTCTACATGCTTGTCAACGAATGATGAAAACAGTTGCTAATGCTGTGCCCTCTTGACCTCAAGGATGACCTTCTGTGCAAAGTGCTTTGAAGCAGCTATTGACTTCTGGATGTCATCAGCCATAGAACACCTCTTTTGAGTGCACACACTTACCTACAAAACCTTACCTGTCGGATCTAGGGTGGTCTATGACATGATGTCTATAGTGTGGCCAAGAAAGGCAGACAAATGAAAAAAATGGAAAACTGAGTGAAACTTTAAACACAATAAACTGCAGTGACCAGAGATAAAACATGCCTTGGGTAAAGTAGCACAAGAAGGTGACTCAAGCGTAGAGGCAATCACCCAAATTGTGCGCAAACTCCATGCCACTAGTGCTCTGACTGCAACAGAACGAGGAACCCCAGGGCTGCAAAGCAAAAATTCCAACCACTAAGCTACTGCCATGTCAAAATGATCAACCAACAATCCTAAGCCCAGTGTGGATGCACATTTACATGCTGGGAAAGCACCTCTACAATACCACACCATGGGGCTGATTTACCAAGCCTGTGCGCCATGACTCATGGTGCACAAGCAGGAGTAAAACCGTTTTTGAGATTTACAAAAGAGATACACTGCCAGTGCAGTGTATTTCTTCATTTACTAAACTGCCTAATGCGCCCAGGAGAGGGCGCACAGCACGCCAGTACAGAGCTGGCGTACGGCATTTAGTTATGTAAACATCGGGGATTCGGGCAGGAGTTTATGAGGGGAGGGAGGAGGGTGATGCAGGGGAAGTGTAGTGACATGTGTTTAAACGTGTGTGGCGGGCCGAATTGAAAGCGAAAGTGACCTTTGAGAAACGATCCCCGTGCGCTTGCAAAGTACGCCACAACCTCGGAAGGTTCATTTGCATACTGGGCATGCGCAGAGGGAGATTTCAGGGAATGCCGTGCGCCTTGTCAGTACGCCGAGAAAATCTTGGTAAATACCAAGCGGCGTAGCAGTGTTTGCACTGCGTGAAACGGCGCACGGCAATCTCCGAGCTGTTCTCGGGCTGCGCCGACACTGAAGGGGAACTCTGCGCCAAATTTCAAATTTGAAACCGGCGCGGGTTCCCCCCCAGGGGTATAATAGGCTCTTCGGCTTTGGTCCGGAACGTGAGGGGTTAACCCACGCCAAAAACGGCGTGGGGTTCCCCCCCAGATCCGTACCAAGCCTTATCCCAGGCACGCAGTCTGGCCGGACAGGAATGCACGCTCGCTCGTCCCCACCCCCTCCTGAGCCGTACCAGACCACATGCCCTCAACATGGGGGAGTGTGTGCTTTGGGGAGGGGGACACTGCCCCCCCACCCCGAAGCACTCTTGTCCCCATGTCATTAGGGACAAGAGCCTCTTCCCGACAACCCTGGCCATTGGTTGTCGGGGTATGCGGGCGGGAGCCAATCAGAATCTGGGAGCCCCTTTAATAAGGCGGCCCCCAGATTCCGGCCCCCCACCCTATGTGAATGAGTATGGGGTACATGGTACCCCTACCCATTCACCTGGTGGAAAAAGTGTAAACACAAATAAACCACACAAGAATAAAATAATTTATTAGCCAGCTCCGGGGGTCTTCCGCCAACCCACCCCGGTCTTCGCCGCCGCAGTCTTCCGCCGCCGCCCCCTTCACCACGAAGCTCCGTGCTTGTGTGGGAGGGCAACGGGCTTCGAAGTTTTCGGGCGGAGTGAGAGTCGCACATCCCACTCCGGACTTTTAGTCGTTTTCGCCGCCGCTCCCTTCACCATGAAGCTTCCTGCTTATGGGGGAGGGCGGTGGGCTTCTCGTCGCTGTCTTCCGCCGCAGGGTGACACTCGCGGGCTTCTTCGGCGACTTCCACTTCTGCCTGGCTCCGCCGCTGGGGCCAGGGCTTCTTCCATTCGATGTTGACACGGCGAGGTCCGGCGCTGAAATGCCGACAGAGCGGCGGGCACCGACTTATATTGGCATTGGGCGTGGGCGTGGTTATGCCACCATGTGACCTTTACCCATGTGACATCACAGGGCATGATGGGAATGTGATGTCACATGGGTTAAGGTCACATGGTGGCATAACCACGCCCATGCCCTATGCCAATATAAGTCCGTGCACATCGCTCTGTCGGCATTTCAGCGCCGGACCTCGCCGTGTCAACATCGAATGGAAGAAGAAGCAGGGTTTCTTCCTCCATCTTCTTCTTCCTCTGCTTCTGTCTTGGGTCTTTATTCCCGCATCTTGCCCGGAATGTTCTTCCATCTTCTTCTCCTTCTGCTGTCCTTCTCGTCCGCATCTTCTTCTTGTTCTTCTTCGCCGGAGCCGCCACTTCCAATTGAAATCCCCACTGTCTGCCGGACCACGCCCCCCCTCTGACGCCACGGGCAAGCTCTTAGGAGTGTGCTGCAACTGCGTCAGAGGGGGCGTGGTCACATGTCAGAGGGCGGGCAATTCAATTGGAAGCTTGTGCGCGGCTTCTTCTTTGCCGGAGTCGCCGCTTCCAATTGAATTGCCCGCTTTCTGACATGTGACCACGCCCCCCTCTGACGCACTGGCACCACACGGGGACTTTCCTAAGAGCTTGCCCGTGGTGTTAGAGGGGGGCGTGGTCCGGCAGACAGCGGGGATTTCAATTGGAAGCGGCGGCTCCGGCGAAGAAGAACAAGAAGAAGATGCGGACGAGGACAGCGGAAGGAGAAGAAGATGGAAGAACATTCCGGGCAAGATGCGGGAATAGAAGACCCAAGACAGAGGAAGGAAGAAACCCGAAGGAAAGAAGAAAAGAAGAAGATAATAAAGGACTTGTCAAAAACCGGCTCTTGTCGTTTTTAACCCTTAACATTTTTTTTTTGGTGAAATGGTAGAGGTACAATGTACCCCATTACCATTTCACACAGGGGGGCCGGGATCTGGGGGGCCCCTTTGTTAAATGGGTCTTCCAGATTTCGATAAGCCTCCTGCCCGCAGACCCCCACAACCACCGGGCAAGGGTTGTGGGGAAGAGACCCTTGTCCTCAATAACATGGGGACAAGGTGTTTTGGGGGGCACCCCAAAACACCCTCCCAATGTTGAGGGCATGTGGCCTGGTGCAGTTCAGGAGAGGGGGGGGGGGCCGCGCTCTGTCCCCCCCTCTTTTCTGCAGCCGGCCAGGTCAACGTGCTCGGATAAGGGGTCTGGTGGGGATTTTAGGGGGGACTCCACGCCATTTTTTTTTAAATTTGGGGTGGAGTTCCCCTTAAATTCCACACCAGACCTGAAGGGTCTGGTTATGGATATTTGGGGGGAACCCCACATAATTTTTTTTTTAAATTGACGGGGGGGTTCCCCTTAATATCCATACCAGACCTAAAGGGTCTGGTTATTGAATTTGGGGGGACCCCCACGCTTTTTTTTTCGTTTTTTTTATGAATGAATTCTCCTGCAATTGCCGGGAGCCGACAATTCATTATTGCCGCGAGTCAGTTTTAAACGGCTTTTTTGCTTTGAAAAATGTCATTTTGTGCAGAGACAGTTCTAACCACGGGAAAAATGCGCTTTTTCACATGCTGACATTAGAGCCCCCCATAGTACGAAATTTAACGAAAAATTACACTTTTATTATTGCACTTTTAGCATTATTAAAATCACTGCTCCCGAAAAAAGGGCCGTTTTAAAAAATAAAAAAAGCATTGATACATGTCCCCTGGGGCAGGACTGAGGTCCCCAAACACTTTTTAGGACAAAACTTGCAGATTAGCCTTTAAAATTCACAATTAAGATTTCCCCCATAGACTTTAACAGGGAGTTCGGCGGCGGCTTTACTTATCAATTGCATCACGCTGCTGCTGCGGCCGGTTCATGCGCCTAATTAAGGCTTCATCCAGCGCACTAATTAAGGCATGTACCGGCGCAGCGCAGCTGCAATAGTAAATCACCCCCACATCTCCCTAAAAACCAAAATGTCATTCATGAGGGAAAAGTAAGTGTTTTTGACTTGTTAGTATGAAGCAGTTACTTAAAGCCGTGCCCAGGCAACCAGTAGCATTCCTGAACAGTTAGAGACTACCTAAGAGAGAGCACTTCCTGCTGCACCTCCTAGAAGAGATGTCCCATCACTGACATGCAGCTATTTTGGTAGAGACATACTGTATGCTGCCTTTCTAGGATAGCAGGTTGTCTCCTAACCCAGCAAGAGGGAGAGGTTAGGAAAGGGAAGTTGCAGTGTAACCAGGAGACAAAGAAACTTGTCCAAATGTTTTACAGGAGGATTAAAGCACAGGAACAACGTTAACAGTAGAATAACGTGACTAGCATACCTCACCGGAATGGAGGTCACTGGACCAAAATGGGGCTCCCCTCCTCTCTCTCTCTGGACTAAAACAAGCTCTTGTGGACTTTGACCAGGAGAATGACAGAACCTGAGCAGCAGACTTCAGGAGACAAGTCAAGTGAGGGCAAAAATAAAAAGGTTTGTGATCCTGCCAGCAGGAATGCAAGTGGCTGGGTGGGTCTTATAGGCTAGTAGGTCCTATCGGGGAAGAGGAAGTAGAGTTTACCCATGAGCATCCTGCCATGTTTGTGCCAGGAAACATATTAATATATGTGTCTCTTTTTGATTGATGTCTATCACCTCCTTTTGAAAGAAACGTAAGAGGAAATCTCTCTAATGTGTTTTATCACTGCAAAATACTGCTGTGAACGGGCCCTAAATAAAATCTATTTTATTTAAAATATTTGCTAAATATAGCACACTTAAATTAACTCTGTCAGTTTAGTTACTAACCAGTATAAAATGCAGGCCTACAAATACAGTACAACCTTAAGCATGCTACAGTTCCTACAACTGTGCACAAATTTCAGTTCATTCTATTGAGCAACACTTCCTGCTAGTATTGAAGCTTGACATCTTTTCCTCATTACACATTCCTATTGTTCATCACTTTAGAATTCTGTGTCAATGCAAAATCTCTCTCAGCCCAGGTTCACACTGGGCTGAGGGTGTGAAGCCGTGCGAGTTCAGCTGAAGTCCTGATTTCGGCCGCGATTTTAGAGACATCTGTGCAGGTTTCTGCACAAATGTCAATGTAAATCACTGGCGGAAATCGAAAAAATAAACTACTTTTTGAAATCGGTGCAGCGCCGCAGATGCAGCGTCGCAGCGATTAGGATGGTGCTATTGCCGGCAATTTGCGGCAAATACCGACATTTTGACATGCGATTTGACATGCCAAATCGCATTTAAAAACGCACCAGTGTGAACCAGGCCTAAAAGTGTTGTGTGAGGATTGCTGCAATGAAATGAAAATGAACAAGTATTTGTGATTGTAGTAAATGCTGCATTTACCCATTTCTCTAAAAACAAGTTTTAAAATTCATGAATGAATGAATGAATGAAAAACTTATATAGTGCGGCACATGCGAACTGAATCGCCTCTGGGCGCTATTTAAATAGTGTGCCAAAATTTGAATATATACAAATATATGTGTAATGATTAGTGCAAAAAAGTCTCTAATATAAACAGTCTCTAAACCTAATTTATCCACTTTGTCTTTTAGTCATCAAATTAATCAGTGCAATATTGCATTCTTGTAATTTCAAACAATGTTATTAGCTTTCCCAGCTATCTTTTGTGAATGGCAGAGCACCTTTTCCCATGTCATGGAGATAAGGGGAGAGGGAGGTATTTGTAGTACAAATCAGGAAAGCAGCCCAGGGTAACAACGCTGCTCCTCCATAGATACAATACACTGAGTGAGCTTTGCCACCCTGAGACAGGTAACATGTTATTGACAACACCAGGTGAAAACAATAAAAAAATACTTAAAGGAAAAAGAAGAAAATTAATGCAGCCACCACAACTAGAGGCTGGTAAGGTGCAATAAATTAGGATATTTTGCTTGGGTTGGAAACATGTTTGTTTTATTAGTAAAATTGTTCAGTTCACAACACTGATATAACATATTCCCAAGTTTTTCAGTAGTGTTCCAGAGGGATTGGTATTAGATTTAGTTATTTTCCATCCTGTAATTTTAAAAAGTATATGCATAGCCAAAACAGTGTTACATTCTTATTAGAGTAGAGAAGGATTAGAAACCCTGTCAAATGTACTGTATAGTGCTTTCTGCACCCCCTCCAAGTAGATTCACACTCTCCTTTTGGCCCAGTGACCACTAAGACAACATTTTTTTTAAAGTGTAAAAAAATAAATAAAAAGGTTAGGTAAATAATAAAAAAATAAATTAAATGCGCCCCGTCCTGCCGAGCTTGCATGTAGAAGCAAATGCATACGTGAGCAGCACCCACATATGAAAATGGTGTTCAAACTACACATGTGAGTGTAGTGTCATATTGTGCCCCCATCTGTCTTGAAGTGTAACCTGAATGCTGGTTCAGAAATTAAAAATGATTTTGTTCTTTAGTTATTAACCACTAGAGGTCCGCGCTATTGACAGAATACGTCAACAGCGCGGACCTGAGGCGCCGGGGTCACGTCTTTGGACGTGATGTATTTGTAATTCCCCGCGGGGAAAAACAGTCCCGACGCATCACCGAGGATTCGATGCGTGTACCCGGCGGCCGCAATGTCCGTCAGGTACACGCGATCGGCGCTGACAGAGCAGGGACGTGGAGCTCTGTGTGTAAACACAAAGCTCCACGTCCTGTCAGGGAAAGGAGACAGATGCTGTTTCCCTTGTACATAGGGACACAGCATCGGTCACCTTCCCCAGTCACCCCCCTCCTCCCACACAGAACACACCCAGGCAATACATTTAACCCCTTCCTCACCCCCTAGTGTTAACCCCTTCAATGCCAGTCACATTTATACAGTAATTAGTGCATATTTATAGCACTGGTCGCTGTATAAATGTGAATGGCGCCAAAAATGTGTCAAAAGTGTCCGATGTGTCCGCCGCAATATCGCAGTCCCAATAAAAATCACAGATCACAGATCGCCGCCATTACTAGTAAAAAAAAAAATATTAAAAAAAAATCATAATTCTGTCCCCTATATTGTAGGCGCTATAACTTTTGCGCAAAGCAGTCACGTATTGTGATTTTTTTTTTTTACAAAAATACGTAGAAGAATATGTATCGGCCTTAACTGAGAACATTTTTTTTTTTTTATTGGGATATTTATTATAGCAACATGTAAAAAATATATATATATTTTTAAATTGTCGCTCTTTTTTTTTTTAACGCAAAAAATAAAAACCGCACGGGCGATCAAATACCACAAAAAGAAAGCTCTATTTGTGGGGAAAAAAAGGACACCAATTTTGTTTGGAAGCCATGTCGCACGACCGCGCAATTGTCAGTTAAAGCGTCGCAGTGCCAGAAGCTGAAATTTCGCCTGGGCACGAAGGGGGTTTATGTGCCCAGTAAGCAAGTGGTTAACAGTACAAAAAGAGAACAACTAAAAATCGTGTATATAAAGACACATTTTAGATTTTCTTAATATGTGTTAGATGGTTCTAACATACACTACTAGTCAAAAGATTTACCCCCATTTTTCCAGTTGTATTTGAAGTTTATTGTCTCAAAAAATAAAACTTATAAAATTGGACATAAAAAATGAATCATGGAATTATTTTCTTTAACACAAAGTAGTCTGAATATTAAACTCATCAAAGTAGCCACCTTTTGCAGATATACAATTGTGCTCAAAAGTATGATTTATTGGCAATTTTTTAGAAAATATGAATGATAAGAAAAAAAAACATTTCTTTCACTCATGGATAGTGTTTGGATGAAGCCACTTATTATTAATCAACTGCGTTTACTCTTTTTAAATCATAATGACGACAGAAACTATCCAAATGACCCTGATCAAACATTTACATACCCTGGTGATTTTGGCCTGATAAGGCTGGGTTCACACTACGATTTTCCCATCCGTCAGCCGCATACGATTTATATGAAAAAAACGTATGCGGCTGAAACTGATTGAACCGTACGTAAATGTATGCGTTTATAAAACGTATACGGTTTCAAAAAGTGCGTACGGTTCCATCCGGTTTTGATTAAAAAAACGCATACGTTTTTGGAATTAGTGTCATTTAATAAAAAAAGATTTTCTTGTTTTGAAAATGCGCATGCGCAGACGAAAAACGCATACGGTTTATACGTATGGAACCGCACATATGTGCGTTTTCCATTGACTTTAATGTTAAAAAAAAACGTATGCGTTTGCCATACGGTTTCAAAAACTGACTCAAAACTGTGGTCGAACACGGTTTTGCTTACTGTTAAAAAAACATTTTGCCAGCAAATCGTACGCACCCGGATGCATCTGAGTGCATACGATTTGCAATGCATTGTCTATGTATGCGTTTTCCCGTACGGGCCCGTACGTTTTCAAAACTGAAATCGTATGCGGCTGACGGACGGGAAAATCGTAGTGTGAACCCAGCCTAACATGCACACAAGTTGATAAAAAGGGGTTTGAATAGCTATTAAAGGTAACCATCCTCACCTGTGAAAGTATCTGTGGAAATAGGTCGTTGAATTATATAAAATAGGCAAGCTATATAAAAAGATATCCAAGCAATTGAGAAGTAGACATGTTGCGGTTTGTTTCGTACGAATCGAAAATTCGTACAAATTTTTTCCTTCAGAAATTACACTTTGTGCAGGGACGGTTAAAAGCATGGGAAACAAGCACTACTTTACAGGCATACTATACACCCCCCAGGTACGAAATTTAAAGGAATATTTCACTTTTATTGTTTCACTTAAAGGAATTATTAAAATCACTGCTGCCAAAAAGAATGCAGTTTTTAAAACTTTTTTTGCATTGATACATGTCCCCTTGGGCAGGATCCAGGTCCCCAAACACTTTTATTATAATAACTTGCATATTAGCCTTTAAAAGAAAAACTTTAACAGGGTTCTAAAGTTCACACGAACAGGTAATGTTCGAGACGAACATGAGTTCTACTCAAACTCGAAGGTCATCCCTACCACTGACCATTAATCTAAGGAATATTCTTCCCACTGACCACCAATGTAAGGAACATTCTTCCCACTGACCACCAATGTAAGGAACATTCTTCCCAATGACCCCCAATGTAAGGAACATTCTTCCCACTGACCACCAATGTAAGGAGCATTCTTCTCACTGACCACCAATGTAAGGAACATTATTCCCACTGATCACCAATGTAAGGAGCATTCTTCATATCATTAGTCTGTATTGTGGTTTGAAAACTGTCACATGACATTAAAAAAAGTATCGGTATCGGCGAGTACATGAAAAAAAGTATCGGTACTTGCACTCGGTCCTAAAAAATATTGGGACAACCCTAACACTAACCCCCATAAACCCTAGGGTAACCCTAACATAATCCTAACCCCTTCCAAACCCTAGTCTATCACTATTACTATTACTTGCCATACCCTATCCCTAGCTTTCGCCTAACTTTAATCCCAGCCTAAACCTAGCCTATCCCTAGTCCTTGCCAATCCCCAAACCCTAACTATAACCCCTGCAAAACCCTAACCCCTCCAACTATGACAGAGAGAGGCAGGTGTGGAGATAAAACTTACCTCAATGTAATAATTAGTCTTTCCACAGGTGGAATACTTATTCGGAACCTAGTATTAAGTCGCTCTAGACGGCTAGACACCAAGCCAAGTAACTCATCAAAACTGAGAATTAGAATAAGAAGAGGTGGCCATTAGCAACATTCAACGTTTGAACAACTAGTGCACATGGACACAGATGTTTTCACCTGTTAATTGACATCCGTGTATAGTTGAAAAAAAATCATTATGTGCACGAAGATCATTATAGAGGACCCAAAATTGACCCCTAGCTTCACGATTGGCAATGATGGGATGTACACAATATCAACGTTTTCTCTGCCTCCGCTTCTCCTCCTCTTTTTCCTCATGCGCTGCAGCAGCAATGACAACTGCGATGGCAATATATTGAGTAGCAAACATTTTCTGTCACAACACACCACACCACAACAACAAGGAAGCAAACAGGAACTGGAAACAACTAGGGCAATAAAAAAAAAACTGCTTCACACCATATATGTGTTCATTGGTTATTGCCAAAGTTGTGGCAAAGTCGAAGTTGCACTGATCCCAAATCACGGCAAAATCACAGTACAATCGCCGCAAAATCGTGGCCGCAAAATCGCTGCAAAATCGCATGACTTTGAAGTCGTATAAGTGTGAAAGGGGCCTTAGTCCATCTACCATACAACCACCCTGTCAGATTTTCCTCACTTGATCTGTGCTGTAGAATATGACTGTGCTGCATGTTATAACCTGATGGTGGAAAAATCTCCTGATTCCCCCTGACTTCATGACTAAGCACTATGAACTGCAGAAATTGATTATTCAGCAGAGCAAATCTGCAATTTTAATGCAAATCTGGGGTTGGATTAATCTGATTCCCAACCTTAGACCCCTTTCACACTGAGGCATTTTTCAGATGCTAAAGGGCAAAAAGTAGCACCTGTAAGTCACCTGAAAAATGCCTCCCCTGCATCCCCAGTGTGAGAGAATCTGAGTGCTTTCACACTGGAGCGGTGCACATGCAGGACGTTAAAAAAAGTCTTGCAAGCAGATTTTTTGGAGCAGTTTAGGAGCGGTGTATACACTGCTCCTCCACTCTCCCTGCCCATTGAAATCAAAAGACACCGCTGCCAAAGCACCTGCAAAGCACTTTGGCAGAGGCGCCTTTTCTGAGCAATTAACACTTTCTTCGGCCGCTGCGGACAAAAAGCGCAGCTAAAATGACAGTAAAGTGTCGCTAAAACAAGTGGCTTGGTGTTGGGGGTACTGGTCAGGGGAGCAGCAAATAGCACTGGGAGGGGACCCAAGAAGAGGAGGATTGGAGCTACTCTGTGGAAAACCCATAACATAGAGCAGATAAGTATAAAATGCTTTTTTTTGTAAAAAATTAAATGAACCTTTAATATCACTTTAACCACTGCAGACAGTTCAAATGGGGATTATTATTACAGAGACCCATTATCTCGTGTAATGGGCATATCTCCGAGGAGATTAGCCAGGTCATTGACCAACCCCTTAAACCACACATCCTAGAACTTGCCTCTTACATTAAGGATACAATCCATTTGCTTCAGATTCTTGACAACACAAAGATATCAGACTCTGCTTTCTTGGTCACGATTGACGTTGAATATTTGTACAACAGCATCCCCCATGATCGAGGTATTGTTATTATTTCCCGTGTCCTAAAACAGAAAGCTACCACAGAATGGAAATTCAATAATTTCATTTTGTGTATGTTGGAATTTATTCTGAGGCACAATGTTTTCCTCTTTAACGATTCCCACTACCTCCAGGTACAGGGGGCTTCTATGGGGACGTGCTGTGCACACTCCTATGCAAACTTGTACCTGGGGGAGTGGGAAAAGGCCTTTCTGTCCAGTGATGACTTGATGATTTACACACAGCACATCGTGTTGTGGCAATGCAACATTGACGATGTGCTTCTGATATGGAATAAGGCTGTGAATAACAAGCTCAATCTTTTTTTCACTATGTGTTACGGTTATCACAAAATCATTTTTTTGCATATCTGTATCATCAAAGATAAATCTGGGAGAATCGGCAGTAGACTTTTTAGAAAGGAAACTGCCTGTAATACGATCCTTCATGCAGACATTTTCCATCCAGAACCCCTTAAAAAATCCATTCCATATAGCCAATTTTTTGCTTTTAAAACGCAATTGTAGCAACTATGAGGACTTCCAATTGGAAGCGGATCAATTAATTTGTAGACTTTTAATTAAAGGCTATGCAAAGTCTTCTTTAAAAAGGGCATTTAATAGGGTCAAAATTTTAAAAATTTTGAACAGGCATGATCTGATCTTTAAAAAGAAGGTCAGACAAAATGATGATTCACCGCGTATTATTCTACGGCTCTCAAAAGAACATGATAGGATATGAAAGATCTTGTCAAAACACTCGGCCATCCTAACAGAAGAACCATCCCATGTGGATTGGTTACTAAACGTCCTCAGGTCCTATACAGAAGGGCGGGCTCTTTGGGTGAGATGCTTACCCAGAGTGAATATAGAGGTGATCAGAGGAAAGACCCATGTAAAATTTGGGGTACTTATCCATGTGGGTCTTGTTCCTTCTGTAAAGTATAAGGCAAACGAACGTCCCTTACCCTGCTCAACTGTAAACGCTTCCACTTGAAACATTTGGCAAATTGTAAGACACAGGGTGTTGTCTATTTGCTACAATGTCAATGTGGAGCATTCTATGTTGGAAAGACGTGGCAGAAATTGGGGCAACGTATGAGTAAACACTTGGTTAGTATGAAGATATGCAATTTATATTTACCTCTGGATAGACATGTGGCGAAATGCCATGGCTACAGAATGCCATTGTGACTGGAACAAGACGTTACTTCAATTGGAAATGAGATGGATTAAACACCTTGATGCTACCAGTATTCCTGGTTTGAACGAAGCTGAGAGTTTTAGACCATTTTTGAAAGGTTTTAATTCTGGGAAAACTGATTAATCGGTCTGCAATGTTCTCTAATTTGTTCATCTTCCGGTGGCCTTTCCATCTTTTTGGGTTGTTCATAACTCATTTTTCCCTCCCTTTTATACTTAGTGTTCTTTGCCCCTTTTTGTCTTACTTATGTATGGGACGCTTTTTAGGGAACAATATAGGGGGTTATTTATTTATTCATTTGTATATATATTTTTTTTCTTTTTTGTTTATATGTAAAGGACTCTTTACTTTATCATTATTTGTACATGCCTATGCACCAGATCTATATGGACCATGTTTTTTTCCTTCTTCTCTTTTTTGCCCGATATAGGATCTCCCTATCGTTCCAGCATACCTAGCAAAAAGGCTCTCCCTGTAGTTCAGGTAGGGCCCTATGTGATGGCTGTTTGGTTTATCTGGACGGCCTTATAACACTTTCTGCCAAGTTGGCGTTTCTGTCCTGCTCGGGTAGCTGTTTATATCACCTATATAATAATAATTTTTGTTGGTATGGTCAGTTTATTAACTGCTATTTATTAATATTTTTTATTATTATTCTTTTGCTACCCGTTAGTTTTAGTCTGTGGGTCTACCATCCGTCCAATGTAATATATTTGTGCCGGACATGCTTTGACTTTACAGCTATAATTTTTCCCCTTTGCACTCCAGATGTGGTTATTGCATCTGTATAGTTTTTTTCACATTTTATGCAGGTTTAGTTGGTCCTTTTTGCCCTTTTTTTTGCCCAGTTTAAAGAAACTGCCATTAATGCTGGGGGTTATTTTTTTTTTTTAATTGGCACAGGTGCTGGTGGATATAATTGCAGAAACTAGCACTGATAACTGATACTGGGGATTATTGCTGCTACTGAGAGTGACACCAGCGCTGTGGTCTATTATTGTGTAAACTGACACTTATGCTGGTGATTATTATGGAATCTGACATCAATGCTGGGGATTATTATTGTTTAACTGGCACTGATGCTGGGGTAATTGCAGAAACTGGCGAAACTCCCTAATGCAATAAGCTTCGATCATCTATACCTAAAAGCTTCCTGGTGAAGAGTAAAAAGTCCCTGCCAGTGTCTTGCCAGGAAGAGCATGAGCACAAGAACAGAGCACAGGTCAGGTTCCCCTGGCATGGATGGTATACATCTTGTCCAAGCAAAGGTGTGCTCCATGCTCCACCGGAGGCTCTCCTCCCCAACTAAACCACCCCGTCTCTCTCTGCAGCCTCCTGACTTTTCCTGTTGCCCAGTTCAGGAACCCATAGTCAGTGCAGCAGGCACTGTCCAGCCTGACCGCCTGGTGAGCACAGACCACCTGGAGTGGAGTCTCAGCCTGGGATGTGGTCAGGAAGGGTCAGGATAAAGGGAAGAGTAGGAGGGGGGCCAAATCTCTGTGTCATGGTCTTCTGGGTTGTGCTTGCCCCCTGGGCCAAAAGTTGCCAGTCAGCCCCTGCCAGTATTGAAGTGGTTAAAGATTAACTTATTCTTTAAGCCCTCCAAAAAAGAAAGAGTCCCTGCTATAATGGCTTTTTGAGTTCTGTAAACAACAACTATGATACAACGTGTCACATGTAAAAAAAAGACTAGATCATCACCTGCTGGCTGACAAGCATACATCATAATAATAAGAAATATGTCATATTTACCTGAAACAAAATTTAAAATGTAAATTATTTTAGCTTTTACGAAAAAAATATAAAGACAAAATGCACAAGAGCACAATACATTTGGTTTAACTAAATCATTGTAATACCATTTTTAAGCCACTCTGCTGCTTTGCTTTCTCTCCCATAAAATATTTACACCACCAATAGGTTTTCTTCCAAAGTCGTCCAACACTTCAGGGCGGAAGCATGTCCCTGCTACTCTCTCTAGTTCCACTTGCTGACTGCTATGTCACTAATGCCGCGTACACACAATCGGGCTTTTGCCCGCCAAAAGCTCATTGGAAATCCGACTAATTCCATCGGAGTGAAATAGAACAGCCATGAATAAGCACTAATCCAGTGCGAAACACGTTGGCTATTCCCTTGTTTCTATTGCTGTAACCCTGTGATGTATTTGCTGTTTCTTTAATAAAGACAACCTCAACAGTTCTTGGAGTGCGGCTATCCATCCTTCATTCATTTCTCATGCTTGCCTAGTGCACTGCCAGCACCCTCTGTATCCTGAGCCAGCCTGTGATCGCATAGCAGACCCACCTGGAGCGGTGATTTATTTTATTTTATTCTAAAATAGAACATGTTCTATATTTAAACTTTGATGAAATTCATTGGAATTTCCGATGAAATTTCTCCGATGTGGCATACACACAGTCGGGATTTTCTATGGAAAAAGGTCCGTCTGACTTTTTCCATCGGAAATTTTGATTGTATGTAGTAACGTGGCATAAGGCACACAGAGGCCAGCTAAAAGGACCCAAAAGGGGACATGTAGCTGACACACAGATAGCAACAACCTAACATTTCTGAAAGGAAAAAGATATTTGACTGACTCACCAAATAGGTACATATTAAGCTTATGGTTTTGCAACTTTTAACTTTTTTTTTTAGCAAGGCAACAGGGTGATTTTAAGAGAAACGGACATGTATGTCAACAAAGTCAGATCATCAGATGAGATAATTAAAAAATAGTATTTCCTTTAGACAATTATCTATGACAGAAAAATCTTGTTTGTTTTTTTCCAAATCATTTTGCACCCTCTTTTCCCTACAGTTTTATACACAATGGCTATACAATAGTAGTAGCACTGGTAAAGTTTATATTGTGACTGGTCCTTCTACAGGGCACAAAGCTTGGCCCTTTATCTCTTGTGCTTGCTCAGGTAAACCATACTGTTCCTTTGTACTACTGCGATTGTCTCCTTTTTGTATTTGGGACACTTGCTCAGCAGTACAGGCTGCACAATAAATAACAGCATAGCAATATTTCAGCAGGATAACAACTGTTATGAATGTTGGGTAAAGAGTTAAATGGTTTTAAAGTAAGATAAAATCCCTGAAAACGGTACTACAAGTGCATAAATGTAGCATAATATTCTACAGCATAACTGTTCTCTATATGACATGTAACAGACAGACCCTTGGGAACTAGTTCATGTATCTGTCATTTTTACTTAAACCAAGTGTTAGTTATTAACTATCATATAAATGTCATTAATCATGTCTTTACAGGATTTGTGACACATATGCAGGTCCTAGTGATTAATTCATTTGATGAAGATGCTAACAGACTACTAAAAGAATGGGATGAAGATTAAACATCAGCACTCAGAAAGATAATGGCAAACACTGCTCAGTAAAAAAGCAAACAATTGCCTATGGAAATGATTGCATCCTTGTATATTATATCATTACATATTATAAAGATGATTACTCTACTAATTACACTTAAATTAAGCATGAATATATAGTTTATCTGTAATTTACAACAGTTTAAAATATTAACATGTTTGAGGATTAAGAAGAGTTCTATCAGTAATAAAATAAAATAACAGTTGTGATAAAGAGGCAGTTATAAAGGATTTGAGGCAGTTATAGAGTATTTTATTGTCAATAATTGTCTAAAAGTGTTACAATAATTGTATGGCCAGATCATTAAAGTACATCCTTTTTAACCATTGTTCCTACTGTGGTAAGAAGGTGAACGTGAAGAACTGTTTTATCTTAATTAATTATCTTTTATTTCATTATAAGAACTGTTTAGTTATGTTTTCTATAGTAAAATTGTGAATGCATACTATAGCTGGAAGCTATCTAGCAAACAATGTTAATACTACTGCAGTATAATCCTTCAAGTAAAGCTGTTGGCCTGGGGACATATTTAATTGACAATCTTTCTAGCTGTACAACTATTCTTTCCTCTCCCCTTAACCCATCTATTTGTGGATGTATTCCTTACTCCCTTTCCTGTTTAAGGCTGACCATACAAAGGTGCAAATTCCTTTCCTGCAACCATGGGTTGCAGGAAGGAAGTTTGCACAATACACCCATCAACACAGACAGTGGTGACAGGTAATCTCTCCTACCGAGGCAATGTCTGTCATCTGACAGAAGACAGTGATTATTGCTAGCGGCTATAGAAGCAGCTAGTGATAATCATAAGAGAATCCAGCAGGCTGGTTGTTCCCAAGCTGATTGATCGATCAACTTGGTACATTCGGCCTCCCCATTAATGGTTCGAATAATGTATGGCTGGGCTAACGCAACCTTGTTCTATTCCTTCACAATTCATCCTTCTTACCATGAATGTTTCCCTCCCACTTCTCCATCCATCCATCGTTTTTTCTTTCTCTCCATTATCCATTAGTTTCTTAGCTCCTACACTCTATTATCCATCAATCTACCATTTGATTACTGTATCTGTAGTACCTAGAATTACAATGTTGCAGTTTTCCTTTGAAATTTGTCTATACAGAAAAGCACTGTCTGTTATAAAACAATACACCGTTCCTTGGGCAACCTATACATTATGCCTTTCTGTTTCATTCAACCAGTGGGTTGAACTAAAGAAAATGCCTTGATCCACCTCATCGACATGCACATTTGAGGTAAATGAGGGAATCCCTTAAACCATGGTTTTATATTCTGACACAACAGGCTGGTTGTGAACAAGTCAATCGATAGATTGACTTGAGTAAAGCCAGTCTGCCCATGCATGGATCTAAATTCAATTAGTCCTGGCTAAACCAGCAGACTTTTGATCCATGTAACCATGTAAGCCATGTAAGCCCAACCTTTCTGCTGTTTCAACATTTTCATTGAAATTTAGCACCATATTTGTTATAAAGATAGTGTTCTATATTTAATTCCTGGCTTATAATTAACCTATATTTGGAAAGTTAGATTTCAGGCATTACATATGCATTTTCTGAGCACTACCAGTGCAGCAAAAGGGTTACCTTTTCAAAAACAGAGCACCTTAACTGCAAACTAATGTGGTTTTCTTGTCTATAGTGCTGTTTTTTAAAGAAGAACTCTCACTTTAATTTTTTTCAGTGTTCTGTCTCTCTGGGGATAAAATACATGGAATACCACAACCTATATTCCTTTGTGCTTTCTAATAATAGTTATGAGGTTGAACAGGACACGCCCCCTTTTGAAGATGTCCCACAATTTAGCTAGCAAGAAGGTGGTTGCTTGAACTGTCTCATGTCTTAGCTCAAAACATTTTCCCAAAACAGGTGGTGACAAGATGAATACAGTATAAGGGGTGGTGATGGCCCTCCCATCCTTCTGCATTCCTCTTGCTGCTGCTTGTCTTGGGGAAGTACTTGGAGCCAAGAGAAGCAAATTATCAAATAACCTTCTCTTTGCTATCTACATTGTCGGATGGCTGCAGGCCACACCCTGTTCAGCCTCATAACTAGGCTTACAAAGCCTAATCTTCTTGATAAACAAAATAGTTTAAAGAACTGGAAAAGAAATAAAAAACAGCCATACACCAGCCAATGGCAATTAATTTCAACAAGTGATACAGACCAAACATGGTCTCTCCATCCAATGCATTTATAGTATTAGGGTTATATTTATATGCTAACTATGAGGTGAAACATGCTAGAGTGAAGATCTAGGCTGTGGCTGGATCATCTGCCATAATAAACTGTCCAGAGCAACTCTTACTTATGACCAATAGTGTTGCTCACGAATATTCGCATAGCGAATATTCGCTACGAATATTGCATATTCGAGTATTCGCGAATAACACGAATATCGCGGCGAATATTCGCTATTTCGAATATTCGAATTTTTTCAATTTTTTTTTTAGAACAGATCACATCCTAAAGATCCCCATCGACGTCTAAAAGCATTGCTGGTATGATTAGAGACCTTGGGCCGAGTAGCTGCAGCGCTCATTTTATATTGCTGAAAAATCGCAATGCGATTATTCGGCAATAGCGATATCGCGCGATTATTTTATATTGTAATATATCACGAATATTCTGAGCCAATCAGAGTGCTCCATTCCGCATTTCTCGAAATTTCGCAATTATTTTGTATTGTAATATATCACGAATATTCTGAGCCAATCAGAGTGCTCCATTCCGCATTTCTCGAATATTCGCAATTATTTTATATTGTAATATATCACGAATATTCTGAGCCAATCAGAGTGCTCCATTCCGCATTTCTCGAATATTCGCAATTATTTTATATTGTAATATATCACGAATATTCTGAGCCAATCAGAGTGCTCCATTCCGCATTTCTCGAATATTCGCAATTATTGTAATATATCACGTATTGTAATGCTCCTTCCGCATATCAATTATTGTGTATTGTAATATATCGAATATTCTGAGCCAATCAGAGTGCTCCTTCCGCATTTGCCGAATATTCGCAATTATTGTGTATTGTAATATATCACAAATATTCTGAGCCAATCAGAGTGCTCCTTCCGCATTTCTCGAATATTCGCAATTATTTTGTATTGTAAAATATCACAAATATTCTGAGCCAATCAGAGTGCTCCATTCCGCATTTCTCAAAATTTCGCATTCGCATTCGCAATAGCGAAAATTCGCAATAATTTCATTTCCAAAAAATATCATGAATATTCGTATTTAGCGAATATATCTCGAATATTCGACTATATATTCGAGATATATCGCGAAATCGAATATGGCATATTCTGCTCAACACTAATGACCAAATGTGTTTTCATTTCATGTCAAGCCTGCCAAGACATGCAATGTATGCACCTAGGGCAGAAGGGAGCTAACTTTGACTAGGCTTGAGAATATTTAAATTGCCTGCAAAGTTAAAAAAACTGGTAGAATTACAGTAGACTTTGATGTTGTACCTACTTCCATGCTTCAAAGATGGATACATGTTGGACTGTCTCACTTGTTGTGTCTTGGGTAGAAAATGCAGATTTCTGCATACAACTATTGTATTTGAAGAAGCCTCCAATGACTTATTAGGTGCTTCCCAAACAAAGGCATAAAACCCATAAGTGTGCATAAAACATATCAGTCAATAAACAGAGCTATCATTCTGCTTTAACATTGATCTCCCTTACTAAGAACAAAAGTATTTTCCTGGCTTAAAGAGTCTTGATGTGCAGTCAGTTGGCCAATTAGCGGTAGTAAGAGATGTCTAATTTTACTGCACTACATCAGTTACCTCATACAGGAGAGATATTGTTCCATATTCTAGAAATGGTTGAGTATAGAGTTTAGAAATGGGCATTTATGTCATGTTTTCCAAAGGGAAGCTTTGATTTCAGAACTGGGCCATGGGAGTACCATTCCATTTAAAAAGGTTCCATATGACTTACCACTAAAATGTAAAACAATTTAATGCATTTACTCTTTTTATTGCAGTCTATTCCACAAGGAAAATCTACTTTGAAGAAATAAAACATAATTTTGGATACTTCAAAATAACTCAAATGAATCCAGACAACATCAGTTGGATTAAATGCATTATATAAATTAAAAAAAATCTATAACACAAATAAAAGAGTAGCCTAATAGAATGCATTGCATAAATTAGCATCATATGGTGTGTCATTTATGTTGACAAAAAACATGTAATTTTTGTTAGATACTCTTTGTTTTCCATGACAAATCTACTGATTAAAATATTTGAACATGACACAGTGTATTAAAGGCTAAATACTAAATAACAGATAAGGTACATACTGTGTTTGAACCATTACTTATTAGCTAATATAGATTTATTTTAAAAGTGTAGTGGATCAAAGTAAGAAAACTCATAACAAATAAGAACAAAATGAGATTATGGTGTGTGGAGTATGTTTGTCCTGAAAAAGCTAAAAATTACTCCTTTCCAATTTACAGGAATCATACACTTTCATACAATTTCAATGTTTTTGTTTTCACTAGCTATTAATGTAATTATATTCCCTGTCTGTTTTCTTTACCTTGTAATGATGGGCCCACATGTTGTGACTGAAGTTTGCAGTGTCATGGCTTATTGATTCCTCTTTGTCCCAGTATTTCTGCAACTACTGTCTCTATTCACCAAAAGAACAAGCAACTTCCTGTTCCAGGTCACACAGCATGCAATAAATTGTTATCCACCCTGTGTTGCATCACAAATGTGGGAGTGCTAGTGTAATATAAAAATCCCCCATCTGCATTGTTAGCTACTTTTGCATCAGAGAATACTCTGCCAGGTTGTGTCTGTGTCAGCGGTAATTACTGCATAGCTCTCATCTGCACCAGCACTAGACTTAGAGACCCAGTGATTCTGGGATGTATGTAAATGATCAGTTACAAACTACATTAACCTGTGCAGTTCCATGCCAAATTCCTAATGTTTCTACAAAAGGGGTGCTCGAACCTGTGGCCCTCGACCTCAAATCAGGGAAGCACATGCCCATGCTCTGGTATGGTGGAGGTCAGCAAGCCTAGACCTTGATCATTGACCTGCCACCCCAGAGCATCAGAGTGCAAGGAGCCTGCGCTGGCAGCTGAGGAAGCAGGCTGCCATGGAGGAAGCAGGAGCCACATAAGCCAATGATTTCTTTGTACCTCCAGGTCCTGTCCCAGGCAAAGTGAGGATTAGCTGCAGTGAGCCATATACTTGCTATTATATCCTGCAGGTTTGGTATGCTTTCAGAAAGTGCACTACCCTTAAGATATATTAGAAGTCTATGGCAAAGCACATCTTATCTGCAGGAAAGCTGCAGGTGCACTGCACTGCGCCCGTGGTGTGGGTAAATCACATTGCATCGGTGTGAAAGCAGCCTTATAGGGGGCTCATTGCAGTAAGGGCTCATTTACGTTTGAGGGTGGTAAAACCCTGTAGTTCATGGTGGCCTGCGACTGGTTACCAAATCAACTATGTGGCCCTCGGTCTTCAAAAGGTTGAGCATCCCTATTCTACACAAACAGAAACTGCTGACACACAAATTTGAAGATTTGCTCTACTATAGGTTGTGCATACAGGGTAACAGATGAAACCATGAAACCACAAGATCTGTGCACATATTTTGCAGGTGAAAACCACATTGTGTAGGTAGGATTGTTTACAATGTCTTACTACAGTATACTTGCCAGATAGCATAAATCAGTAATAAAACAGAGCAATGTTTTAAAATTTTAACTAAATATGTTTTTCTTTTTTTTGAGAGCTATTTCTATAGACATTAGAAAAACAATACCTTTTGTATGACTTCTATTGAATAATGTTTTCTTAGTGAATTAATTAAAGTGATTAATTAAAGTGGTAGTAAAGGCAGATGGTTTTGTATGCCTTAAAGGAGTTGTAAAGGAAACATTTTTTTTTTTTTTACTGAAATGACTGTTTACAGGGTATAGAGACATAATAGTTAACTGATTCCTTTTAAAAATGATTAAACATAGATAAAAATCAATCATATAATGTACTTGGAGTTTCAGTTTTGTTGTTGCATGCTTTTTCATTCTTCTGTGATGTACAGAGACACAGAGTCAATAGAGGGCAGTGATGGTTTGTAAAACAAAAGTGATTGGTTCTGAGGGGTTTTAGACACACAGTAATCACACCTCCTTGATTAGTGACCACAGAGAGAAAGCTCCCATGACTTTTTTCATCAGGAAACAGACAACCAGGAAGTGTCCAGAACAGAAAAGGATTACAGCAACATCATAGCAAAAACGAACAATGAGGACATGAAAACAGGACTGTAGTAAGGTAAAGGAAGCTATTTAGCTAAAAAAATAATAATATTCCTTTAGTGACCCTTTAAGGTAAAATCAATATTAACCGGTTCCCAACCTGCTCACACGGATATACTATGGCAGAATGGCTCTCCTGGGCGAAATCGATACATATAAGGCTTCACCAAGGAGAGCCACCAGAGGGCGCGTGAGCGCCGCCAGAGGTACGCATGCCCACTGCACGGCTGGAACCCGATGGGCATGACCGGCCGGCGCGATCGTCGCAGGCCACGTGCAATCGCGTGCATGAGTGGCAGCACGGGGGTTTGTGTGTGTGTAAGATATCAGAGGAGAGAAGACAGATTGTGTGTTTCTACAAAGTAGAAAACACGATCTGTCATCTCCTATAGTGAGTCCCCTTCCACCCATAGTTAGAACACACAACAGGGAACACAGTTAACACCTTGATTGCCCCCTAGTGTTAATTGCTTCCCTGCCAGTGACATTTAAATAGTAATCAGTGCATATTTAAAACACTGATCGCTCTGTAGATGTGAATGGTCCCAAAAAAGAGTCAAAAGTTTCCGACCTGTCCGCTGCAACTTTGCAAAACTGCAAAAAAACACAGATCACCACCATTACTAGTAAAAAAAAGCCATTTAACCACTTCAGCCCTGGACCATTTAGATGGCCGAAGACCAGAGTTTTTTTGCGATTCGGCACTGCGTCGCTTTAACTGACAATTTTGCGGTCGTGCGCTGTGGCTTCCAAACAAAATTAACGCCCTTTTTTCCCACAAATAGAGCTTTCTTTTGATGGTATTTAATCACCTTTGCGGGGTGTGGCTACATGTGACACATCACTGATCGCTGTTCCTGATCACAGAGAACAGACAATCAGTGACAGTGTCACTAGACAGAACGGGGAGAGGCATGTTTACACTTGCCTCTCCCTGTTCTGCAGTTCTGTGACCCGATCGCGAGACACCGGCGGACATCGAGTCCGCCGGCCCCTGCAGACACAGTCAAGGAGCTCATGGCAGTGGTTAGATTTACAGCGACTGCATTTCCAAGTGCACTTTAAAGCCCCATACACACTATCAGATTTCCTGATGGTTTTCTCAAACCATGTAGTGCAAGGGCCTGCCTGATTGCATACAAATTGAAACTCTTGAGGTTTGAACACATATTAGATGGTTTTGGTAAACCTGAAGAGAAAACCGTCAGGAAAACTGATAGTGTGTATGGGGCTTCAGTGCACTTGAAGCCCCATACACACTATCAGTTTTCCTGACGGTGTAGTGTAAAGTGGATTTGCCTTTTGTAAATAACCCCCATTGTGTTTTTTTTTTCAAAATTGTCGCTCTTTTTTTGTTTATAGCGCAAAAATAAGTTAACCAATAAATCTTAAGCCCCATACACACTATCAGTTTTCCTGACGGTTTTCTCATCAGGTTTACCAAAACCATGTAGTGCAAGGGCCTGCCTGATTGCATACAAATTGAAACTCTTGAGGTTTGACCTCATATTAGATGGTTTTGGTAAACCTCAAGAGAAAACCATCAGGAAAACTGATAGTGTGTATGGGGCTTTACTTCTCTTTTAAAAGTTCACACTTGTTTGCTCTCAGCTTGATCCCAAATCAGTACATGCAAAATTGTAAAAAAGCATTCAACACTTTTTAAGGTGTTCTGAAATGGTCCTGGAATAGCATCATCTAAACATCATTCATCAACCATAATTTTTCATAATTTTTCATTGTCTCTTCCATGCATTTTTTAAATACTGCTGTGACATTCATCAAGACAAAAGGAATCCTTACCCTGGTGTGGGCCCTGGGTTTACTAAATGCTGTCAAAAAATTAGTCTTGATGGTAAGAACTTCCATGATCCAAAATAGAGAACCACAAGTAGTCACTCAAACTGTCCAGGAGGCCTTGAACTCTTGGCAAGAGTGTCTATCAGGCACTGGAGTTGATTTACTAAAGGCAAATCCACTTTGCACTAAAAGTGCACTTGGAAGTGCAGTTGCTGTAGATATAAGGGCAAGATCTGAAATGAGGGGAAGTTCTGCTGATTTTATTATGTAACCATGTACAAGCAAAAATTCTGCTTTTTATTTTCCTTGCATGTCCCCCTTAGATCTACAGTGACTGCACTTCCAATTGCACTTGCAGCGCACTTGTAGTGCAAAGTGGATTTGCCTTTCGTAAAAAAAAAAACACTGTCTCCTTTTTTAAACCTATAGACCCTGATTCACAAAGCATTTACGCCGTTGTATCTCCAGATACGCAGATGTATCTCCAGATATGCCAAAGTAAGTACAAATGTGCGCCATCGTATCTATGCGCCGACCCACAAAGCAAGATACTTTTTCGAAAAATAGGCTTCAGCCGCCCGACGTAACTTTCCTACGCCGGCGTATGGTGGGCGCATATTTACACTGGACGCATGTGGCGCTTCCATTGATTTTTGATGCAAATACGCGAATGAGTCAAATGCGGCGATTCACAAACGTACTTGCACCCGGCGTATAATATACGCGGTTTGCGTAAGTCGTACGTCCGGCGTAAAGTTAATCCCCATATAGGAGGCGCAACTCATGCAAAGGTATGGGCCAGGGATAGAATGCCGTCGAATTTTACGTAGTTTACGTTGTACATGAATAGGCCTGGGTGTAGGTTACGTTCACAACGTAGGCAGTGATTCGACATATCTTAGGCAGTTGTTTCGACGTGATTGTGAGCATGCGCACTGGGATACGTCCACAGGATGGCACATGCGCCGTTCGTTTTAAGTACTTGCCTAGCACTCGGCACACCATTTTCATGGGGTCACGCTTCATTACCATGTATCACGCCCACTTCCAGCCCACTTCCACCTACTTCCACTTACGCTGCCTAACTCCTACGAATATACGCTATGCCGGCGCAGAGTTGGGAGCATTTGCTTTGTGAATTCCATGCTTCCCTCTCCTCGCTAAGCCGGCGTATCGTAAAAGACAAACGCTATGGCGGCATAGATATGCGCCGATGTATGTGAATCCGGGCCATAAAGTCTACACATAGGGGTTTATTTACTAAGAAGAAATAAAGTGTTCACTCTGCAAGTTGCACTTTGCAAAGGGTATTTGCCCTCCATAACTGTTGGTGGTCAGTGGTGTCTCCTCTTGCTGCTTAGTGTGTCCACCTTTTGTTGGCAATCAATAGGAACAGTTTAATATTCAGGATTGGCAGGTAACTGCTGACAGAAGAGGAAGGAAGAGGATTGGGAGAATCGCCAGCAGAGAACGAAGGGACAGTACTACTATTTACATTGTTGATAGCTGTGATTGGCCATCACAGCAGTCACAAGGCACAAAGCCACTCAGATTGTCTTTAGACGCTAATCTGAGCTGTTTAATTTACCAAAACTGTCTGCCCATGACTTTATAAATAACATTCCAGAAATAAACATCCATCTATTCAACATTTTTTATGACAGTAGTGAAGTAAATACAGGCGAACTAAAAGACAACTTTATAAATGATTAAGTGCAAGAAATCTTACCTCTGGGCAGGTGTGTTAACAGGGCTTATCACTTCTTTTTATGGAGTTTCCCTTTAAGTGATGCCCTTTATTTCTTTACTAAATTTATTAAAGATGCAAGATTTCTGGATGCTTTTGTTCCCTTTTTTCAAGCTTTATACAATTCTAAAAATTGTTCTGAAACCCATATATTCTGTATGTTGTACAAATAGTTACAAGGAGAAACAATGAAATATAAATACTTAAAACATTTATTCCTTGTCTGACAGACGTTAGTAGTAACAGTTATTGTAAAGGAATGTGCTATAGAAATTAAATCAGAGTTAAGAAGAGTTATCAGGGACTTGACTCAAAGAAAAGAAGTCCAGGTACACTTCTTGCCTCAAATGAGAGTTCTTTTGAAATTTCCATATACCAGGGAAGCAATACAACTTGTAATCTGATGTAATATTTTTTTGTCTTATTGTAAATAGTATATATCTTTTTTTTTCTTCTTTTGTTTAACATTTTTATTATCATATGGGTGGTAGTGTGCATTTGCACCTTAGGGACAACGTAATGGGATAGCTAGGCTCCAAAGGGTTGGGGTGTAATAATAATAATATATATATATTTTTTATATATACATATATATATATATATATATATATATTTTTTTTTTTTTTTTTTTTTGTTTTTTGGTACATAATATTGGAAAACCTTTCTTTCAATATTAGAATGATTATTTTCACAATATATGGGAATTTGATTCCCCTTCTATCATTTGATTATATATATATATATATATATATATATATATATTTTTTTTTTACATAGATTAAGTATGCACACAATATTGGGAAATTTTTATTTTTTACTCAATAGTAGGTTGATTATCTTCACAATATATGGGAATTTGATTCCCCTTCCATTAATTTAGTATATGTTTTTTTTTTTCTTCCACACTGAATATGCACATAATTGTGGAAATTTTCCTCTTAATAGTAGATAGATAACTTTCGCAATATAGGGGAAATGAATTCCCCCTTTAATATAATAATTAATAAAATTATTATAATTTTTCTTGATTTTTTTTTTTTTTATTATTCTTCTCTTTCATCTCTGCCCTTTCCCTGTGCCCCCTTCCCCCTCCCTGGGTGGCTATATCTTTGATGAGAAAATGTAGGAAGTACAGGCCTGGGTCCAAAATGGGTGGAAGTAAAATCTAATATTAGTAAAAGTAGAACTTTTTTTTTCCTCTTTCTTTTCTTCTTAATAAGGGTACATATTGAGACCATTTATGTTGTATGTATGTATGTATGTATGTATGGTTACTGTGTTTTGTATTTATTGTATTGTTGAAAAATTAATAAAATAAGGGGGCGTGGCTTGCGCGCGAGGAGAATGGACGCCTAGAACCGGAGCTCCCGCTAGCCGGACATACAGCGACGAATCCTCAGCAGCTATACCGCACTAGTGATCGCACAATCCACCGTCCGAGACGTAGGAGGACCCCGGGGAACCAATGTCCCACAAACGAAAGGAGGAACGTTACCTCCAGAAGCTCACGGCCTTCTCGTTTCAGCCCGCTCGACGGGGCCTAGCTAAAGATGGCACCGCTGGAGAGAAAGGACAGATGCCTGTGGCCTACACGGACCTCCCTGGCAGTGACCAGGAAGACACATCAGGGGGAATGTCATCCCCACATCATGAAGGATCCCCTCCGATATCCCCCGGCACTGGAAGTCCTGCAAAGGCGCGGATGCGCCTGGATCCATCACAGCAGCATGGAAATGTGAGTACCATGCTCCACAACCCTGACGCCATTTCCTCACTGCAATCCTCCATTGCGGCCTTCCATACAACAGGGCAGCCAGTTTTGGATTCCACCATGAAGGACATGCTAATGCTGCTCCAATCCTCACTGATGTCCAACCTGTCCTCATTGATGCATAAATTCTCTACTGGCATGCAGCACATGGGCAATAGGGTGTCATATATGGAGGAAAAAATGGAGGAGTGCACAGTAACTGTGAATGATCTTGTGGATGAATGTATGGCTCAGAAAGAAGATAATGAATGGGTCAAGGCCAAATTAGCAGACCTCGAGGACAGGTCCAGACGCAATAATATAAAGCTTAGGGGTGTCCCAGAATCTGTCTCCCTGCAGACCTCCGCACATACGCGGGCACCCTGTTTTCCACTCTATTGCCTGAACTATCCCCTATTGAACTAACGGTGGATCGCATCCACAGGCTCCCCAAGCCGCGCCACCTAGCGGACACAGTCCCGAGGGATGTGCTCCTCCGTATCCATTTCTACCAAGCGAAAGAACAGATTCTATCCAAGGCCAGAGCACTCCGCACGCTGCCTGCTCCCTATGCTGACATCCAAATGTATGCTGATCTCTCCCAACACACACTTCAGATGAGGAGGCAGTTAAATTCCGTGACTAAGGCCCTTGCAAACCACAAAATAATTTACAAATGGCGCCACCCTGCCACCATCCTGGTAACACACAATGGAATCCCGCACACTATCTCCACTGCTGAGGGGGGAGCAAAGCTACTTCTCTCCTGGGGCATCATTCCGGAGCTACCAAAAGCTTATCCTAACGCAATGGAGAAATCCTCTCCATTCCACAGGAGCCCCCGCCGTACGGAACAACCTGCTACCAAAATACACTGAGCCAACCATAGATGACATCAGGCATATGCTTTACTATGCAACAGTCCGCACCGGCTAGCAGCCTGTATGCTGCGTTTGTTTTTGTTGACCGCTGTTTCTCCCTGCTCCCCCTGAGCCAAAACTTTACCCCTCAGTTGCTCAGCAATAAGGCTTTGTCCAACCTGCTGATTTGTATTTATTTCATTTGTTATTAATTTTGGTTTTGACTGTTTTGCAGCCCTCACTAGTGTTGCTCACGAATATTCGCATTGCGAATATTCGCTACGAATATTGCATATTCGAGTATTCGCAAATATCTCGAATATCGCGGCGAATATTCGCTATTTTGAATATTCGTATTTTTCAAATTTCGCAATCAATTTCGCAATCAATTTCGCAATCAATTTCGCATTCGCGAAATTTCGCAATAGCGACATTTCGCAATTTTTTTTTTTTTTTTATAAAATATAGCGAATATTCGTAAATATCGAATATTCGTGATATTTTGTCAAAAAAAAAATAGCGAAATTTCGCAATCATTTACGCTTTCGCAATAGTAAAATTTCGCAATAGCGACATTTCGCAATTTTTTTTTTCTTATAAAATATAGCGAATATTCGTAAATATCAAATATTCGTGATATTTTATAAAAAAAAAAAAATCGCGAAGATTCGCATTGGCGAAAATTCGCAATTTTTTTTTTTTTTATAAAATATCACGAATATTCGATATTAAAGAATATTCGCGAATATTCTTCAAAATATTCGCGAAATATCGCGAAATCGAATATGGCGTATTCCGCTCATCACTAGCCTTCATCTGAATTCCAGCCTCGGAGCACTCTCGCACAGGAACCTCATCCATCTCAGCTTGAACAGGAGTATAAGAGACGTTTACCCGTCTTCTGGTAACTGTAAGTCTTCATTCTTGCACTTTGATCCCTTATCTGGACACTATGTCGTTCTCCATACTGTCGCTGAACGCGAAAGGACTAAATCATCCGGTCAAACGTTCTTCCATGTGGAAGTCTGCATTATCGCTTAACTGCAACATTTTGTGCGTTCAGGAGACTCACCTGCTACATCAATCACACCCCCGCTGCCAACACCGTCAATTCCCCCATGTCTTTACATCTTCCTATACGAAGAAGCAGAGGGGAGTGTTGATTGCTGTCCGGGACACAATCTCTTTCCAGTTGCAAGACAGTATACCTGACCCAGAGGGTCGATTTATTATTTTAATTTGTTTAATTAACAATGTTCAGTATACCTTGGTTTCACTTTATGCACCCAATGAGCATCAAATATCATTTCTTAAATCTGTTATGCAGAAGGTCAAAAAGTCCCAAAAAGGTCATCTCCTACTGTGCGGAGACTTTAACCTTGTCCCAGACCAGGTTATGGACTCCACTGCAGGCCCCAAGCGACATGCATCTCCCTTGAAAAGCTTTATATCATCGAATTAATTGTTTGATGTGTGGAGGTGTTGTCATGCAAGTGAAAAAGATTATACCTTTCTCTCCCCGCGTCACAACACCTACTCGCGGATAGACCTGTTCTTATCTGATAGGTCGTTACTCCAGAGAATCACTGCCTCAACGATCCACCCCACCACTTGGTTGGACCATGCCCCTGTCAGCATAACTGTTGACTCTCAGGTCTCCCCGACAAATTCTTATCTCTGGAGGGTTAACAACTCCCTAATACGAGACAGGCACACTGCTGGTCTTATACAGCAACGTCTGGAAGAATACTTCTCCCTAAATTCCCACTCAGTGGCTGACCCGGTGGTGGTGTGGGCTGCCCACAAAGCGGTAGTTAGAGGAGTATTTATACAACTAGGAGCTAGAGCGAAACGTGCTAGAGCACGAAAAATAGATCAACTGACAGCTGATATAGAGCTCGCTGAATCCCAAAATAAGACACTGCCTTCTTCCTATCTGCAAGCTAGAATCTTTTCCCTCCGCCACGAGTTACGATCGTTACTTTTAGACTCATTTGAAAAAGCTTGTACAAAAGTTAGGGCCACGTCCTACGCAACAGGGAACAAGGCAGGCAGGTTGTTAGCATTAAAAATACGAGGTCACAGAATTAAATCAAAAATTTCATACATTTCCCACCCCCACACCAAAGAAAAATTTATGAAACCCCACGATATCTCGAATGCTTTTGGCACTTATTATGCTGACCTGTATAACTTAAAGAATGACAAAAATACGACCCAACCATCCCTACAAGAAATAGCGACTTTCCTAGAACGAATTAGTCTTCCTTCATTGTCTGAATCCCAACTAGCATCGCTTAATGCACCCTTTACGGCCGCTGAACTAGAAAACACAATCAATAATCTACCCAATGCCAAGTCGCCAGGACCCGATGGTTTCACAAGGGAATACTATAAAAAGTTCCAGCATGTCCTAATCCCTACCCTCTGTGAAGTCTTTAATCTAGCAGCGACATCCTCGTCTTTCCCCCCAGACATGTTGTCTGCGACAGTAGTAACTCTCCCTAAACCAGGTAAAGAACCGACCTTGCCCCAAAATTTTCGCCCAATCTCCCTCCTCAATGTGGACACCAAACTGTATGCCAAACTGACAGCCAATAGAATGAATGACATCCTCCCCACACTCATCCACACGGACCAATCAGGCTTTACAAAATGAAGACAGGCATCGGATGCCACAAGGCGGATGATAAATGTCATTCATCAAGCAGGAACATCTGGAACCCCCTCTGTACTCTTGTCCCTAGACGCTGAAAAAGCGTTCGACAGAGTACATTGGGGGTTCCTGTCTTCGGTTCTCACTAAATTTGGATTCACAGGCCACATCCATAGTGCAATAATGGCATTTTACTCTAATCCCTCAGCCAGAGTGTACTCTGCCGACTCGTTGTCTTCCCCTTTCACTATTACTAATGGGACAAGACAGGGTTGCCCCCTCTCCCCCCTGATCTTCAACCTGATAATGGAGACACTAGCCCAATCCATCCGTACAAACCCACTCATAACTGGCATAATGATAGGAGGACAAGAACAAAAAATCTGCCTTTTTGCTGATGATGTCATACTCATGCTATCTGACCCATCCTCGTCACTCCCTGCGGTCCAAGAGGCGCTAGCTTGTTTCAGTAAAGTATCTTACTACAAAGTCAATGAAGCTAAATGTCATGTTTTAAACCTAGGAATTAACCCCACCACTAGTCTCTTATTGCAACAACTTTACCTGTACTCATGGGCGGACAATAGCATCACCTACCTTGGCATCCAACTAACAAAGTCTACTAGCCACTTATTCCGCTACAATTATATCCCTTTTCGTATTAAACTTCAAACTGATCTACACAGGTTGGCATCTCAAGAATTATCCTGGACGGGCCGCTTAGCGGCCTTCAAAATGTTTCACTTACCCCAGATCTTGTATCTCTACAGGACTCTACCAATTAACATACCGACTCAATACTTCAAGTCCCTTCAGTCTATATTATCCTCCTACACATGGCAGGGGAAAAGGGCCAGAAGCGCGCACTCCACACTTATTAAGAACCGTAAGGCAGGAGGTACAGGCTATGTGGACTTTCACCATTACTACCTGTCCACGGTCCTTACCCAATCCAGAGAGTGGTTTCTACCTGAACCACGCACTCCGTGGGGAAGGTTGGAGTCCGCTCTCTTCCCTAACTCTTCACTAGCCTCCTGGTTGTTCTCTACCACTTCTAAAACTAAACTCCCCTCCTCCGTCTCCCCCACAATGTCTGCCACGATCCGTGCATGGAACAAATTTGTTCACATCTGCCACGGATACCCCGGCAACACCCCCTTAAAAATCCCGATCGAGACTCTACAATTTAACATAGACATGATATCCTACAAACATTGGCGTGAAAAAGGATTACTGTTTATCGATGATCTATTCACAAATGGTAGGAATAAATCTTTCCCCATTTTGCAACAAGAAATCAACTTACCCAATTCTGACATTTATCTTTACATTAGAACTCGACACTTCCTGTCTGCCTCTCCCCACTGGGAACGTCGCATACCTCTGCCCACTTGGTCCTTTCTTACACACTCCTCACCCTCCCAAAAGGGTACCTCAATTTTCTATAATGTTCTCCAACAGAAGTCCATATTCTCAAAATCACCTGCCCTGCTCAAATGGGAACTGGAATTAGGTAGTCCATACACCACCCAACAATGGGCTAAAGCCTGCACGGCCACATTTAAAGTTAATAGTTGTTCTACCCTCTGGGAACTATCCACCAAAATTACGCAGAGATGGTACTTAACCCCTGACAGATTGTCCAAATTCAGTAAAACACAGAGTGATCGGTGCTGGAGAAACTGTGGGCACCGAGGGACATTACTTCATACTTTATGGAGTTGTCCTAATTTATCTCAATATTGGACTTTAGTCTTCCACGTGATCTCCGAAGCCTCTCACTCTGCAATCACTCCCCAACCTGGTCTAGCGCTCCTGTCGCTCGATCTGGACCAAGTTCCATTCCATGCTAGACATACTGTCCTACATATTCTGTTGTCCGCTAGACTCAGCATTACAAGAAACTGGAAAAATCCTGTGCCCCCCACTATAGGGGCTGCCATACAGACTTCACAATTACACTGTACATATGAGAAAGTGCTAGCACTCAGGGATGAGCACAAAGAGGATACGGCAAAACAATGGCACCTATGGACATCCTGGTACGACAGAAATTCTTATGAGTCCACTTGCCTTGCCATAAGACTTCTTGGACCAATTTTTTAAGAACTTGAGGGGGGGACCACCTCAGAGCTTGGGACACAGTCGTGAACCCAGTTGGGGGTGTCTGGAGTCGGAGGTGACCCTCCCCGGGGCCAAGCATTTCAAAGGTGCCCTACCCTTTGCTCTATCGCTACATGGTAGCAGCTTCCGAGATTGGAATCCTGATATAGATAATAGTCTAGTTACACCTTGTTGAAATGTCATGATGTTGTTTGACCGTCATACTTGTGCTCGCTCTTGTGTTATCCTGAGTCATTACTTGCTATGATGTTATGCTTGATGCAGTGCTCCGACTACATTGACTTATATTGCATTGATCCTCACTACTTTGAATTATATTGCATTGATCCACACTGTATTGCATTATTTTGCATTGTTCTGTTAAAAACAAAACCTTAATAAAAATCTATTGATTAAAAAAAAAATTAATAAAATAATTCAGTTGTGAAAAAAAAAATAGTATATATCTATAGTAATACGCTACTCCTGTTCACAAAGTGCAATATAATTTTCACTAAACATGCATTTGTACTTGATCAATCAATTTCAGTATTCCTTCTGTATTTTGTTTTTATTTCTAAAGATTTCCAGTATGTTTTTTTCCCTTTAAAGCGGAGTTCCACCCAGAAATGGAACTTCAGCTGTTTGGATTCTCCCCCCCCCCTCTGATGTCACAATTGGCACCTTATAGGGGGAATGGAGCAGCAGATACCTGTCAAATTCAGGTATCTGCTCCCACTGCTGGGGAAAGATTGCACACTTTGTGCAGCAATCTACACAATGTCTGGCAATGGGACCACAAGCATGATGCAATAAAACCAACATCCCCCCCCTTTCAACAAAACATGCAATAGAGGAAAGACACAACAGACCATTAACTCTTTTCCAAACATTTTAATGGTAAATACAAACATTTACAACATAACATATATAATTTCTTTGGACTAGTATTGGCCACGGCCTGATTCACTGGTTTAATAAAAAACAAAATGTATAGTAACTTAATATCACGATATCAAACTTTTAGAACATTCACCGTAAAAAATTCCAACACTTAACTTTTCCGACACCAACCTCAACCCAGCCACTGAGACTCGAGCTGATACCCAACATGTTCCAAGCCTTATTAACTCTCCCCTCAGGTGACTTACCTGAGGGAGCCTACCACATGAATCGGCCGCGACGGGGGGGGGTAGGGTGGGGAGCTCCTCCAGCTGCAGATTTTCAAAGAGACGGCCCAGGCCTTCCTGGCACGATGACTTATATCAGCTCTGGGCCAGCTACCAGAACCTTCTGAGGGTCACCTGAGCTCTTACTGGCCAATCAATGCCCACAACCTCCCTGTCTCCCAAACCTTCTAGCCCAGCTGTTCTGAATTAAATAATTAACTCACACAAACCTCTAAAAAACCTCCTGACCTTACTATGACCCCTTCCCTTAAGCTTTCTGCTAGCTGCCCCTGCTGTGGTCCCATAAGGAAAGGAGAGCCTAAATGGCTGTTCCCTTTCCCTTCCCATGGGACCACAAGCATGATGCAATAAAACCAACATCCCCCCCCTTTCAACAAAACATGCAATAGAGGAAAGACACAACAGACCATTAACTCTTTTCCAAACATTTTAATGGTAAATACAAACATTTACAACATAACATATATAATTTCTTTGGACTAGTATTGGCCATGGCCTGATTCACTGGTTTAATAAAAAACAAAATGTATAGTAACTTAATATCACGATATCAAACTTTTAGAACATTCACCGTAAAAAATTCCAACACTTACCTTTTCCGACACCAACCTCAACCCAGCCACTGAGACTCGAGCTGATACCCAACATGTTCCAAGCCTTCTTAACTCTCCCCAAGCGACAGAGGGGGGGAACCCTGGCCCCCCCTCTGTCCCTCACAGCCCCAGACCGCGGCCGCCTCTATGCATGTTTGAAAGTTCATGTTTAGAATATCGAGACCTATATCGGACAGATGGACCCCATCTGCCCCATAAAGACCCTGAAAACCACCCTCCAACTCCCGATGCCTAAATGAAAAACCAAAATCAGGTGACAAAAATTTCTCCATAGCCCTGTTTATCCGCTTCCGAACTTTCTCCAATGGCCTGAAGGTTGGCGAAACCAACCAACGTAATCGCGGAATTATCTCTGAAAAAATTAGAAAAGAATTCGGCGAGGCCACCCTCAGGAACTTAAAAGTATCCTTCATGTTGCTAATCAAATCAAAAGTTTTCAACTTACCTATATCATTTCCCCCAATATGTACAATTAGTATGTCCGGAGGGGAAAGAGTCGCATACAACCTACCTAATTCAAAAACTAGATCCTCCCATAGCATCCCTCTACGACCGTACCAAGAAATGCTGAACGCTGATAGATCCAAACCCAAATTTTCGGTATATGTCCTAAGCGCTGCTCTCTTCTGTGCCCAAAAAATAAAGGAATGGCCTACAATCCACACTGACCGTTGCAGACCTGAAATTAAATTTAAATCATTAGTAGGGACGAATATACAATTTAAATGCATTAGACTTCCATCTGCCGATTCTCTTGATGGTACTCTCCTCCAACCCAATCCTGGCGGCCTCTGTGGCCGCACCTATACGAAACGAATGGGATGATATCCTAAAATGACCAAGGCGACTGTGTAAAACACATCTTCTCAATACTGATGAGAATTGATAAGTTGATACCGGAGAGCCATCCTCATGAATGAACAACAAACCAGCGGCCGGTGGCCGGACACGTAAATACTCCTGAAAATTGGTTAATGGGCAGATATCAGGAATCACATACCTCTTTAGTGAGATCCATACTCCTACTCCCAGCGTATCTGTCTTGCTGAACTTAATGAATAACCTCAAATTCTCCTCCAGAAAGGATACCTCTGATAATAAAATTCCCGAGGCATCGTTCCTAGAGGCCGGAAGCAATTCGGACACTCTGAAAGCACCAAAGAATGTGATTACAAATAAAACCTTAAATAATACAGCCTCATATTCTGAAAAACAGACTGCTGAAGCTGCCTTGCACATTTTTTCCAGCATGGCTGGGGTAACTGGTGACCTCGAATCTTTTTTGAAAGAAGCTCTTTTATACCCTTTTAGGATCTGTTTAACCGAAAAGAAACTGTGGCATGATGGCAGCCCACGAAGGCGTAAAAAGAAAGAAATGCCCGAGAGCGTTTTATTAATGTGGGACCAGGAAGGCTGCTTCTGAATCAGGGAACCCAGAAATAATAACATCAGTTCTTCCGAAAACTCAGATACAGACAACTGCAAGGACCCCAAAAAGGCTGACCATTGAAACCAGGATGCTGAATAGCTTTTCCACGTGGAAACAGCCACAGAATTCTTGAGATAGCGAAGCATTATATCAGAGCCCACAAATGGGAGGGGCAAACTGCCCCCACTGGATCTGCCCCGGGAAGTAGCCCGAAAAAACGGTCCATCTGCAGACGGGAGAGAGCATCGGCAACATTATTCATTCTACCCGGGATGTACTTTGCTTTCAGCCAGATGTTCCATTTTAGGCAGAGGAAAACCAGATGCCGAAGATAGGATACTACCAGTGGGGACTTAGATGACAGCGTATTTACAGCAAACAGAACGCCCCTGTTATCTGTGCTAACCCAGATCCTTCTGTTTGCAAGCGTGACCCCCCATATTTCTATTGCTACAATCACTGGGAACAATTCAAGTAAAACTATGTTTTTTGTGAAACCACTGGTGGCCCACCTGTCCGGCCAGGTTCCTGCGCACCAGCGGCAAACAAAAATGGCCCCAAAGCCAACTGAGCCCGCAGAATCCGTCTCTAACAGAAGATCACTGTCCAAAACAAATTCTTGCTGCCACATAGCTCTACCATTGAAATGCTCCAGAAATCTCAGCCAAACCAACATGTCCTGCTTGATATCCGAGGTCAGCCTGATATGCGCTGTCGGGTTATTTAAACCTGACATGGCTGCATATAGCCTCCTGGAAAAAACCCTTCCCATAGGTAGGACCCTTGTTGCAAAAGCCAGTAAGCCTAGAAGGGATTGCAATTCCCTCAGGGTGACTTTACTCTTCCTCATGAATGAATGCAAAACCTGGGACAACTTGTAGATCTTGTCCTCTGGCAGTCTAAACTCCATACTGACAGAATCCAAAGTTATGCCCAGGAATTCAATGCATGTCGTGGGAAACACAGTTTTTTCTTGCGCCAAGGGTACCCCGAAATGACCGCAAACCTTCTGAAATACTGCTAACAGGAAAGCGCATTCTGTCGAATCGCCCGGACCTAAAAATACGCTATCCTGCTAACTACCCATTCCAGAAAAGTTGAGAATGCTTCAAAATAAAAACAAGAAATTGAACAACCCATTGGTAATGCCTTGTCAAAATAAAACTGATTCTCAAAATAAATGCCCAATGAGTTGAAACCTGCTGGATTTATTGGAAGCAACCGAAAAGCCGATTTCACGTCGGCCTTTGATAATAACGCATTCTTACCCAGAATGCGAAGCTTATCAACAGCCAAATCAAAGGATGAATAAGACACGGATATCACCTCTGAGTCCAACTGGTCATTTAGAGAACTCCCAAAAGGAAATGACAAATGGTGTATCAACCTAAATTCGGCTGTTTCTTTTTTGGGGACCAGGCCCAACTGGGAGATCCTGAAGTCCTCAAAAGGGGGGTGAGGAAACGGACCCTCCATCCTACCTGCTCCAACTTCCTTCAATAACTTCTCTCTTACCACCACGGGGCCTCGCTAACTGATTTTAAATTGCCCGTTATGACACAACCATTTCCATTGAAATTTGGTATAACGAAACCTTCAGAAAAACCTTTAATTAGCAGGGAAGCCATCCGCCAGTTTGGGTAGCCCTGCAACCATGGTAGCATTCTTGGGAGCATCACCGGGGTAAATGCTTTTGGGAAAACCCTCCCTGGCGGATGCCTGCAATTTACGAAAACATTTTGACACCGGATGGCTCCCTGCACAAAATGCGTACTCGTGCTTAAACTTGCATGTATTTAACCACCTACACTGGGAGTCATTGAAAGCAAAACACAATCCTTTCTTATAACTCCCAGGAGGCGGGGCTTGTGGAGCCGGCACCGCGTTCTGACGAGCAAACGGTTGCCTTTGGGGCAAAAATAAGTTCAGCCATAGGCCAACGTCCTTTGAACCCCACTGCAAAGATGGCTGTACCGCCAATTTCTGCCTGAAAGCCTCGTCATAGACCAACCAAGCTACGCCGCTGAAACCCCTGTAGGCCTCCAAAATAATGTCAATGTGCTGGAACAGCAAAGAACTCTTTTCAGGGTATTTTTCACACAGCACACTAGAATAAATGAGAAAAGCCTGCAACCAACCATAAAAATATTTGATCACTGGCTTCCGCTCATCCGATTTCTCATCTTTTCTATCATATTTAAAATTATCCCTGATAAGTATTGTCGCAAAATCAATATACTCACCCTTCCATATCCTCTTTTTAACACTGAAAGGCAAATGGAACCCTAACGGTGACATCAGACATGGCATACATTCTCTAACACTTGTTTCAGGTATACCCTTAGCACCATCAGTCCTTTCTCTGGATGAATCACCTCCTGGGATCTGCCCAGGAAACGAGTCCACTGCCCAGACCCTCGCCTCCTTGGCAACCACTGGTGGAGCCACCTGTGCCCGCATTACCGACACTAATTGTTCAATTGCAGTAGATAAAACATGCATTTGAGCCGTATTACTGCACTCACCATCGGCCGCCTGAGCGGGACCAACTCCAGGGGCTGTTGCTGGGACTTCACACCGTACCGGTATCCTACCAGTCTGTGAGGCTTGCTGCTGTTTTTCCACATTCTTGGTTTTGCGGCTGCACTTGCCGCTTTTACTGCCTTTGCGAGCTGGCTGGCTGACTCTGGCAGAGGTGGGTTGTGGTGACGGCTGCCTCGCCGAGGTTGAAGCGCTTCTGCCTCTCCGTCCACTGCCTGCAGGGGGCGCCGCTTGACTAGGCTGCTGGTTCCTGCAAGAAAAAAGAGAAACATACGATCCGCCCATTGTTCCTTCCGACAGAGCGGGGCTGGCACTCCTCGTGGAACGCCTCCGTTTGCTTCCTCCGGGCGTCATGTCATCCACCCTTGCGACGTCATCGGGCTGCGCAGTCTCGTCCACGAACAGCGAGGGACTTCCTCCATCCACCGACCGGCATGGCTGCTGCTGTGATGCGTCCGTGCTGGTGCCTGCTGACAGCTCCGACACCGGGACCGACCGAGGCTCTCCGCTCTAGCTAATAGCTGATGTAATAAGGCTTTCATCTCGAGACACGTGACTGGGGAGCTCCTCCGGCTGCAGATTTTCAAAGAGACGGCCCAGGCCTTCCTGGCGCGATGACTTATATCAGCTCTGGGCCAGCTACCAGAACCTTCTGAGGGTCACCTGAGCTCTTACTGGCCAATCAATGCCCACAACCTCCCTGTCTCCCAAACCTTCTAGCCCAGCTGTTCTGAATTAAATAATTAACTCACACAAACCTCTAAAAAACCTCCTGACCTTACTATGACCCCTTCCCTTAAGCTTTCTGCTAGCTGCCCCTGCTGTGGTCCCATAAGGAAAGGAGAGCCTAAATGGCTGTTCCCTTTCCCTTCCCAATCCTCCTCCCCCGCTGTCTTCGTGGAGACACACAGATCCCAGAAGACAGCAGGGACCAATCAGAACACGCAGCACAGTAGGGAACCAGTAGTGAAGCCGATTGGTGGCGGCAGCATCCAGGAGTCGATCCAAAGACCGGCTGGGGTGCTGACATCACGGGCACAGGTAAGTGTCCATATATTAAAAGTCAGCAGCTACAGTACTTGTAGCTGCTGACTTGCAGCTCCAGTCTATAGTTAAGATAACATTGATTACCAGATAAATACTACAGTATAAATAGAAAGCACTTGTTGATTAAAATGTTTGCCTTATTTTTTTTTTGTTTTACTTTGTTTCAAACAGTAGATGTTGTTTTATTTATATGTTCTAGTTGCATGAAGGTCTTTTTTATTTTACCTTTTTACCAATCTGTATTCAACATTAGCATTCAGACTCGTTGGGCTTGATTTACTAAAGGCAAAAAGACTGTTTCAAGGGAATTTGCACCTTACAAGGGAATTTTTCTCAAAGTTAAAGGGGTTGTAAAGGTTTGTTTTTTATTTTCTAAATAGGTTGCTTTAAGCTAGTGCATTGTTGGTTCACTTACCGTTTCCCTCGATTTCCCTTCTAAATGTTTTTTTTCTTTGTCTGAATTTCTCACTTCCTGCTTCTCCTCAGTAAGAACAGCTTACTGAGGAGGAACAGTAAGTGAGAAATTCAGACAAAGAAAAAAAAACATTTATAAGGGAAATTGAAGGAAAAGGTTAGTGAAACAACAATGCACTAGGAACCTATTTAGAGAATAAAAAACAAACCATTACAACCCCTTTAAGTGAAAAGGGTGAGATGCTGCTGACTTTGTTTATTCACTCATGAGCAAGCAGTAATAATGTGTTTTTTTTTTTGCTTTCAATGCTCATGTTGGAAAGGTCTGGGGAAAATTCCCTTGCAAAGTCCAACTTCCTTAGCAGCATGATCAACCTATTTTTCCTTTCATAAATCAACCCTTTTGTCTGTTTGTGTAGTGTGTAAGACACACCTTATGAACCACCCAGTTTCGACCTTCCAGTTTTCCCTCACATCTCTGCATGAGCATGATAGCAGGCAAATGTCATTAGTCCTCCCCGCTATACACATGTCTAAATTTCAAAAGGCTCTGATAATTCTTAGCTGAGTTTTACTTGCTATTGAAGTCATTGTACATTTCCTTTATCTATTTTATAATGTTTGATATTATGCCAGAAAATCTCAAGGCCCTGCAAATTTTCTTTCTGTTAATCCTATCAAAGGTTTGCTCAAGGTCCACAGACATCATGTAAAGAGGTGAATTATAGCCAACCGACTGCTTGATAATCATCTTAAGCATGTGTATTTGATCACTGCATGATCTAATTTCTCTAAACCTGGCATACTCTACTCTAAATTTGGGTAAATACTTTACTTACTATGGAGAGAATTATTATGTTACAGTATTTATTGCACTGCGGTGTTAAATCCTTTTTCTTTTACTTTATTAGCAATATTATTTTTCCAAAATTGAGAATTATCTCTGTCTACCAGAGTTTGGTGAATAATATTAATAACATATCGATTATCTTGTTGATGATGTTTAAAAAAGCAGTTTCAGGAAACTAATAAAAAATAGCTAGTGAGTACCTAAAGCATTTCAGCAAACAATGCAGTTGTGCTAAAATTGGAAACTTTACCTCAAGTGTATGTAATGGTGAAACTTCTTTTTATTGTTTTGAATAGATTGGAGAAGGTATAAAAAATGGGGGTAAGTGGGACTTTAAATGAAGCACATACGAACATGTGCCTCCACCCCTGTATCAAGTACATAGAGAGGGGAGTTTTGGGACTTTGAGTGAGGCAAGTGACAGATAGATAGGTAAAAAGATGGGCTTTCAAATGGTAATCCCTGTGGTTCAGGTAAAGCATATATATATATATATATATATATATATATATATATATATATATATATATATGTGTGTGTACATATACATTAGTCGTTATTAAAAAGATAAAAAAAAGCACATTTATTAGTACATATATTATTCATAAAACAGAGGCAAAAAGAGCATCTAAGGCCCAAAAATGTGTAGAAAGCACATTACACAAAATATCAAATACAAAAACACATGAATTGTATGGGTCTGCCAACATGCTCTGCATTTTTTCTCCTTTCTTCAAGGCTTAAACATCCATATGTACATCACAAAACATCTACTATATATACAAACAAGACATAGTTAGTCATTTCATATTAGCATACTGTCAAACATATATTTACATTAAGCTGTCCCCAAATGAAAATAAAAAGGAGAAAAAGCAACACACAAAAAAAACACACTCCACATCTCAAAACTTACCTTTAACATTGGATGTGTTCAGGGTAAGGGAAGGCTAAACAAGGGAAAAGACACTCCACCTCACTGATATGAAGTATATGTGAAACTTGGTCACCATATACGGTGTGGGTTATAGTAAAGGACACACATAATGGGAATAGCTAAAGCACACATAAGTAATAGACCAGGTTTCCCCTTTGCGCTAGCCATCTAGCCGTCAGACAGCATGAATGCTACTGTGATAACCTGTATAGAAGGGTGACAGGAGCACATAAATTCAAGCTCTAGTAAAAGAAAACTGAGCTAGAATTTCACATCTAGGTACAACATCAGTCAGAGTTGTTGCACCTATAAACCACATTAAAGCAAGAGAGAAACAGATAAATATACTGGCCCGGATTCACGTAGATCGGCCATCTTTCAGCCGGCGCAACGTTGAGAGGCAAGCATGGTGTCTACAAAAAATATGCGCTCAACGTTGCGCCGACATACGTCAGCGCAAGCCGACATAAGTCAAAGTAGGTGGAAGTGGGCTGGAAGTGGGTGTGATATATTAAAATGAAGCGTGACCCCATGCAAATGATGGGCTGAACTTCAAAAAACGAACTGCGCATGCGTCGTCTCTTGGACGCATCCCAGTGCGCATGCTCACAGTTATGTCGAAATAGCTGCCTAAGATACATTAATACACTGCCTATGACGTGAACCTAACCTACGCACAGCCCACGTAAAATATGACGGCTGTTCCCTCATCCATACCTTTGCATGGGTTGCGCCACCTATATGTGGAATAACTTTACGCCATACGTAAGCCTCACGCAAACCACGTATGTTTTCTGCCGGGCACATCTACGTTCGTGAATCGACATATCTCCCTCATTTGCATATTTGCAATGGGGTGTCCAGCGTAACTATGCGCCCAAGATACGCCGGCGTAGGCAAGTTACGTCGGACGGCAGAAGCCTATTTTTCAGGCGTATCTAGCTTGGAGAATCGGCGCAGGGATACGACGGCACACATTTGTACTTACAACGGCGTATCTTTAGATACGCCGGCATAAAGCTTACGTGAATCCGGGCCTGTGTGTTTAGTTTTTAGCTTGTTTTGCTGTGTGTTTCCAGTGAGGAAATGCAACCCTCTATATGTCACAATGACCATTTTCACCACCACAAAAAGTGAGAGGAAATCAAAAATGAGATTAAATTGATTGCACTGCCCTGGGGTGACAATAAAACACCCCGAGTAAATATGTGCCACATCCTAACAAGCTGAGAAAATTGAATAATAGGAAAGATTTACTTTGACGGCATGTGTAAAAAAAATATATGACAACATTTTAATAGTTCACATAAATTACATATGTATACATGTACATGTTTAGTAAAACACAGAAAAATATATAGGGGGCCCATTGGTTAGCTCAAGAGGAGTACAGAGTATACACTTTCTGTAGGGCTATACTATTTGGGCCAGATTCTCGTAGATTCTGGCGTAGCCTAGCGTAAGCTTTTTACACTACGCCGCCGCAACTTACAGGAGCAAGTGCCGTATTCTCCAAGCACTTGCTCCGTAATTTGCGGCGGCATAGTAAAAAATGGCCTGGTGTAAGGCCGCGTAATTCAAAGGGGGCGGCTTGTATTTAAATTAAGCGCGCCCCCGCGCCTAACGAACTGCGCATGCGCCGGCTGTAAAAGTAGCCCAGTTGTGCACTGGGCTACTTTTACAGCCGGTGCATGCGCGTGTCTAAACTCACGTCGGAAAACGTCACTTACGCAAAGCCCTATTCGCAAACGTTTTACGTAAACAACGGAAAAACACAACGCTGTCCCGAGTCCATACTTAACATGGCATACGGCGGACCAACGTAAAGCTACCCCCCATATAGCAGGTGTAACCTTACGCTTACGGAAATTATGTAAACTATGACGACGCGGCGCAAATACGTTCGGGAATCGGCGTATCATGCTTATTTGCATATACGCCACCTAGCGGCCAGCGTAGTATTGCATTTAAGATCCGACGGTGTAAGTGACTTACGCCAGTCGGGTTCTACGCCGTATCAATGCGTAAATGATTCTAGGAATCAGACGCATAGATACCCGGGCTCAGAAACAGAGATACGACGGTGTATCTGGAGATACATTGTCGTATCTCTTATTAGAATCTGGCCCTTTGTGTCAGAAAAAGCCCACACTGAGATATGGTATTTTTTTTCTTGGGTGTTCCAAAGGCCCTTACAGAATTAAAAAATGCTCTATGTGTTTTGCAACTATGGATGTCACTTCTTCAGGAGATTCTGTATTTCTAGTTAGAAGTTCTACACTCTACACATGTCTCCAGGTGGTGAGGAGGTTAGTGCCGTGTGTGGAGGGGAATGATCGGACTGTCTAGTTCCGTCTGTGCCTGGGACTGGAGATGGGTGGATTGGGGGATCATTAGTGACAGGGCCCAGAGTGCTGCTGATATGAAGGAACAACTTCTAATGTCAGAAGATTCTGGATGGTGTGATAGATGGCTGCTGCCAAAAAAGGCTATGAGCACATATGACCTTGTGTGAGAGGCGGAGGATAGAATCACTGACTGAGAGGAGGCATCAGACACTGTTATACAGAGACCCAGGCTGGGGTATAGGCCATCCATGAACAAAGATCTCTAGTTGGGATCTTATTCTTTGGTAAGCAGCAGTGGCTTTGGAGGTGGAGGATCTCTTTTCTATCATTCAGCACTGTTCTTGGGTGTCTCGTGGTTTGATGTCATCAACCTGTTTGTAGGAGGACTTCATAACATCAAATTATTGACCTTTCAATTTGTTGATCACTCATTGGGACGTTCGGAACTATTTATTTGTATTTGTGCAGCAATTGGTGTCCTACTTTTTGATGGGGAGTGCAATTTTGATTCAGTTTTTGATTTTGCATTTTCTTTTTTGTGCATTTTTTGTGATCTAATTTACAGCACGGAGTTCATTAGGATACGTTATATTAATTTTCATTGCACAGCTTAGATTATCTGTACATATCTCCAGTATTCCCTAGGCCATGACAATATGACTGTTCTCTTTACCCTTAGATAATGACCACAGTTTTGCTCCTGATGAGTGGCTTTAAGGCCCTGAAACACGTAGAGATTACAACTACCGACAAATCTACCTACCGTATTTTTCGGACCATAAGACGCACTTTTTTCCTGCAAAAATATGGTGGAAAATCTGCCTGCGTCTTATGGTCCGAATACTGAATGTCCAAGGCCCCCATCCCCTGCGAATTCGCCTTTTAACATACCGGTAGTCAGACAGCATGTCCGCAGAGAGCAGGCAGCCAGCGCGATCAGCTTGAGCTCACGGCGGGTGGTGTCAGACTAGTCTGCGGCATCTTTTTCCCAGCAGTATGGTACGGTACATAGTAGGGACAGGGAGCAGCCATTGTAGACACCAGGAAGCTTTGCAGTGCACGCCCACACAACGTCACTGTGTTGCGCCGCGTAAGATGCTCGCCGATGACGCTCCTGCACATGCGCCGCTTTTAGACCAAGGAAACCAAGAGTAGAGCTGCTGTACACAACTATAGCTGACTCGTATTAACCCCTCACATGCCGCAGCAGCTGCGGGATATGGCGACGGCTCACAACGGAGACACAGGCTGGCTGTATTAGATATTAGATAACACAGGCTGGATGGGGCACACCACGGATATGGGCTCACAATTGACACACAGGCCGGCTGTATTACATAAGACAGGCTGGATGGGGGCACACCATGAATATGATGGAGGAGGGGGGGGGCACTGATTCCTGTATGATGGAGGAGGGGGGCAATGATCCCTGTATGATGGAGGGGGGGCACTGATCCAGGTATGATGATGGAGGGGGGACCCTGCCCCCCTTTTCCATCATACAGAGATCAGTGCCCCCCCTCCATCATTTTAATAAATATTTCAGTAGACCATTTGTGTCAGAATATTTTTTTTTCTCATTTTCCTCCTCTAAATCTAGGTGCGTCTTATGGTCAGGTGCGTCTTATGGTCCGAAAAATACGGTATTTATTTATCTACTATGGACGTTCCTTCTGTTAAATTTTATGTTCCCTATCTATTTGACACTTCAATATGGTCATTACTTATACAGACATTAACTGCAATTTGATTTATATACTCCTACTACTCCATGTATCTGTTATTACATATGTTAAATTCCTTCTTTGAATACTTAATACTACAATATGCGATATCTGGTTCTAATACAGTGATTAAAGTCATTTTGATTCATAGCAATATGCACGGAATTCAGAAATGTAACAAATGTAACGATATGACACTCTGAACCAATTAAAGGCTGTCTTTTATTCAATGTGTTTACCTGCTTCCGTGTGCCTCATGCAAAGTCCCGCCTCATGTTTTTCCTTTTTTGTATCTTTACACTGAACCCTACTTACCATCACCATAGCTCCCACCCATCCTTGATTTTGAGGGATTATCCCTGGTGTAGTAGTGTGGTACCCCAGGGGTGTGGTGACCCAGGGTTCTCAACCGGTCGGGTTGAGGGGCTACAGCGTAGTTACTGGTTTCAGAAGAAACTGGCATTTCAGTTCCCTCAATTTGTAGTAAAGTACACTTTGGGACCTGGAGCCCGGGGATTTCAAAGAGATCTGGGTGGGATGAAATCCCCAGTCCTGGGTCCATATTTTCAGATGGATCAGCACACTGATTATGCAGGTGTGCGTGGGCCTGATAGGAAACTCAGGACCAGCATTCTGGGCTCCACCCTCCCAAGGAGACCAGGCTTGCAAGGGAGAGAGCAGGTGTGCACTGAATAAGCTGGAGAGTGCAGGGTGCACGGTGAGAAACCCCAGAGACCTGAGTGAGGTTGCTGACAGGAGTCAAGAAGGTTCCATGCTGGAGCCTAAGCAGTTTGGGCTACTGCTGAGGAGAGCCAGGTGGCTCGGTATTTTCTTTGCACATATAAGCCAGGAGGCTGAAGCTATCATTTTTGTGTGGATAGTGAAAACCCCTGCGTGGGAAACCTGTGTTTGGACTTTTGTTTATTTTTGCCTTTTCAATAAAAGTGGGCCAACAAGCCCTTAAAGACAGCTCCTGCCTGGCATGGATCACTGAAACGCTTATACCACGAGAGCTAACAACCCCCAATATTACACTGGTTTGGAACAAAGTCCTTCTGTCCCTCTTTCTTTCTCATGTGTCCCTCATTTTGGTCAGGTCTATATAGTTGTATATAAAATGTACTGTTTATCTTATGTTTCACAGTGCTAAACCTTGTATCCCAATTCTAAATTGCTGCATTTGTAAATTTCAGTAGCCAGTATTAAGGAATAGTAGTGGTAAAAAAAAAAAAAAAATCACTTGTGGGCTTAACTAATATTTTTTTTTCCTGCATAATTCTCCATTAATAGGCATGGCAGCGCTTGCATCCTATTTCTACAAACTTTTGCTTATAAATACCCTTATCAACAAAGTTCTGAGGTAAGCATCCCTGTGTCTTTATTTCTCTCTGTGTATCCAGCACTGTTGCACTGCCTGCCCCCTATATATCCACAGCACTGTAGCACTTTCTGCTTCTCTACAGACCTGAGGGTTATCTAATATATTCATCTGACTCACTAGTATCATCTCTACCCAGAAATGCAGATCAGTATGTATGGTATTCAATACTGTGATTATGCCATACAGTATATCATTTTCAACACTGACCATATTTCATACATCCTGGTGTTACACACACCCAATTGTGTATGTTTTTTAATATATTCTGATATCCCTACAAATATTTCATAAATAATTTTATAATTTTCTACATCCTATACATCCTGGTATTGTATTTATCCAATTCTGTTTGTATTCTGCATATCTTTTATATCATAATCAACCCTTTATATTTTCCAGAGGAGGAAGGTATACTGTATTGGGCCCCCAATATTTCAAATAGTGGCCCTGCTTATCAGTGTGTTGCTGATTTCATTATTTAACAAGCAAGCATGGGAAAAGGTGACACTATTCTATTCCTTGGTCTAACAGAGAAGGAGGTGTTACCCTTCTGACTGTGCTGTCTAGCAGAGGTATTTGAATCACAAAATTGTGTGTCTAAATTACAAATCCTCTGGCAGATAATATTGTTTAACTGTGTGTACATCAACTATGTATTTTGCATATGCTTGAAGTTCAGCTTTTACATACTGTATATTACCATAAATATTGTTCTTTAAAGCTACTAAATACTAAATATTCTGCATTCCTTAATTGTATGCAGTATATTTTACAATTACTTGTGTTGCCTGGAGGAAGTATGATGCAGTTAGAGTGATGGGGACTTTGAAATTAATTCTGCTTAACATACTGAGCCCTGCAGCTATTGCATGCAATGCTGTGGCTTTAGACATATGGCTACAGATATGGTCTTGGACCTGTGAAAAATAAATATTATCAGTAAGACTAATTTTAGCTTAGTTAGTATCCATGAGGTTGTTTTAACTCCTTGATTGCAAAGATGCACCTCAAACATCTTCATTTTCCTAGGTGTGGGGGTAACATGATATATGATATATGATATATATTATTGACAGTCAAATGCCTAATATTATTTATATCATTATTAAATCAAAATGTATTTTGCTAAAAATATTTGCATAAGAAGATTATTTATTTTTTTGACAAAAAAAAAATAATTCACGAATATCAGAAATCATAATTTCCAAAATATCTCTAGCATATATATCTGAAACAGATCTATGACCATATATACCTAGTTAAGCAGTGAGACCTCCCTACAAAGAACAACAAGGGAAACCCTTTTAACCTTTACACTTTATAAACATAGTTATTTGTATTTATTTATTTATTTTTACTTCAACCCCCTTAATCTCAAAAAAAAAGAAAAGAAACTATCAATAAGTATCCCTTTGTACACTCAAAGATATAAGTACTTGCCTTCTGCCTTATTACCTATCAATGGGTTAAAATATGTATTCAAGAATTTAATCACATATTGTACTCCAAAAATAAATACATTTTAATTCTAAAGGGCCAAAAGAGCCTTTCAATTCCTGTATATTATATCATCTAGGCCTAGGGTATCTAAACAACATTAGTTCTCTAAGTTGGATGGCTGTCAAAGTATTGAGCAGATATGGAGTCCAAGTATGAAATCCATTTTTTTTTGTAAATGACTCCTGCTGTTTAACAGCTTAGATTTTATTTAAAAAAAATGTATAAACGTATACATTTTTTGTGATAGTCAAGCGTCAGGAGAGACAGAGTAATCCAAATGATATATAATACATCTTTTAATTACCAAAACAGCAAAATGTTCTAATCTATTTAAGTTTATCTACTTCCTACAGAAAAGCTAGCATAAACAGGCGAGGGGAAAGAGAACATACTGTCCCATTAATAGAGTCAGATATCCCAAAGTTTGGGACCGTACTGATTTAATCTGTGGACAGGCCCATGATAAGTGAAAAAATCAGATGAATTATAGTGATACTTTGGATATTTGGCAAGGTAATTATTTAAGTAGGTTATCGAATGCATATATTAAAGTAGTATATTAAAGTATATTAAAGTATATTAAAGTGCTTTATGTAGAACTTTAAACTGCATTTTCCTCCAGATCCTATTTGGGGTAACTTTTCGAATAGAAGCCCTTCCCTTTTACATTAAATACTTTGGGCCAGATTCAGAAAGAATTAGATTCCCGCAGAGTATCAGAGATACTCTACGCCGCCGTACTTTACCTGGCTCTAGGAGGAATTCAGAGAGATTTTGGCCCGTAAGGTACGGCGGCGTACTGTATTTCTCCCGGCGGAATCAAAATACACGAATAGGGGGTGTGAGGCATTTAAGTTAAGCGCGTCCCCGCGGCGATCGAACTGCGCATGCTCCGTTCAGAAATCACGTCGTTACGTCATTTTTTTTTGAGTAGCGTCGTTTACGGACATTCCTATTCCCGGACGACTTACGCAAAAAATTTTTAAAAAATTGAAAGTCGACGCGGGAACGACGGCCATACTTAACATGGGCCGCGTAACGTTAGACGAGCTAAAAGCTGGTTTAACTTTACGTAGCGAAAAAATGACGTACGCGATTGCGAACGACGCTCGTAACTTCGTGGATCTCCGTAAAAAGCTCATTTGCATACCCCGACGCTGAAAACGACGTGAACTCCACCCAGTGGCCGCAAAAAGATCGCAGCGTAGATCCGAAGACGTAAGCCTGTCAGATCGAAACCCAACGCCGCTGTATCATGGTTTGAGGATTCAAACTAGTGATATGGTGCGCGAAATTTGAAATTACTCCTGTCTAACACCAGTTAGACAGGCGTAATCGCTCTGTGAATCTGGGCCTTATGCCGCGTACACACGGACGTTTTTTGCGATGGAAAAAAACGTTGTTTTTTAAAACGTCATTTAAATTGATTGTGTGTGGGCAAAACGTCGTTTTTTGTCTTCCAAAAAACGACCAAAAAAAAATTCCAACATGCTTGAATTTTTTGTGTCGTTTTTCAAAACGTCGTTTTTTGTTTCACAAAAAGTCACCGTGTGTAGCAAAAACGACGCTTAAAACGACGTTTTTCAACCCGCGCATGCCCAGAAGCTAGTTATGATGCGAGCTTCAATGGAAAAGAGTGGTGAACGTAACCTCGCTTTTTGTGAAAAAAACGATGGTGTGTATGCAACATCATCTTTGAAAAGTGACGTTTCAAAAACGTTGTTTTTTACTTCACAGAAAACGTAGTTTTTTTTCATCACAAAAAATGATCGTGTGTACAGGGCATTAGTCTTCTCTTCTGATAGCTTAACCACTAGCCGACCACCCGCTGTCATTATACTGCGTCAGGTTGGCTCTTTTTGGCAAATCGGCGTAGCTGTACGTTGGCCCTTTAAACAGCTATAGCAGGACAGCTGCACGGTGGGGGACCCGATGCGCATGGCCAGTGGTCATGATGACCACCGGCCACACGCGATCGCGGGAACGCAAGCCAGAATGGGGATGTGTGTGTGTAAATAAACAAATCCCTGTTCTGACAGGAGAAGAGTGACAGATCGTCTGTTTCTACTAAGTAGGAACATCGATATGTCTCCTCCTCCAGTCAGTCCCATCCCCCCACAGTAAGAAACACACACAAGGGAACACATGTAACCCCTTGATCGCCCCCTAGTGTTAATCTCTTCCCTACCAGTAATTGGTGCATTTCAATAGCTTGGATCGCTGTGTAAATGTCAATGGTCCCAAAAATGTGTCAAAAGTGACCGATCTGTCTGCCACAATGTCACAGTCCCACTAAAAACCTCAGATAACCACCATTACTAGTAAAAAAAATGCCATAAATATGCCATAAATATGCCATAAATATGCCATAAATCTATTACCTATTTTGTAGACGCTATGGGGCAGATTCACAAAACAATTACGCCTGTCTAACTGGTGTTAGACAGGAGTAATTTCAAATTTCCCGCGGCGTATCACTAGTTTGAATTCTCAAACCATGATACGCCGGCTTCGGGCTTCGATCCGAGAGGCTTACGTCTTCGTAAGCCTTCGGATCTACGCTGCCATCTATTTGCGGCGGCTGGGAGGAGTTCGCGTCGTTTTAATGCGTCGGGATATGCTAATGTGTTTTTACGGGGATTCACGAACAAACGAGCGAGCGGCGCAGTCGTTTTCGTCTATTTTTTTATACGTAAAGTTAGAGCAGCTTTTTGCTGCTCTAACTTTACGTAGCCCATGTTAAGTATGGCCGTCGTTCCCGCTTCGAATTTATTTAATTTTTTTTTTTATTTACGTAACTCGTCGGGACGTGGATCGCCCGTAAAGTACGCTACATAAACAACGAATGACGTCACGACGTGATTTCGCGCAATGCACGGCGGGAAATTTGCGAACGGAGCATGCGCAGATCGATCGCCGCGGGAACGCGCCTAATTTAAATGTTTCACGCCCCCTACTCGTCTATATGGATTGCGACGGGAGAAATACACTACGCCGCCGTCGTTTACCGTAGAAAATCTACCTGAATTCCACGTAGAGCAAGGTAAAAAACGGCGGCGTAGCGTATTTCTGCTACGCTACGATAATCCATTTCTCTGTGAATCTGCCCCTATAACTTTTGCACAAACCAATCAATATACGCTTATTGCAATTTTTATGTAGAAGAATATATCTTGGCCTGATGAAGAAATGATGAAGAAATGTCTTTATTTTTTATTTTTTGGGGGATATTTATTATAGCAAAAAGTATTAAATATTATTTATTTTTTTCAAAATGGTTGTATTTTTTGTGTATAGTGCAAAACAAAAAAAAAAAAAAAAAAACGCAGAGGTGATCAAATACCACCAAAAGAAAGCTCAATTAGTGGGAAAAAAAGGACATTGATTATGTTTGGGTACAGCGTCTCACGTCAGCACAATTGTCAGTTAAAGCGACGCAATGTGGTATCGCAAAAAATGGCCTGGTCATTAGGGGGCAAATCCTTCAGGGGCTAAAGTGGTTAACCACCTCAATACCAGGAATTTTCACCCCCCTTCTGCCCATGCCAAGTTTCAGCTTTCAGCGCTGTCACACTTTGAATGACAATTGTGCGGTCATGCAATACTGTACCCAAATAAATTGTTAGCATTTTTTTTAAAACAGATAGAGCTTTCATTTGGTGTTATTTAATAACCACTGGGGTTTTTATTTTTTGTTACATAAATGAAAAAAGACCAAATATTTAGAAAAACATTTTTCCTTGTTTCTGCTATGCAATTTTATAAAAATAAAATTTTTCTTCTTCACTGATGTGCGCTGATGAGGCTGCACTGATGTGTACTGATGAGACGGCACTAATGGACATTGATGAGGCAGCACTGGTGGGCACTAATAACCTGCACTGATGAATAGGCATTGATAAGCGGCACTGATTGCCACTGATAACCTGCACTGATGGACACTGGTGGGGTTGCACTGATAAACAGTGTAAATGCTGTACTCATAGGCATTGATAAGCGGCACTGATTGCCACTGATAACCTGCACTGATGAACACTGGTGGGGTTGCACTGATAAACAGTGTAAATGCTGTACTCACGGTGACTTGTCAGATCGTCTCTCCTTTTCTCACACGCTATCTCTGACAACTGGCAAAATCATTTACATGTGACTAGTTATGATTGGACACAGCTGATCATATGATAAAGAATTGCTGTGATTGGCCATTTACCTAGAAACTTCCTGATGTGTGCCCCAGAACAGGAGAGCAGTGTCGTTGAAGTATATCAGCTATAACATGGTGCTCAAGTGGTTAAGCACTCAAACCCTTTTTGAAATAGGCTTAGAAGGTTCCTTTTTAGTCATCTGAAATTGTCATAAAAAGTTATATAGAGCAGCAATAGATAATTTTTTCTTTTGGAAAAGGGGGTTAAACAAGCTTCTAGCATAGATGGATGCTTTATGTTTCTAAGGCCTCGTACACACGATCGGACATATCCGATGAAAACGGTCCGCGGACCATTTCCATCGGATATGTCCGATCTGGAGTTTGATCCGATGGCCTGTACACACCATCGGATCAAATTCCCCGCCGGCGGACGGCGCGGTGACGTTGACGCCACCACGTCACCGCACCAGGAAGTAAAACACTTCCGCGCATGCGCCGAATCCATTCGGCGGCGGCGCGGTGGCGGTGCGGGACGACATGTCTGCTGGTAAGTGTACTAACCAGCAGACATGTCGGGCGGACGGATTCCACCCGATAGATTTCAAAGCATGCTTTGAAATCTGTCGGGTGGACAAATCTGTCCGCTAGCCCATACACACGATCGGAGATGTCTGCTGAAACGGTCCATCGGACCGTTTTCAGCGGACATATCCCCTCGTGTGTACGAGGCCTAATTCTTAACATGCTTTTAAAAAAAAGAACATGCATATAGGTAAAAAAATAAATGGATAAAAGAGTGGTAAAAGGGAAGAATCAACTTCAGTGGCCATACTGGGTGCAAACATTATTCCATGTAGTCAGGAGAGCGACCTCAACTCAATGGAAATTTCAATGGAAAGTGCTAACTTTCAGAGCGATTGCAAACTTTTTTTTTTTTAATAACAAACATGTTATACTTACTTGTTCTGTGAAATGGCTCCTCCTCTTTTGGGTGTTCCCCTCCATAGGAAGCCACTTCATGTTGTGACACAGCTGCAGGCTTGCAAAAAAGGGGTGAAATGGCTGCTCCAAGGGGAAGACTCTCAGCATGGGCTTCAAGACATTAGTTAGGCAGACAACAGACTCGTTGTGTAGTGGTTAACGTGTGTTTATTGAAGATATTTAATATAAAAAGAGTACCCTTGGTAGCGCAAATGCATCATCAGAGCCTCCCTTCACCAGAAGTTAAAAAAACAGTTCATGTCTAGATCAAAAATAGATTATACTGATTTCAGACTGATTGCAGAGCCCAAATGGATATTAATGAAACAATTGTTACTTCTTCATTAGTTCTGCATTGACATCTGCAAATCCTATATGGCCTGGGGCTACAAACAGTTTTTCCTATAGGCGCTTTACAGATGACTATGGAGTAGAGGGGCTGAGTTGATTGAAAAGTCAATTGGTTTACTCTAAAGCAGGGGTGTCAAACTGGCGGCCCTCCAGCTGTTGCAAAACTACAAGTCCCATGAGGCATTGCAAGGCTAACAGTTACAAGCATGACTCCCACAGGCAGAGGCATGATGGGACTTGTAGTTTCGGAACAGCTGGAGGGCCGCCAGTTTGACACCCCTGCTCTAAAGCCTTTGATGTGCATATGCACTGAGGAAAAAATTGTGATGGTAAAGTCTCAAATGCAAACAGCGATCATTCTTATAAACACAGTTCCAAAGTATGGGGGAAGAACCGAACATCCATCAATCAACACCCACCGGTAAGGAGGTATATGCACCAGGGAGAGATGGAAAATCCAGCAGAAGGCGCTAGTTAACATGGGCTGAATGACTGGCAGTCTAAACTCACTGATGTGAGTCCGCCTTTGCCGTCAAAGCATTGGTAATCATAGATTGTAAAACTGACAGTCTTACTTCACCACTTGCTGTGAATGGTAGTCCTAAATCATCAGTGTGCATTTCTCAAAAACTATATCTGTGTGGGACTTCACAAAAGTTTTGTCACATTGTACAGAACCGCTTAGTTACTGTCTACATCTGACACACTAAATAATAAAAAAAAATGTAAACACCCTACACCCTCCCTGTCACCCTTGTCCCTGCTACACTTGCTTTAATCAGCAATTAGCTGTTACTGACCACACAGCTAATGAGGCAGTCAAGGGATTTGAAAGTCCCACTTTGTATTTTTCCTTGTAATTTTCAATTCAATTATTGGAAAAGAAAGTCCAACTCTTTTCCTCTTGCCTTTCTTTATTTATTTAGGGCTTCTAAGACAGATCAAATCAACTCTGATTGGTTAAAGTGGTTGCATGCCAGTACATGACCAATCAGAATTGCTCTGATCTTTCCTGGAAGCCCTAGGAAAAGAGAGGGAAGAAGAATGTGGCTTTAAAATCACCAGATTATTGCACTGTCTGCATGGGCAGTGACAGCTACCCATGAAGGTAAGAACAGCAAGGACTATGGGGGTGGTAGTTCACTTTTTCATTTTTTGTGATAAAGGGGAACTTGCATCTTAAAGTAGTAGTAAACTAAACTGGGCCTGCATCAGCTCCTTCTACAGGCCTAACATGATAGTGCTATGGTAGTGCTATTTATGTGCCCAGGCCAGCGTAGCATTGCCTATCCAGGCGTTCTCCCCCTGATGTTTCTCTGATTCTGGTGATGTCACTTCCTTGCTCTCCATGCTGGTTCCGACCGACTTCCTGGTGGCCACAGGACGGATCACGATTCCCCTGCCATCTTGCCATACACGTGGATGCCTCGGACACTGGGAAAGCTACCCTCTATACCCACATACAGATGAGCCTTATTTTATCTTGTATCTTGTATCTTGTAAGTGCATTACTTATCTTGCAATTAAACTGTACCTTAATACTACACTCAGGTGGTGCTTCCTGTGTTCTCACCTCCATGACAAATAATACTCTCTCTCTCTCTCTCTCTCTCTCTCTCTGACTCTTTAAATATATACCAGTATATATACAGTATATATATTTTCCTAAATACATTTATGTACAGTATGTGTTGAATACAAGTTTTGCATTGCTTTATCAAATATTGTAATATTTTAGCAAGCTTTAATTCAGTGTTTTATTATTATTATTATTTTAATTCAAACATTTAGAAATACATCATTTTTTTAATATATATTTTGTGTTAAAATGACCTTTGTAGAAACTTTTTGATTTTGCTGCCTGCTTTCAGCATTTCATTAATGCTTAGGTAAAGGAGTTTAAGTATATTTTGGATGCTAAAATCAAAGACTAAATCTATTATGTGCCTCAGGTAATTAGCCTGCAGAATGTCTCCAGAGTCCCATTAGAAGTGATTTGAGCTATATGCATTGTAGGGTCACATCCACAGCAATAATGCATACAGAATGGAGCAGTTCCATAATGATCTAGTTATACTCTAAAAAGCAAAAGGAAGGAATGATCAAAAGGACTGAGCAATAGCACTGTTAATTATGTAATAAAATGAAAAGCTGTTATAACTTATAACAATGAATATTTGAAATTAAAAAATATAGAGTCATACTACTGGATACTGGAATACGGCATCAATAAAATAACTGATTTACCTGAGTTGAACACAATTTAAAATGGTATTTCAAATATTTAAAAAAAATGTATATTGAATCTGAAGAAAGTTCTTCTAGGCTACTGTGAGATTACCTTCAAACAAAATTAGCAACATAATCTTTATTTATGTTATATTGAAATGAAAGTGAAGAAAACAAAATAAAGATTTAGGCTCTGTTCTCACTAGTGTGACTTGTCATGCGACTTTAAACATATGTAGTTGCACAACAAGTTGCAGCCCATTAATTTCAAAGGCAGCGGTTGCAATCTATGTGACTTTAAGGCCGCGTACACACGATCGAATATATCTGCTGAAACTGGTCCGCAGACCAGTTTCAGTGGACAGATTTGATCGTCTGTATGGGCTAGCAGACAGTTTCCAGCAGACAAAAGTTTTAAAGCATGCTTTAAAACTTGTCTGCTGGAAAGCCGTCTGTTGGATATGTCCGCTGGTTAGTACGCCTAACCAGCGGACCGAAATCTCCCACAATCGTCAAATGGATTCGATGCATGCGTGGAAGTATTTTACTTCCTGGTTCGGTGACGTGGTGGCATCAACGTCACCGCCACGTCACCGCACTGTCTGTCCGCGGGGATTTTGGTTTGATCGTGTGTACACACATCAGACCAAAATCTCCCAGGAGACATGTCCGATGAAAACGGTCCGTCGGACCGTTTTCATCGGATATATCTCCTCGTGTGTACGTGGCCTAAGACGAAGCAACTTTAAAAAGGTCATTGCTCTACTTTAATGTAACTTTCTGGCGACTTGAGTGGCAGAGAGTATAAAGTCACATGAAAGTAGCACAAAAGTTGCACTCCAAAGTCACACTCACCTGTGCTCCAATAAATATATGAATACAGTGCCGGTCGTACTTCATTACTGCCTTTGCACCTGGGCAAATCAAAAGAAAGAGAGTTTCATGGTACTACTGTACTGGTCACTAACCTCTCCACCTCTCCACCCCACAACACAACATGTATACCTTCTTAATCAACAGTTGAAGCTACATTTTCCATGGCTATTAACAGCGCTTTAAACCGCCCCCGGGATCTCTTCAAGCTGGTCTCACAGACCATGAATCCACACTGTCTTGAAGCCCCCAACACAGACACCCAAGAATTTTGCAATGAATTGTCGGATTTCTTCATCAATAAAATTGAGGGAATCCGGGAAAGCATTTCGCAAAACAATACCCCTGAGCTACCACACAGTACCCAGAGGAATACACTACAACCAACAAAGTTCACTTTGGAACCCATTTCCATCGAGGACACAGAAAATATCATCGGCGCATTGCGTAACAGCACTTTGCCTAATGATATCATCCCCACTAAGCTGCTAAAGGAATGTGCCGATATCCTGGCGCCTCCCATTACGCAGCTTATAAACCAGTCATTTAAGGAAGGCATAGTGCCCTCCCTGCTGAAAGAGGGCACAATCCAGCCCATCTTGAAGAAACCTACCCTGGATCCCAAGGACCCAAATCACCGCCGTCCCATAACAATGCTAAACGTTTTCTCTAAGGTAATGGAGAAAGTGGTGGTACAACAGCTGCAACAGCATCTAGATACCCACAACTTACTCGATCCACTGCAATCGGGATTCCGTCCCGGACACGGGACGGAAACAGCACTGCTCAAAATATGGGACGACGTTCTGGAGGCCGCAGACGAAGGAGAATCTTGTCTCCTGGTTCTGCTGGACCTAAGCGCAGCCTTTGACACCGTAGATCAGAAACTGCTACTGACTCGGCTGACTGAGGTAGCCGGAGTCACAGAGAGTGATTTACCATGGTTTTCCTCTTTTTTTGGGAAACCGATCTCAAACGGTGAAATTGGGACCGTTCATTTCTGGAAAACGTACGGTGTCATGTGGAGTCCCCCAAGGCTCACCTCTATCACCGGTGCTCTTCAACATCTATCTTCGACCTCTCTTTGAAGTCATCAGTAGTCAACAACTACTTTATCACTCATATGCAGACGATACGCAACTGTATTTTCGCATCTGCAATAGAAAGGATCGTCATCTCAGCTTAGAGAATTGTCTCTCTTCAATGGAAAAGTGGATGACTAGGAGTTATCTCAAACTCAACAATTCTAAAACAGAACTTCTTCTGTTTCAGGCCAGTCGCAAGAGTCAACTCACAACAACCTGGACACCTCCGCCCATTCTGGGCCAGATCATCTCCCCTAGCGCCAAAGTCAAAAGTCTTGGGATCATTTTTGACACCCACATGACTATGGACGCACAAATAGGGTCAGTAGTCAGCGGATCTCACCATCTGCTGCGCCTACTCCGCAGACTGATCCCATTTATTCCGAAAGAAGATGTGCCAGTCGTGGTGGGAACAATTGTGAACTCCAGACTGGACTATGCAAATGCTCTCTACCTCGGACTCCCAAAGTACCAAATCGCTCGTCTGCAAGTCGTACAAAATACGGCCGCCAGACTGGTGACTGGGAAAAAACCCTGGGAATCAATCTCACCGTCGCTGAGATCCCTTCACTGGTTGCCGGTAAAAGACAGAATTGCTTTTAAAGCTCTCTGTCTGACCCATAAATGCATCCATGGAAAAGCCCCGCAATATCTTTGCAATAAAATTGAACCCTACAACCCCAATCGCGCTCTGCGATCCAGTGACCAAAATTTGGTCAAAGTACCCAAAGCCAGATTCAAGTCCAAAGGAGAAAGAAGGTTTGCTGTCCAGGGTCCCAGACTTTGGAACGCTTTACCAACCAGCATTCGGTTGGAGGAAAACTACCTGACCTTCAGAAGACAGATTAACCACTTAAGACCCAGACCAATACGCTGGTAAATGACCCAAGGTGTTTTTGCGATTCGGCACTGCGTCGCTTTAACAGACAATTGCGCGGTCGTGCGACGTGGCTCCCAAACAAAATTTGCGTCCTTTTCTTCCCACAAATAGAGCTTTCTTTTAGTGGTATTTGATCACCTCTGCGATTTTTATTTTTTGCGCTATATACAAAAATAGAGCGACATTTTTGAAAAAAAAACACTATTTTTTTACTTTTTGTTAAAAAAAAATCAAATAAACTAAATTTTAGTCAAACATTTAGGCCAACATTTATTTAGCCACATGTCTTTAGTAAAAAAAAAAATCGCAATAAAAAAAAATAGCTACCTAGCGGGAACAGCGACACTAATACAGCGATCAGAAAAATGATCGCTTAGTGACGCTGGCAATAGGGAGTGAAAGGGTTAACTAGGGCGGTGATCAGGGGGTTAAAACTTTATTAGGGGGGGGTGGGGGGGCTATCCTGAACCTAACACTAACTGTTTTTTACACTGCCTGTCACACTGACACTAAATGCAGTGATTAGATCACTGCATTCAGTCACACTGTGACAGGGGGGTGGGGGGGGCGATCACAAGGGGTTAATATGCCTATGTGAGTGTGTGTCAGTGTTGTGTTGGTGCACACTTACTTGTGATGTCTTCTCTCATCAGCAGCGCTGGAAAACAGCGCTGCGATGAGAGAATACATCATTTCCTCCTTCCTGTGTAAACACAGGAGGAGGAAGTGACAGGTTGGGAGCGCGCTCCCATTGGCTGGGAGCGATCGCGGGGGGTCGGGTATTCGCCGACATCCGCCCCCAGATCCCGGATCGCTCCCGGAGCCAGGGGGACCCCTGCACGCCGCGGAGGGGGTCCCGATGGGACCCCCGAACCGCACTTAGGCGGGGACGTAAATTTACGCCCTTGTGCCTGTACGTGCCATTCTGTGGCCGTATATGTGCGTGCGGGGGTCCTTAAGTGGTTAAAACTCTGCTCTTTTGATGTCAAGAGAGACGGATACAACTAGCGCCCAGAGGTGATTTGGTTCGCATGTGCCGCGCTATATAAGTTTTTCATTCATTCATTCATTCATTCTCTTACATAACCAATTCAAATTGGTCTCCTTTATTATTAACACACTTATGCCATGTACACGCAATGAGGCTTTTGCCCGGTCAAATCACATTGGAATTCTGACAGAATTCCATCAGAGTAAAATAGAACATGTTCTATATCTAAACTCTGATGGAATTCATCAGAATATGCCATGAAAAAACTCTGATGGGGCTACACATGATCGAAATAGCCGAAGGAAAAAGCCTGTCGGACTTTTTCCATTGGAATTCCAATCGTGTGTACAAGGCATTTAGGGTTTGTTTTACTAAAGCTGGAGAGTGCAAAATTAGGCTCACTGCATAGAAACCAATCTGCTTCCAGGTTTTATTGCCAATGTTTAATTGAACAAGCTGTTGCTTTATGAGAGGTTTTATAAGTAATCGCCATTAGCAACTGGGAATAATTGTACATATATATAACATTTAGGATAAGAAATGTGTAGTGTGTAGTAGATGGTTTTCTGTAAGGATTAATTGGGCTGACAGGCTAGGTCTGAGGACATCTATTTTAAGGGCTCATTTCCACTGGCGTTTTTACAGCCACTTTTCTGAGCGTTTTTTGCAGCTTAAAAACGCCTGTCCATGTTAGTCTATGGCCTCATGCCCACCATGACGTTTTTGAGCTGTAGATGGATAAGCTGCAAAAAAAACGCGGGACCAGTGCGTTCTGAAGCTCCAGCAATAGAGCTGTAAAAACGCCAGGCATTAAAAAACGCTCAAAAACGTGCATAAACGCGCAAAAACTCGCACAAACGCTCAAAAACGCGGCCGCATCGTTTTTAAAGCTCCAGCTCCAAAAAAAAAATATATATATTTTTTTTTTTTTTCTAAAATAAACATGGATAGGCGTTTTTAAGCTGTAAAAAACGTGGCTGTAAAAACGCCAGTGGAAATGAAGCCTAACAGTCGCCTTTTGATATGCATGAATGCTGGGTGGCGAGGTGGCAAGGAGCCGGTCGGTCTCCTATACCTTCTTGATATACAAACAAGCCAGGAAGAAATCACGGCTGGAATCTATAGACTATGCGGAGATGCCTTGATTGGCTGTACTCTTCCATGTATAGCCAAGTACAGTACCAAGCCAAAGTCTATATGCAGGGAATTCAAAACAGGTTCAAAAATTCCAATTCAAAACAAATTCTATAGCCAAGCCAAAGTCTATATGCAGGAAATTCAAAACAGGTGCAAAAATGCAAAGACTATCTGTCTTTAGACTGACCAAACTTCGTAGATGACAAAGTTTAGAATATGGTGAGGACTTCAAACCATGCAGATCTGTGCAAGTGAAGAAGTGATGAAGTGAAGGGAAAAACACCCCACAGGTAAAAGGCTTGCCAGAATGTATGGACCCTAGAGAATCTACGTTCAATGGGTCAAAAAGGCTTGAGTGGTGGAACTACAATGTAATTATGGACTTCAGGATGCTGTGCAAGAGATGACAAAACACCAGCAGGATAGAGAGAATCTCAGGGAAAGGTGACTTCCCCTTGTCATCTCCACACCGATCCCTGATCTCGTCTCCTCCTTCCTCCTGTCCGGTCTGTCCTCAGTCCCCTCTGATGCTCCTCTTGCCCAGCAATACACAATACAGGTACCGAATTACCGGGTGCACACAAGAAAACTATCACCCAGAAAACATTCCATCAAAGACAAACACAGTGTTGAACAGGACGCTCTTTGCGCCACTTCCATGAAATATGCTGTCAGCACACCGACAGGCTTGTTTCATAGCGCAAAGCTCTTTTTTCTTTTATGATCACGTTGATAAGTCTCCAAATTCAATGTGCTTCTGGACAGTATGATGTCACTTCTGGAATATATCATGACATTATTGCATCAGGTATGTCATATGAGGAGAGTTGGTGGGAGGGTAGAGGGCACCCTCACCTCGCTCTTTGCCACCTCTGACATTCTGGATTGGCAGTTATTCCCCACGACATTTCTGATTGTGGACACCTGTAAATGGGGTTTATCTCTTTGAAGGCAATATTGCTGGTGTTTCCTGTATGTGGCCCTAAATGTTTGATGGTGCTATTTCCATATATTTTCCCTGCCTATCTGCAGATTGCTGGGACCTTGTGCTTATACTTGGATATTGGGAACCATGTCTAAATTCGTACATGGTTTTATAAGGAATTAAGAGTTTAGTACATACAAATTATCAGTTATACATGTGGTATGTTCACTAATATTAATGGCATTTTGATCTAAATATTATGTTATATTTTGCAACACATGTGAATATATATTCACTTAAATAATGGTATGTATATGTGTTCTCTCCTAAGGACATGTTTTAGGGGCACATAGACAGTAAATGCTGTTCCAGGAAACACATAGGATGGACAAGACAACTACACTATATTGTCAAAAGTATTGCGACACCTGCCTTTACACGCACATGAACTTTAATGGCATCCCAGTCTTAGTCCGAGGGTTCAATATTGAGTTGACCCACCCTTTGCAGCTACAACAGCTTCAACTCTTCTGGGAAGGCTGTCCACAAGGTTTAGGAGCATATCTATGGGAATGTTTGACCATTCTTCCAGAAGGGCATTTGTCAGGTCAGGCACTGATGTTTGAAAACAAGGCCTGGCTCACAATCTCTGCTCTAATTCATCCCAAAGGTGTTCTATCAGGTTGAAGTCAGGACTGGTGCACAGAAGCAAGGTCCTTAAATACATTATGGTGCACAGTAATGTTCGGAACAGGAAGAGGCCATCCCCAAACTTTTTGCACAATGTTGGGAGCATGAAATTGTTCAACGTGTCTTGGTATGCCGACACCTTAAAAGTTCCCTGCCAAGCCCAACAACTGAAACAAAACCCCACACCATAACCCCCCTCCACCAAATGATTTGGACCATTCTGGACGACTGGTCAAACATTCCCATAGACACACTTCTAAACCTTGTGGACAGCCTTCCCAGAAGAGTTGAAGCAGCTATAGCTGCAAAGCTACATATTGAGACCTACGGACTAAGACTGGGATGCCATTAAATTTCATGTGCGTGTAAAGGCAGGCATCCTTACACCTATCAAGAGTATTGAAGAAAAAGAAATTGGCAAGTTATAGAGAAAAACATTACAACAGTGAAGGGAAACTGGTATATTCCACACCAGATATCACAAAAGTATTTATTTCAATTCATTTTTTTTTACGTTTTAAAAAAAATATGTGTGTATATTTTCGTTTGTTATACTTGTAAGGCCTCGTACACACGAGCAGACAGATTTGTTCAAATCTGTCTGTCCGACAGATTTGAACAAATCTGTCTGCTGGGATTTTGGTTTGCTCGCGTGTACACACGAGCAAACCAAAATCCCCGCCAGCAGACGGCGCGCTGACGTGTCGGTGACGTGGTGGTGACGTTGACGCCGCCACGTCACCGCACCAGGAAGTAAAACACTTCCGCGCATGCGCCGAATCCATTCGGCGGCGGTGCGGCGGCGGTGCGGGACGACATGTCTGCTGGTAAGTGTACTAACCAGCAGACATGTCGGGCGGACGGATTCCCACCCGATAGATTTCAAAGCATGCTTTGAAATCTGTCGGGTGGCCAAATCTGTCGGCTCGGCCGTACACACGATCGAATCTGTCTGCTGAAACAGTCCAGCAGACCGTTTCCAGCGGACAGATTTGATCATGTGTACGAGGCCTAAGAGGTACACACAGATACTTGTACATCAACACAAAGAAAGATTTTAAGAACAAAAGAAAATATATGCAAACATTCAAAAAGATGTATACATTTTCCATGCCCTATCCACCTATGACTGGGCATTGGACATCTCTACAGGGAGTGCAGAATTTTGCATTTTTGACCACACCATCCTCTTTAGATGTTGTCTTATCCAAGCTTGTCAAAACCTACTACCAATTAAGCATATTAGTGGATCTCTGTAGAGAAGGTGTGTGGTCTGTCAACACCCTCAGGTGTGCAAATTATTGGCACTTCCTTTCCTTTGGCATGGGTCAAAAGAAGGACTGACAGGTTAGAAAAGTCAAAAATAAAATAGGAGGCAAAGAAAAGATTAATATTAAAATCAAGTTTCAAAATAGCACAGGGTCGCAAGAAGCGTGTGGAAAAACCAAGGCACAAAATTGCTGAACTGAGAAAAGTCACCATCCAAGATGCCACTTGCCACCAGTTTGGCCATTAAGCTGCACCCTGGACCCAAAAGCACAAGGTGTGCAATTCAGAGACATAAGGTAAGAAAGGCTGAAAGACGACCACCACTCAGACACACAAGCTGAAACGTAAATGGGCCAGTCTCAAGACTATTTTTCTAAGGTTTTATGGACATGAAATGTTATGGGCCAGATGGATGGGCTGGTATTGGTAAAGGGCAGAGAGCTCCAGTGACTCAACGCCAGCAAGGTAGGTGGAATGGTTTGGGCTGGTATCCAAATGAGCTTGTGGGGCTCGGGTTGAGGATGGAGTCACTCAACTACATTGTTTCTGGAAAACCTTCTTCAAGGTTACAGGAAGAAGTCATCCTTCAAGAAAAACATGTTTTCATGCAGGACAATCAAATGCGCCCAGTATCCACAGCATGGCTGGCAAGAAAGGGTATAAAAGAAGAAAAACAGTGGCCTCCTTGTTCACACTAACCCCATACTGTGGTCATCATCAAATGTAATTTACAAGAGAACTAACCTCTCTGATGTCTGGGAGCTGTGGTTGCTGCTGCACTGTTGATGGTGAAGATCAAAACACTGGATCTAGGCAGGCTGTTGTCCTTGCAAAGAAAGGTTATATTGGTCATGATTTGTTTTTGTTTTGTTTTTGATAGAAATGTATATTTGTGAATGTTGAGATGTTATATTGGTTTCACTGGTAAAAGTATTAAAATGGGTATATATCTGTTTTTTGTTAATTAAAATTATGCACAGTAATAGTCTCAACACAGATTCCCCCTAAAATAGCTAAAACTAAAAACAAACTAAAAACTACTTCCAAAAATATTCAGCTTTGATATTAATGAGTTGTTTGGGTTCATTAGAACATGGTGGTTGTTCAATAATAAAATTAATCAAAAATACCTTGCCTAATAAGATTGTATTTTGCATTTCTAGATGATTTGTCAGGTGGATAGTGCTGTTCAAAGGCACATGCCTGTTACATAAAATAGGAGGCAAAGAAAAGATTAATATTAAAAGTAAAATAGCACTTAAGGTTGCTTGCACCATCTTTGGTATTAAACCCACTAATTCAGTAACTTCAGAGCTGTAAATAGTCTTAGCATTGTTATTCTGGTAAATTGAAAATAGAATCCCAAATTCTCCACTTACATTGAAAAGGTTTCAAAGAGTATGTCAATATTACAGCCCCTAAGAGAACTATACCTAAAGTGGGAGTGTCAATATTAGCAATTAAAACTCTCAATTAGGACATTACCACAACCAATAAGATTGGGGAAAACTTATTACCATTTGAAAAATTGCTCAGTGTACAGAGGTTGTGGGGGGAAGAGGAACAATGCCCCTTATACCGTGGGAGTGTCCAAAAATACAGACATTTTGGCAGGAAATTATACAACAGATACAGGAAATTATAGAATATGCCTAAATACCCAGGGACTTACATACTTCGGAATAGGAGGAATGCAGAGGCGGGTGAGATCGGGTGTCAGCGGATGTTCACACCCGCGATCTCATAGGGACCAATGTATGTCCCTTTTTCATCCGCACACGGATGGATGATAAAGTGGACATACGGTCCGCAAGTGTGAAAGGGGCCTAACTCTCTCTGTATATAAAGTGTATATACAGTAAAAGTGTGTATGTGTGTATATAATTATATATATATATATATATATATATATATATATATATATATATATATTTATAATAATGCGCCCCAATGTCTTTCCATCCTTAAACAGTGTTACCGTACAGATTTGCTTGCATTTTGCAACCCCATTAAGGCCATTTAGAAAGGATCTATATCTATCTAGGGATCTATATCTTTTAATATAATAATTTTCCTGTTTAGGTTAGTCTAGAACATTTTTGCAGATAGCTGTTGAGGAACTTTACTATGTAGAAGATGTCGAAAAAATGTCCATGTATGCAACAATCGATGCAACCCCTATGCAGCCTAGTCAATGGCTGATGCATACACAAAGCATTCATTATCCTGTGTCATGCTGCTTAATAAAAAAAAATATATAAAAAAATATGTAGTTTTGTTCTGTTTTTACTGCGCTGTTAAATATTATTAATTCAATAAATTAATTCATTTGCAGCTATGACTACTTAACACCAAATAATTGTTAATTATGGGATTATATGTTTGACATATTATGCACTTTGGTGATTATATTTTAATCTAGCTAATGATTTTTTGATTAGTATTATTACCTTGAGACTGATAAAATGTCAGGCTAGGACCTTTCAATAAACCAAATTCTAAATGAAAGCAAGAACTGCTCCTTTTGTTGTTGTATTACACTTATACAGTTCAGTTCTTAACAATCTTGTTTCAAGTATACATGTCACTTCTCCCTCTTTTTATCATTTCCCCTATGCTAATTATTACATTTTAAAGGGGATGCTCCAAATAATTACTTACACAGCAATCATTGAAAGAGAGAACGAGGATGGGAAAAAATATATATGTATTTGTAGTAAAAAATGACCTACAATTAATTATGCATAATGCTAAACAACGAATAGCTCTCTCTCTCTCTCTCTCTCTCTCTCTCTCTCTCTCTCTCTCTCTCTCTCTCTCTCTCTCTCAGTGCACTCAGAGGTACTGTTCTGCTAAATTTAGTTGTTGGCCTCAATGCAATCAGGGAGACATGGCTTGATTAACCAGGTCTGCTTTGAACTCCAAAGCTATGGGCTCAATTGCTTTCCCCTGTCTCCCAGGGAATGCTAGGACATAGTGGGTGGGAGAATCATGACCCCTGCCTGCATTATGATATCTCCTTAGCCAAACGTTTGTTGTTATACAGGTGACCAACAAAGGGCTGAGAGACCAGAGCAGAGTTCTCTTGGTCCTGGGGGAGTAAGACCCACCCTGAGGGCTGTGGCAATCCTGGGTGATTCACTTTGAACAGCAGCATTTTTGTGGGGTCCCAGCTACAGTTTGGCCGGGGGACCTCTGCCTATCCTTCTGGGTGTGTTTTCCCGAAAGTCCACAACAGATCTGGTACATAGGCCACTAAAGTACTGAAGTTTGCTGAACCTGCACTTGGCTGTCTGGAAATCAGAAACAGTGAGTAAGTTTGAATCCATAGGGCCAGATTCACATACATTTGCGGAGGCGTAGAGTAAGGCATTTACACTACGCCGCCGCAACTTACTAGAGCAAGTGCTTGATTCACAAAGCACTTACCTGTAAAGTTGCAGCAGCGTAGCAAAAATCCCCCGGCGCAAGCCTGCGTAATTCAAATGAGCCGGGTAACGTAACTCGTCCGTGAATGGTCCGTTATTCTTGGATGTTACTGCGATCAAGCCTCAGTGCCGGGTCGGGGCACATTGTAAAGTAAGCAAGCCAATTGGCTTTATAATTTTTTTTATTTTTAATAAACGTTTTACGCTATGATGGATAGTGTTGCTCACGAATATTCGCATTGCGAATATTCGCTACGAATATTGCATATTCGAGTATTCGCGAATAACGCGAATATCACGGCGAATATTCGCTATTTCGAATATTCGAATGTTTTGAATTTTTATTTAGAACAGATCACATCCTAGAGATCCCCATCGACGTCTAAAAGCATTGCTGGTATGATTAGAGACCTTGGGCCGAGTAGCTGCAGCGCTCATTTTATATTGCCGAAAAATCGCAATGCGATTATTCGGCAATAGCGATATCGCGCGATTATTTTATATTGTAATATATCAAGAATATTCTGAGCCAATCAGAGTGCTCCTTCCGCATTTCTCGAATATTCGCAATTATTGTGTATTGTAATATATCACGAATATTCTGAGCCAATCAGAGTGCTCCTTCCGCATTTGCCGAATATTCGCAATTATTTTGCATTGTAATATATCACGAATATTCTGAGCTAATCAGAGTGCTCCTTCCGCATTTCTCGAATATTCGCAATTATTTTATATTGTAATATATCACGAATATTCTGAGCCAATCAGAGTGCTCCATTCCGCATTTCTCGAATATTCGCATTCGCAATTCGCAATTCGCAATTCGCATTCGCATTCGCGATAGCGAAAATTCGCAATCATTTAATTTCCAAAAAATATCACGAATATTCGTATTTAGCGAATATATGTCGAATATTCGACTATATATTCGAGATATATCGCGAATTCGAATATGGCATATTCTGCTCAACACTAATGATGGATTCCCTCTTATCTCTTGTCCGTATGATCGGTTACAACTGCTGTTATGAGACCTAGGTGAAAACATCTACCATCCTTTTATTAAGCTCTTTTGACTCCCTCCTTGATATCAACTAGGGGTCAACTCCATTTGGTAAGGAGACAACTATTACTCTCACGTTGGGTGCACTCACTATCGTATTTTTTATTCCTGCACAGTGATTGGACATGGATTTTATATGGACTTTCATTACTCTGCACTTATAAATTAATTGTTTTATTCATTTATTTGTACACGTTGTTGATTTATTTAAGTGGGATTTGTTTCACATTTATATGTCACTATTGTAAGGGAGGTGTATTTTGTTTGGTATATTTTGTTGTGGTATTAATAACTATAATAATTTTACCTAGCGCCCCCTTTCTTTCATATGTCACTTTATAATCTTTTGATTATATATTGGGGAGCAGCTGTTTTGTACATTTTAATATATATTTTTTTTTGTTTAATTATTTTGGCGCGAGATTCTCTTTATCTTACTTTGAAATCTTTATGGTTTAATCTACGCAGACATGGATGTGTTTAACTTCATGAAAGGTCGGCAGACCAATTTTGAGGCCATTTTTCAACAAACACCCACCCCTAATTTGGACCTTGACAGAGGGTTCAAACAACTTCAATATGACCTAGAAAAACACATTTGTTTATGGTGGGATATAGCATCCCTTGAGGTGTACATTGCTAGGAATCTCACTCCTAGGAGATTGAGGTGGGATGTACACCCTAATGATGTTGTTGAAGATCTCACATTACTAGACGAATGGTTTAAATTTTTCAATGCATGTGAGCAAAAACGTATGCAGATGATGATCAGACGTCGGAGGGCCAAAAACGTCTTAATTGAGGCCAGTATAGTTGACCTTAAAGAGCGCATGGGACCTCATATGGGCTCTAAAGAATATGAGGACAAGACACAGACTCTTTAATCACATTTACTTAAATATGATGAAGAGATTAAAAACAAAAAACTCAAGAAAATATTATAGAGATATTCAATATTATGATGAACATAACGGCCCAGATTCACAGAGCGATTACGCCTGCGCAACAGGAGATGCGCGTGTGTAAGTCTAAATGTGCGCGTGCGTTTCGTTGCGCGGCATACCCAGAACGAGATACGCAAAAAATCGTCTTTTTTTTGTCCCGCGTAATTTCGTTAGACTGGCGCATCCGTCCGCGCAAAAGTGCGATAGACACACCATTGATTTGCTAGTCAAATATGCTAATGAGGGACTTACGGGGATCCACAAAACAACGTTGGGGCAGCGCAGGCGACGCAGTGTGCGCAACAGCAAAATGTCCTGTCTAAAATTAGAGCTGATAAAAGCTGGTCTAAAAAAAGAAAAAAAGTCTACTTGTCAGATAAAGCAACACTGTTAGTGAGGAGTTCAGCAGTCACACGTGTTGCTCAACAATCTGTATGCCAACATGCCAGGGGCATCGTCGCACATAGCTATACTACTGACTTTAGATGAACAAAGAAGGAGGAGGGCACGGAGGATGGCACTAAGGAGGGCACGGGAGATGTTTTTTATTTTTTTATTTGCTTATATAAAATTTACAATTTAATCTAATCTAATACAATATTCTTATCTGATACAAGCCCCTCACTCTTCACTTGATATATCACACACGCATAGACATCTTTGGCATGAGTGATTCTGAGGTGTCTCGCATCTTCAGATTCACCCCTCATGCCATCCTGGAATTACCACAACCTTGCAGGAGGACATCAGCAGCCCAACACATGGCACCACCCATGACACCCATGACAGCTACATATACAATCAGAGCCCCATCCCCACAGATTTCGAACAAAACATGTATGGGGACAGCTGGCTGGTTGGTGAGTGACATGGGTGGCAGGCATGACTATCCCCTCCCGTGATGCACACCTCACAAGTGGCACATGCATGACTAACATCCTCCTGTCTTTTCCCTTCAAGGTGACTCTGCATATGCACTGGTACCCCATCTCATGACCCCATCTCATGCCAGCTCACATTATGCATCTTTGCACGTTAAACACACACATTAATCATGGCACAATGAGAATCCATGCATGCACACCACTGTGGTCCCTAGCACACACACACCACATCGTCATCACATTGGATTGGCACCAGTCCACCATGCAGGACTTGTGAGCTGCAACGCCACGCCACGGCTCCAATTATGTCACTGTACATTCATACACCATTCACACAGACCTGGGGATCACTTCTCCACCACAAATGAGGGTGACACCCCTTTTCCCGCAGGAATATCACCCCCACATTCCAAAATCATACACAAACAGAACCAAAAAAATTAAATAAATGACGAGCAAAAAAAAAAAAATGCCCAGCAAAAATATAATTTAAACAAAATAACAACAAAGAAAACACATAAAAGACAAAAATCACTTTGCAAAACAGTCCCCAAATATCTCAAAGACACGTCACAAACAAACAAAAGCACCTTGCTGTAGAGGGAGGGATACAAAGGGATGTACTTTTGCAAAGGAAGTGCATTTGTGTCTGTCTATTTATGCTGTCTGCGTAGTTCACAAAGTTGCCCTAGTCCATTTCCAATTTCACTGATTGTGCCGCTCCCGAGTTGTGAGCATGCGCACAGCGGAGCTGACCATGGTCTCCTTCAAGCGCGCATGCGCGAGCCGGCCGGCCCTTCATTTGCATGGGGTCACGGCTCATTTCAATGTAACACGCCCACGTCCTTCCCAATTTGTATTACTCCTCCTTACGCCTCTGGAAAAACGTTACGTATGCGCAATTTCCTGCGCAAAAGCTACGAGAATAGGGTGATTACGCGGCAAAATTGTGCAAGTCTAACGTAAAGGCGGTGCGCTACGCCGGTCCAATAATGCGCAGATGTACGTGAATCTGGGCCAACGTTTATAAATGGCAAAATCAGTTTGATCCGGCCAATTCAAGAGACCAGTCGGATGATAAGGACTTGGGAGTACCTAATACAGTCTCTCACCCACCAAAAAAAACTAAAGTTAAAAACAAGAATCAAACACCAAAGAAAATTAAAACCCCTCTTTCTAACCATGCTAATGCTAAATCAGCCCCTAGGCCTCCTCCTCCTCCACCATACTATGGGAATTATCCACCACCCAATGATTACTATTCAGTATACCCTATTATAATAGATATGCACCTTTGGATAACCGCCCAGTGGACTATGATTACCAGCACTTTCCTCCCGGCCCAAATCACAATGGACCGAGGCCTTATAGAGGGCAATTTAGAGGTAATTTCCGAGGAAGTCCCAATTCCTCATCAAACAATCGGCCACCACAGGGGGGGGATTGGAGGGGGTGGAGGGAGCCCTTTAGAAATCCAGCCACCCCTACTTATTATCAGAAACCAAACCAAGAAAAAGAGGTAGAAGAGGGGGAACCCAGACGAAAAAGACCTCGAGACAATTAGGTAAGGGATTATTTAATTTGGCGGGGGTCGATTTCACCGAGGGTGAACTTCAAGTCCTATGATAAAAACATCAATAAATTTGAAGTTTTTATAGATGTAGATAAATATGTGAGGAAACTCAATATAAAAAACATTTTTCTCAACAGACTATAGGGTTATTAGCCCCATCTACTGGTGATACTTTTGTTCACAGTGGACTCAAAAATAATTCTACTTTTAACCCCCAGAAAGGGACCCATCATCATGTTGAGGTCTTCAAGCACATGATACAAGAAGAGATTAATGAATTGGATATCAAACCAAATAAAACTAATTGTAAAATTAAAGAAGGAATCACACAATTGGAAAAAAAATAAAAATATAATAATACGTCCTGCTGATAAAGGGGGAGGGGTAGTGGTGCTTACTAAAGCTTATTACTATGGTGAAATCCAAAGACTGTTAGGAGATTTAGAGACATACAAACCTCTACGGGGTGACCCTTTGGTCAAACTTAAAGAGGAACTCATATCGTGGACCAAGGAAGGTCTCGCTAAAACTATTTTGAATGATAAAGAAGCCTTGTACTTAGTTCCAAAATTACCACGTACTCCTGTTATTTATATACTCCCTAAAGTGCATAAAAATAAGGTGAATCCCCCAGGGAGACCTATTATCAGTGCCATAGGTTCATTATATTCTAGGATTGGTGAATACATTGATATTTTTCTGCAACATTTAGTTATCAAGGGGAGATCCCATCTCAAAGATAGTAGGGAATTGATTAGGTCTCTATCCTCATTGACTATTACCGATGCGACTTGGTTGGTCACTGTCGATATAGAGTCCTTGTACACAAATATTAAACAGGAGGATGCCATTGAGGCTATAACATTATCATTACGAGCTGAGTCAGTACTTGAAGAGATCCAGATACAGTTTATAGTAGGAGGTCTCCGGTTGGCAATGGGTAACAATTACTTTTGGTTCCAGGGGCAATTCTACAACCAGATCCGTGGTGTAGCCATGGGGGCTGGGTATGCCACAAGTGTGGCAAACCTGGTGCTGGATAAGTGGGAAGGAGAAACCATTTACCGAGAGAATCATGTTTCCCTGGCCTACTATAAAAGATATATTGACGATATCCTCCTAATTCGGGAAGGGACTTGGTCCACCTTGGAATCATTCCTGCTGGGACTAAATGTCAATAATTATGGATTTAAGTTCACTGCTAACTCTAGTCTCACTTCCATCAATTTTCTTGGTGTCACTTTGGTCAAAAGTGGGAATAAAATCAGTACACAAACTTTCTTTAAAGCTACGGATAGGAACGCGTTTGTTCCTACAAATAGTTGCCATCACCCCCAATGGTTGGGTGCTATCCCTAAAGGGCAGTATATGCGTATCCGTCGTAATTGTGATAATCCGGATGACTTTAAATCCCAGTCGGCCCTTTTGACTGAGAAATTTAAGGAAAAGGGATATCGTCCACATATTTTTAGAACAAACAGTCAATGATGTTCTGGCTAGGAGGTGTATTTTGTTTGGTATATTTTGTTGTGGTATTAATAACTATAATAATTTTACCTAGCGCCCCCTTTCTTTCATATTTCACTTTATAATCTTTTGATTATATATTGGGGAGCAGCTGTTTTTTGTACATTTTAATATTTTTTTTTGTTTAATTATTTTGGCGCGAGATTCTCTTTATCATCCAGATTCACATACATTTGCGGCGGCGTAGAGTAAGGCATTTACACTACGCCACCGCAACTTACTAGAGCAAGTGCTTGATTCACAAAGCACTTACCTGTAAAGTTGCGGCGGCGTAGCGAAAATCCCCCGGCGCAAGCCTGCGTAATTTAAATGAGTCGGGTAGGGGGCGTAGAGCATTTAAATTAGGCGCGATCCCGCGGCGAACGCACTGCGCATGCGCCGGCCGTCAATGTATCCCAGTGCGCATGCTCCACATTAGGACGATGTTTTCTACGTGAACGTCAATGACGTCAATCCCCATTCACGGACGATTTACGCAAACGACGTGAAACTTTTTCAATTAGACGCGGTCACGATGGCCATACTTAACATAGGATATGCCTCCTAGGGGGCATGTTTTTCTTTACGCCGCGTATCTCTTACGGAAACGTCATAAAGTCACTGCGTCGGGCACTTAACTCCTTCAACAGACCTTTAGTTGCTACCCTTTGCATTCAGGGCTGCATCTATTTTGGGATTTCTGTTTGTTTGCTTCTCAGATATACAACTTTAAAGGGGGTGTTTTCACCCTGAAGTTTAGGTTCAGTTTAGAGTGCTCTTTGTTAGAGTATGGTTTTCTGGAGTATACCAAGGCTCACCCCTATACCATTCAAGTTCTACCACAAAAAAAAAAAAAAAGCTGCACGGCATGATCACAGACTTTGAGCATGGAAATGTTGTGTGCCCGACTGCTGTGTGTCTGTTAGGAAATGGAACCCAGGATTAAATAGACAGGCCAATCCAATCTGTGCGATATATCTATTGTGACGATATGCAAGGTGAGGTAATGGATAATCTGTATATTTCACCTAGCATGCATTCTATTGTAAGAGACTGTACCGGAATCTGGCTCAGGTTTTTCCAGCCTCTGTGGCAGGCTTGGTTCCGGTCTGGGTGTTGTGGACCACTTGAGTCCACACTCAGCTGGACTGTAAATGAGCAGGAAGAGAGCACAGCAGAGCTCTGGCTTGAGATTCAGAAGGGAATCTGAGAGGAGCTCTGTTTGGATTTGGATTTTGGATTTAAAAAGAAGGTTTGCTTTACCACATGTTTTGTGGGTGATGGGGACCAGCTCCACACTGTCTAGAGAGGAGTCTACTGTTTATTTTAGTGTGGGACGGCAAGGATTCGCAGAGGCTCTGGTGAAACTGAAAAAAGGGGTCCACACCTCCTGTGCCAGTGGAACCAAAGATGGTACGTGCCTCCTACCACCACAAAAGATGACACCTGCCAATGATGTCAAGGCATACCTTGCAACTTTTTTTTTTTAAAGAAATTTTTATTGGAATTTTCACAGTACAATGGAATAAAACAAGGTATGCTCAAATGCATATAGAAGCATGTACAAAATAAAATAGAATAGAAAGAAGAAAAAAAAATAAAAAGGGGAGGAAAAACACATTCAAACCAGTGGCACTGTGATTACTTGTACAACAATATTACAGCAGCAGGAAGATGTGTCAGTACAAGGCCTAGTACTTACAGGGGCAGAAGGAGTATTAGAGACACAAAAAAGAAATACAATACACCATTAGGAACCCCGGATGATAAACTGACTGTGAACGTTGCGATAGGTGAAGCCAACAGATAAGGGCATGCACATATCAGGAACGTCAAGGGGTCTCTAGAATGCGTTGTCATGGCTCAGGGTGGCAGAAACGTAGAGGGGTCAGACAGGTTGGAGACTTTAAGGTTGCCCAAGGAGTTTGTTAGGTCCCGTTTGAGATACCAATCTGTATAGCGGAACGGTTGCATACGTTTTTGCAGATCATCGTGGGTGAACGAGTGTTCCATGAAGTTACGCCATCTCGTAAAAAAACATGAGGTGGAACGAAAGTTCAACACAATGGTGTCCAACCTTTCCAGATAGAAAAGCGATAAGAGGGCTTTTTTTTACTACTACTAGATTTGGTGGTGTTGGGCTAATCCAGTGAGACATTATAGTCCTGCGGGCCACCAGAAGGCAGATATGTGCCCAGGGGGAGACGTGAAGCGAGCTCTTCGATTGTGGTGTGTGTGAGGGTGGATCACAGCCGAATAAACATGTCAGGTGGTGCCTGGGGATCAGTAGTTTAGCGATCTTGTGGATAAAGGACAGCACAGAGTCCCAGTAGGTAACGATAGGTTTGCACTGCCAGAGGCGGTGGAGTAGTGTTGGGCGTGGAGCAGAGCACCAGGGGCAGTGTTCTTGTGCTGGTTCCGCCTTGTTAATACGGAAGGGGTAGTAAGCTCTGTGAATGATTTTGAATTGCGTCTCACGCCATGTTTCGCATACGGTGAGTTCGCAAACTCGTCTGTATCCCTCAAGGATTTTCTCCGAGAGGTCTGCATCCTCTAATATTTGGGACCATTTCTGGAATGGTTTAAGACGATATTTAGCAGTCTGATGTTCGATGAGGTGGGAATACAGGCTGGAAATGGAGTAATCATCCCTGTGTAACACACTATCAATAAAGGACTTTTGTAGGGGGTCTGTCCCAGGTAGGTGGCATGAACGTAAATAGCTGACCAACTGATGATAGAAGAAGACATGTGTAGCTGGTAAGGAGAATTCCCTTGACAAGGTTTGGAAGGATTTAAACTTGCCAGGGGTAGCGAGGTACACTGAGGTGATGTTGGTAAGGCCCTTATCGTTCCATTGTTCAAATGCTTTGTGTATAGTGGACGGTAGAAACATGGGATTACCCAGAATTGGCAGGTGAGAAGAAATACTGGAGGGTAACCCCAACAGTCTCCGTATCTCTCTCCAGGCAATAATTGTATCCCTAAGGAGTACACTCGACCTGAGGCACGTTGGAAGTTTGTTAGGGTTCGAGTGAAGAATAGCTGGAAGAGCATATTATAAAAAAGTATATTGGGCAGGCCCGCTCCGCCCTCAGACTTCGGGAGACATAGCTTTTGCAGGGAAATGCGCGGTTTCTTGCGAGACCATAGAAAGGCAGACAATGCCGTATGGATTTTTGTCACATCAGAGTGCTTCAATAAGAGTGGTATGGTCTGCATAGGATAGAGTAGGCGCGCAAACAACACCATTTTAAAAAGGTGACATCTCCCAAAGAGGAGAGGGGAAGGGCCGCCCAGGCTTCAACTCCTTTACAATTTTTGTTATCAACGGTGGGAAGTTAAGTGTATATAAAGTGGAAGGTTCTCGGCCAATGTAAATACCCAGATATGTAATATGATGTGCTGCTATGGCAAAGGGAGATTGGTGGCGCCATTTGCCGCAAGTCTGGGATGAAGTGATAGAACTTGCTTTTGTCAAAGTTAATTCGAAAGCCTGAACACAATTGGAAGGTATGAAAGAGCTGTCGGAGCCTGTCAAAGTCAGTGAGGGGTTATGTGGAGAATAACAATATGTCGTCCACAAATAGAGCAGCACGGAGGGTGTGGGTACCTATCGGGATGCCACTGATCCCATCAGCCGAATTGAGTAGTCTGGATAAAGGTTCTATTGCGAGATTAAAGAGTAAAGGGGAAAGGGGGCAGCCCTGTCTAGTCCCTTTCGTCAGGGGGATTGTGTCAGAGATGAAGTCGGGAGTGACCAGTCGTGCAGTTGGAGATTCATTACGCCGTAAAAAATGGCATAATTGGGCCCGAAAAACAAAATCCGCCATCCTCAGCCATGACCAACTGTGTTGTCAAAAGCCTTCTCGGCATCAAGTGACAATATGGCAACGTCTTGTTCTGGGTTCATTCTAGCATATTCTAGCGCCAGAAGAACTTTGCGTATGTTTAGGGTGGCTGAGCGTCCTTGGACGAATCCTGACTGCGCCGGGTGTAATATAGAGGGGAGTAGGTGGGCTAAGCGAGATGCAATTATTTTGGATAGTATTTTGACATCCACGTTAATTAACGAAATTGGGCGATAAGATCCTGGAATTGAGGGGTCCTTACCCTTTTTGGCGATTAGCCTAATATGGGCCTGAGTTCCCGTAGGGAGATAGGAGCCCCCATCCCACATGTTTGCATAAACAAGTGCAAGGGTATCAGGAATAAAATCTTTAGCTAGCTTATAGAATTCGGCTGTGTAGCCGTCAGGGCCTGGGGCTTTAGCAGACGCCAGGGACTTGACTGTCTGTTGGATATCCTCAACAGTTATGGGTGCGTTAAGGGCAGCTAAACGATCCTCCTGGAGTTTAGGCAGGCGGATCCTAGACAGAAGGGCTTCGGCTGCGGGTTGGTCATCCGGGTCCGCCGAGTATAGGGAGGTATAATAATCAGCCAGTAATTTACTAATTTCAGTAGGCGAGGTAACTAGATTGCCATCCGGGTTTTTCAGGGCAGAGATATGCGTGGGACGTCGTGGTCCCGCGCAGAGCTTCGCCAGTAGTTTGCCCGCCTTGTTACCAAACCTATGAAAGTGTACAGTAGAATAGGAGCTCTTAGCCAGTTCTTGTTGTTCAGCCCAGAGGTCAAATTCTCGTTTGGCTGCTCTCCAAGTGCGTATGTTGTCAGGCGTGCGATTAAGTGTAAGTGATTCGTGAGCCGAGCGTAGAGCTGCGCTCGCTCGCATGTAATGTTGCTTGGCATTCTTCTTGAATTGCGTGGCGTAAGAAATTATTTTTCCTCTCAGGAAGGCTTTTCCAGCTTCCCAAAACAGGTTTGGGTCCGTGAGGTGTGGTGCGTTAGCAGAGGCATATTCCAACCACGCTCCATAGAGCATTTGGCGGAAGTCCTCATTGTCCGCCAAGTATGAGGGGAAGCGCCATATGTGTGAGGGAGAAGAAGTTTGGGTAGTTATCAACTGTATTGCAATGGGGCTGTGGTCTGAGATTCTGGCGTCTGTGATTTCCGCGTCGCATAGCAGTGGGAGAAGCGCAGGGGAGGCAAAAAAATAGCCGATGCGAGAAAAGGAGTTGTGGGGGGGGGGGGGGAGTAGAAAGTGTAGTCCTGGTCAGTCGGGTGTGCCAAACGCCATGCATCGATGAATTGCATAGAATCTATGGCTTGTGTTAGGAGCGCCCGGGTCAAGGACGGTGTGAGAGGTCTGATCGGGTTATGCGTTGTGTCCCCTACTCGGTCGATTGTCGTGGACATAACTGAATTAAAGTCCCCACCCACTAGATGTAGGGTATCCGAGGCAGCCAATATCCAGGCCACCATGTCTTGAAAAAATAAGGCGGTTGGCGAGTTGGGAGCATAGATATTAGTGATAGCTATATCCTTGTCAGCTAAGGTCAGGTGAAGCGTGATCTTACGTCCAGTCGTGTCAGTCTTCACATCCTTAACAGTGTGTTTCAGGTGTTTGTGTAGGAGAATGGCCACTCCAGCTTTGCGCCCTACGGCTGGTGAGCCATATACAGTTCCCACCCACAATTTGTGTAAACGGGTCAAATCGTCTGCAGAGAGATGGGTCTCCTGAAGCAGGGCCACATCTGTCCGGAGACGCTTTAAGTGCCTAAGAATGGACATGCGCTTACTTGGAGAACGAAGGCACTTAACGTTCCACGAGACAATCTTTAGGTGATACCCATCGGTTGAGGAGGCCATGTCCGGACTGGAGGTAAGTATTGCGCTCGAAGCGTGGAATGAAGTTTCACCACAGGCACCGCATCATCAGACCGAGGGTCACCCAAATATTGCGTGCTTCCTGAGGGTATGTGCATAAAGCAAGTAATCACAAACAGTGCAAACATTAAACTAACATAACAGAAAAACAATAAAACAAAGGTCTGGTGCATGAAGCACCTATCAGACAACAAGGACCTCACTTTTTTCCACATGAGGGTAGAGCGCCTGGTAGAGCGCCCGCCATATGCCAGCCCCCTTTTCAAAAACGTGGTGTGAGCTTCAACAGAGGAAGGGTAGGGGGAGGGGAAGAAGGGTAGAGGGGGACAAGGAAGGGTAAAGGGGTGATTGCATACCGGGTGGGGATTAGATGTTAGGCAATGCATAGAGGAGCAGAAGAGCTTGTCTATGAAAAGTTACTGTGTATACAGAGGGTCATCTCAAGGTGGGAAAAAGAGTGATGAGCATACTCCCCGTCACCCGTGGGGCTCCGCCAAAAGACAGTCTCTGAGATTCCCCGTCAGCGAGTGTCCGAAAGATCCGCCCGTTGAGTAAAGCGGCTCCGCTTGTACGGTTGTTTAATCGGGCTGCCGGGTTGTTTGCGGGATGCAGAAGAAGTAGCCGGAGGTGAAGAGGGGTCATCTGCAGAGTTGGCGTGGTCCATTTCTGAGCCGGCCGATGCAAGGTACCGGTCTGCTTCTTCAGGCGAAGTAAAAGTAAGGTGTTCCCCTGACTGCGTTTGGATGCGCAGGATGGCCGGGTATGCCAGGGAGAATTTCACTCGATCACGGTGTAAAGTTGAGCAGATAGCGGAGAACGCTTTACGTTGTTTCATCACCTCGACCGAATAGTCTGCAAAAAGCAATAATTTTGTCCCATCCAGCGAGAGGGAGCGCGTGCGGCGGAATGCCTGCATAATGGCGCTTTTGTCAGCATAGTTCAAATATTTAACGATGACATGTCTGGGCTTAGTGCGATTGTCCACATACTGACCGATGCGATGAGCACGTTCAACAGTGCAGGGTATGCGAAGCCCCAGTTGTTCAGGGATAACTTTAGCGCATATATTTGTAAGCTGGGCACTGGTCACTGACTCTGGCAGTCCGATTATGCGCAAATTGTTCCTTCTGGAACGACATTCAAGATCATCTAGTTTGCTCCATAGTTCCCTGTTTTCAGCAGTAATGCGGGCTAGAATTGCTGACTGGGCAGTGGAATCATCTTCCAGGGAAGATATCCTGTCTTCCGCCTGTGTGATCCTCTGGGCTTGTGCCTGCACTTCTAGGTGGAGCTGTTCTAGCCCCCTGTGTACCGCGGCATCAGCTGTGGCAGTCAGAGTGGGTTCTAGCAGGGCGACCACCTCATGAGCAATGCCCGCTGGTGAGGTGGGATCCACCGTTTGTGTGACCTGGGCAGCGGGCGGCTGTGAGGACTCACCCGTGCATGGAGCGGCCGCCATTTTGGCTGTGTCTGGAGCCGCGTCTCCCGCGGGGGGTGTTGAAATCACCGCTCGAGCGTACGATCGCTCCAGAAAGCGGTCCATGTGTGCCCGCTATGTAGTGGGATCGGATGGGGGTTCCCCCGAAGCTCTGGCCGGGCTCTGTAGCAGAGAATAGGAGGATGGCGGCGGGAGCAGCGTCTGACTACCACTGTCTCATGTGGCGCCGGAACCAGAAGCCACCTTGCAACTTTTGAGAGAGTTGCTGTCCGTGAAGGATGACCAAAAAAAAAGTTTTTGACAGGACAGCCTCAAAAGGCCTACTCTAAAACTCGATAAGGCCCAGGACTATGAGACTCTGAAGACATAGATACTCACATGCCTGGGTGTCACCATGGCAGTCCGGGCCCAGAACATGCATCAGTGGACCTAATCAAGCAGCAAGCCACCCTGTTCTCAAATGTTCGACCTGGTTCACCTACCCAGGAAGAGGTTTTAGCCAGAGACCTTGACAAGCCCTCAGATTGTGGAGAATGTAATAATGGACAGATACCTGCATGCATTCCCTGCTGCACTGAGGAAGTGGGTTGGACAGGGGGACCCTAACACTGCAACCCAATTAGTGGAGAGATACACTGCTACTGAGGGCTTAGTAACACCCCACTCCAGTGTGTCTAGGGGTGCAAGATCACCCAGCGGTTCTGGCAAGACTGTTCCAGGGTTTAAGAGCATGGGGAAGTTAGATAAGACTGTTGTTACAGCTAATGAGACTGTGGTTTCTAGACCTGGGACTAGCCAAAGAAGCCAGGAAGGTCTTTGGGACCATTAAGAGGACTGGGGGTAGAGCACATACAGTGTTTCCTTGCCATGCATTAGGGCATATTGCTGCAAACTGTCCTATAAATGATGAACCTTTGCAATGCGATTATGCTTATATGAAAAGACACATATACATTTTTGCACATGTACTGCATCATATCAAAGTCCCATTAAAAAACAGATGTGTGTTATTTCAGTGGATGGAAAGCCACTCACAGCCTTGCTATACTCTGGTAGTGTGGTGACCCTAGTCAGAAATGATTGTGTAAACCCCACAAAACTACACCCCAGTACTATCGGGGTCGTTTGCATTCATGGGGACACTCTGGACTACCAGACAACCGTGGTTGAGGTTGATACCCCTTCAGTGGGGTTGGTGCCTTTACTACTTCATGAAGCTTTAGTGGATAGAGATTTTCCCAATATTTGGAGTTTATGGGAGAGCAAAGGGAGACTGGTAGATAGAGCTCCCCCTGCTGGGGAAGCATGGGTACTCTTACCAGACCCTCTTTTCCAAAGGGAATGGGATGCTGTTGGGGGGATCAAGGAAGCCAGAGATGCTCTTCCTTTCCCTGTCATGGCTGGGGAGCCAGAGGACCTGGAAGCTATCTCCCAGTCCAAGGGTAGCGAACAGGAGAACACCTCTGACCCTGACAATGAGAGTAGTGAGAATATGGTACCTGACTTACAGGTAGAGGTCAGGAGAGAGGATTTCTGTACCGAGAAACTGTGACATGCCACCCTCATAAGAGCCAGGGAAAACATTAAGATGATGGATGGAGAACTGGTGGATCCTAACTGGGGGGTGTCTTTCCACTATATGGCCCTTAAAAAACATTTACTGTATCAGGTGGTAAAACGGGGAGAGGACAAGGTAGAACAGCTACTGGCTCCCAAACCATTTTGTAGGGTGGTGCTAGACCTGGCCCATGGTCATGTAATGGGAGGACATCTCGGTATCGAAAAGACGAGTGAGTATATCGCCCAGAGATTTTTCTGGCCGGGTTGTATGCAGATGTCAGAGAGTACTGTGAATCGTGCCCCAAAGGCCAAATGTCTGCACTGTTGCCCCATTTTCCCAATCCCCTTGTCCCTCTACCAATAATCGAGGTCCCTTTTGAGAGGATTGGTATGGACCTGGTGGGGCCGGTAGTGAAGTCTGCCTGGAGTCACCAGCATATTTTGGTAATCGTGGACTATGCAACGCACTATCCTGAGGCCATACCATTGTGTAACACCTCCGCTAAGGCTATCGCCAAGGAGTTATTCTAGGTGTTCAGTCGAGTGGGGATGCCAAAAGAGATCTTAACGGATCAGCGCACCCCATTTATGTCCAGGGTTACCAAAGAACTGTGTAAATTATACAAAATCTCCCATCTCCGTACCTTTGTCTACCACCCCTAAACGAAGGGTCTTGTGGAAAGATTTAAAAAAATAACAAAGATGGGAGAAACTGTGATTTTTTGCTATCATGTCTCATGTTTCTCATATGTGAAGTTCTGCAGGCATCCACAGGCTATTCACCCTTTGAGGTCTTGTGTGGTAGACATCCCAGGGGGCTGCTAGATGTCACCAAAGAAACATGGGAAGGAGAGGCCACCCCATATAGAAGCATCATAGAGCATGTCTCCTTGATGCAGGATCGAATCGCAGCTGTCCTGCCCCTGGTACAAGAACATATGGAGCGAGCCCAGGAGGCCCAGAGGAGGGTCTATGATTGGGGTGCCAAGGTCCATACTTTCAGTCCTGGGGGCAGAGTGTGGGTATTGGTTCCCATGGTGGAAAGTAAGTTCCTAGCCAAGTGTCAGGGTCCCTTTGAGGTTGTCGAAAAGGATGGGGGAGGTAAACTACAAAGTCAACCAGTAGGGAAAAGGAAACCACACCAAATTTATCATGTGAATCTCTTAAAGCCCAGGAAGGACAGAGAGACTTTACTGGCCGCATACCCACCTCCAACAGACCGGGTGCTGGTGACACCTGATGTCCTTATAACGGATTACCTGTCCGTGACACAACAAAGTGGTGTTCGGGCGTTTGTGTAATAAAATAGAGACTTTTTCTCCCCTTACCCAGACTGACCAAGGTCTAAGTTTAGTGCCGGATGGCATTAATTGAAAAAGTGTCAGCTTTGCTGCCAAGGTAAAGAAATGTAGCCTGACACGGTATCCTTTCAGGAGCTTGGTAAATGGACTGGTACTGTATTGACTAGTGTAAACCTCAGATACTATTACACATTATCAAACAAGAGGCACTGAGTGCTGTACAAACAAATCAAAATGTAATCACCTAAAAAAAGTCTCATGTTGTGCGCAGGAATCTTACAGTTTCAATATTATATAAATGAGAAATATGGAGATTGTTTATATTTAATTAGATGCTGGCTTTATGTGTAGCTAGGGAATTTAAAATGCTTTTAAATATGCAAGTCTACAGAGTAAAGACAAGCATTCAAACGTATAATATTGATATTTACTAATAATAAAAACAACTTTTGTATTTATGACTATGGGTATACATTTACTGTTAAAGTGTAATTAAAAACATTGGGCCAGATTCACAGAGCGATTACGCCAGCGTAATAGGAGATGCGCGGCATAAGTCTAATTTAGCGCATGCGTTTCGATACTCCGCATCCCCAAAACGAGATACGCAAGAAATCGACTTTTTTTTGTCTAGCGTAATTTCGTTAGACAGGCGCATCCGTCCGCGCAAAACTGCGCTAGACACACTATTGATTTGCTATTCAAATATGCTAATGAGGGAGTTACAGGGATCCACAAAAGAACGTTGGTGCAGCGCACGCTACGCGCTGTGCGCAACAGCTGCACGGGGGGGCGTGGCCAGACCTTGAAGGAAGATGGACGCTTGATCTTTCAGCTCCTGCCACCCCGGGACAACTTAAGCTAGAAATAGAGCACCCAGCTTACCCCAGCCTTAGCTACAACCATAGGCACAGCGTCTAGAGCTAAGAGGTAACATGGCGCCCTCCCGTCAGGGACCCGTACCAGGCCCAGTGCTACCCCCTCACCATGGCCACTCGGAAATCGTTCTCAGACCACCACAAGCGGCTCTGCAGCCGAATCCCTTGCCGAGTGACTCGGGGGCTCACGGCCCCGCGCAGCAACGAGCTCTCACCATCGAAGATTTACGGAGCGTGGCCACAGACATCAAGGACACTTTAGCTGCGGCCATCTCTGAACTCCGGCTGGAGGTTTGTTCTCTCATTGACAGGGTCGCCCGTACGGAAAGCGCGGTGGCGGACCACAAGCTTATCCTGCACCGAACGACCGTGAAGGTAGATGACCATACCCTTCAGTTACGGGATATAAACCGCCATTTGGAAGACCTGGACAATAGGGGACGCAGACACAACTTGAGGGTCCGGGGCCTGCCTGAATCGGTGGAGGGAGACCACCTAGTGCCAGCGGTGGTGGAGCTGTTTAACTCTGCCCTCGGTAGGCCCCCCCAGGCTCGCATCGACATGGACAGAATCCACCGGGCCTTACGCCCCAAGGGAAGGGAAACAGATCCCCCTCGGGACATAGTCTGCTGCCTCACTGACTTCAGGCTGAAGGAGGACATCTTAAGGATGGCCAGGGGCAAACACTTGTCACATCGTGATTCGCCGATCTAGATCTTTCAGGACTTGTCCGGAATCACGCTTCAACACTGCAGGGACCTTAGACCCCTGCTGGAGGTCCTCCGTGCCAAAAACATTGGGTATAAATGGAAGTTCCTGTTTTGCTTGTCGGCCTCACACCAAGGCCGCACCGCGCTGCTGAAGGTTCCGGAGGACCTACCGCGTTTCTGTGACACCCTGGGGTTACCCCTCGTCGCGGTTCCAGATTGGTACTCTGCCTACCGTCAATCAGTGCATCGTTGGCCCGCCACACATACAGAACCGATGGAGATGCAGGCTACCAGACAACGCCATCGTCGCTCCCCGTCGGGCTCTCGGATTCACCCCGGCTCGCAGGCCCCTAGGATGGATCGTACGGCCTCCCCTCCGCCGGCTGCTCGGAGAGCCCGGCGAGACTACTGAGGCCCCCCGGAAGCCGCATCCAGTCACCGTTTAGTGCTATGTGCTGTTCAAGATGCTATCCTGTCCAGTGCCTGTTACCCCAAGTTCCTATGTTGAGCTGTGCGGCTTCGTAAGCCTTCCTGTTTGGTTTTATTTTTATTTTTTATTTTTAACTTAGTACTCTAATGTACACCTCAGGCACCAGGGACTGTAGGCTGAGAGATTTCACTTAATTCTGTTTGGCTACCTCGGCTGGTGGTGTATTGAGACTTATCTGGTGGGGCCTTCTGAGTGACTGTAACGTTAGACAGCCAGAACGAGGAGCGTGTCACGCAGGGCGCCCAAACTGCTATTGTGCCCGCCTACTGTTGCAACTCCCAGTACAAGCTCTGCAAAGCCCGCGAACGGATGTATTCTCTCCCGCCGGCTGGCCGGAATACACGCTCAAACTACACGGCCCAGAATGCTGAGCGGCGGGAATATTCGCCCAAACTACGCATCCCAGAATGCATAGCGGCAGGAAGTTTACGTCATCCCGGAAGCTCCCTGGTCTCCACCCGTGCGTGTCTCCGCCCCGGTGTACGGACGAAACGAACAACATCCTGTGTCAAGCCCCTCTGCATCCGCCCTTAGGCACCAATGGACTTCCTCTGCCTGAAGGTGTACGCGAGATTCGACTGCCCGAGGGCTCCGGGACTGGACTGTCGCCAGATGGATAGCTCCCTCCGGAAACCACGGCTCCTGTTCTATCCAGGTATTAGAGGCTGTCTGAGTGGGGATGGTGATTCGACCCGCTACTGTACAGAGCATGCACCCCCGGCTGGACTGCTAACCCTAAGACTGCGATCCGGTCTGAGTCCCCTACTCTGATTGCACCAGACGCTCCGGTAGGGACGGGCCCCTGAGCTGCTCCTAAGGGGTCTCGGGCCCTTACTATTGGCCCTACTATCAGCCCACCCCTTCGAGAGCTTGGTGTACAATACCCTACAGGGATGACTGCGCTGGGGAGTGGCAAAGCTTAAACACCTGTGACACAGTTAATGGACACCTTTTAAGCCCTGTCCTGGGGGGCTGACAACACTCCTGGGCCGAATGTGGTGACATGGCGGCCCCCGACCAGACCTGCTCTACCCAGGTTGAGTGGTCGAGAGGGGGGTCCACACCCCCCCGACATGTCGGAGGGTGTACACCCGCTCGGTCCGGCAGTGAGGGCACATAATGCCGTGGGGTGAGGGGGCGGGCCAGGGGCCGGGGAGGTGGGGATGTCCTCGTCCCTTGGAGGGGCCCCATGTCATAGGCCCGGGGCTTGCCCGGGGGGATGGGGGGGCGGCTACTCGATTAGGTAACGTTACAGCTCAGTTTCCAGGTTGGCTGGGTAAAGGCCTTGCATTACTTCAGGTTGTTCTGGGGTGGTATGAGACCGTCTCTGTGTTTTTCTCATTTTGTTTATTTGGTTTAGTGTTATAGTTTGAGCAGTTCATTCTCCCGACAGCACCCGTCCAACCCCCGCGCGGCGGTATCCAAGGACTTCTCTGCCAGTTTACCTGGCGTGCTTTTCTGAGCTACTCCGCACCCACTTACGTTAGGTCCCCTCTCCCAGGCTACGTCTTGACTTTGCTTCCTCGATCGAATCCCACGCCCTGTACTGACGGCGTGATTGAGCATCCCCCCCCCTTTTCTGTCCACGTCTCACCCTTGTCCTACCCACCCTACCTCCCCTTCCCCCTTCGGGGACAATGACTGACATACGTGACCGGGTCGATCCCTCCCCGGACCGTGGACCACCTTCCCTAAAACTGAAACTATACTCCCTGAACGTCCGTGGCCTTAACACGCCGGAAAAGCGATCCCAACTTCTTTCCTCAATACACAGAGAGAAACCGCAAATAGTCCTGTTACAGGAAACACATTTCAGGTCAGATAGCGTCCCCGTCCTGAGGAGCCAGCACTTCCCAACAGTATTCCATGCCACCAATGACATCTCAAAGTCCAAGGGGGTCTCCATACTGCTCGCAAAACATTGTCCCCTCCAAGTGGAGGATGTTCTTAGGGACCCGGACGGGAGGTTTCTCTTCCTTAAGGGGAGAATTCTCGATACACCTGTGACCATTGCTAACATCTACGCCCCCAACACACAACACGTCCCGTTCTTTAGGAACACTGTTCAACGTCTTATAACCTTCCAAACTGGTATGTTGATACTGGGGGGGGATTTCAACGTCCCTCTGACCCCCCTCCTTGACACCTCAAACGGGTCCTCCTGCTTGACATATCGCGCGCTCCGAGCTATCAAAACCCAGTTGCACTTGCTAACTCTACACGACTCGTGGCGCATGCTGTTCCCGCCGGTCAAGGACTACACGTTCTACTCCCCCCTGCACACTAAATATTCACGCATTGACTTTTTCTTTCTCACACAAGCAGATTTATTTTGCCTGACTGACGCTACGATTGAACCCATGGTGCTCTCGGATCACCACCCGATCATCATGACGCTGACTTGGCAGGGTAACCGACCGGGTCGATCCGTATGGAGGATGGATGACTCTCTTCTCCTTGACCCGGGAGACTCTGCCGCCATATCTACTAGTATTGCACAATATTTTTTCGTCAATTCGCCCGCAGGGATAGCGCCAGCGACAGTGTGGGCGGCGCATAAGTGTGTTCTCAGGGGTGAAATAATTTCCCTCATGTCGAAACGTCGCAAATTAAAAACGGCCCGCATCAAGAACTCTCTGACAAGGTTAAGACCCTTGAACTCACCCATAAACGATCCCTGGCGACGGATTCCCTCGAAGCCTTACTGAAGGCCAGAAACGACTTGCGAGCGGAACTCCATTCCAGATTGGCACGCAAATTTGCCCTAACGTAGAAACTGTATTACGAATTCGGCAACAAATCAGGGAAATTGTTAGCTGCTGCCCTTCAAAAGAAGAAGGTGGCTAATACAATCCACTCTATTACTACCCCTACGGGGGTGATCTTATAGCTAAACAATTTACATCATATCTCTTATCCCTGTGCAATCTTCTTACCCCCCCGGACGCAGGTTCCCCCCACTCGCGAGAGCAGCTCATTGAGACCTTCCTCTCACAGTATGGGACCCCTCCCACCCAAGTCCCGGACTTCTCACATTTAGGTGCACAGGTAACGGTGGACGAAACACTTAGAGCACTACAACAATTGAAACCGGGTGAAAGCCCTGGTCCAGATGGTCTCACCTCTGGCTATTACAAGGCGTTCTCATCCCTATTCCCTATTAATCCCCCATTTTGTCAAAGCATTCAATGATATCCCTTTCTCGCCTACTACGGGCACTGACCTGTTAGAAGCCCATATCACTCTAGTTCCCAAGCCAGGAAAGGATGCCACACTAATCCCCAACTACCGGTCCATCTCACTGCTTAATGTGGATGTGAAGTTATATGCTAAAGTACTGGCCAACAGACTTCTTCTCTACATACCGACCCTGATCTCTACCGACCAGGTGGGTTTTGTCCCTGGCAGGGAGGCCAGGGACAACACCACGAAGGCAATAAATATCCATCACTGGATGTCCACATCTAACACCCAAGGATTCCTGCTCTCCCTTGATGCCGAGAAGGCGTTTGATAGGGTGGCCTGGGACTATATTGAGGCGGCTCTACGCAAAACGGGCCTACCCGCTCAATTTCTTTGTATGATTATGGCCCTTTACTCGGTCCCTACAGCTAGGGTCCGGGTGAACGGCAGAATCTCAGACGCCTTCTCGGTACACAATGGCACTAGACAGGGATGCCCCCTCTCACCCCTGATTTTCATCCTGTCCTTGGAACCCCTCCTCAGACGGTTAAGAGACAACCAGGACATTACGGGTGTCACGATAAGGCGCAAGCAATACAAAGTTGCCGCCTATGCCGACGACGTTTTGCTTTTCCTGACGAATCCCCTAGTCACATTGCCGAATTTGCTTAAAGACTTTTGCCTATTTAAAACTCTTTCCAACCTGCAAATCAATTTCGGTAAATCCTCCGCACTAAACGTCTCTCTCCCACAGAATCTGGTATCCCTCTGTAGACAAAATTTCCCCTTTAAATGGGAGCCCAAAGAAGTCACCTATTTAGGGATCGAACTACCCGTTAGGCTCTCCGATTTATACGCCAGGAATTTTATACCCACCCTACATAGGGTAAAAGAGGATCTGGCTGAATGGAACAAAGGAACATTCTCTTGGTTTGGTAGGGCGGCCATTTTGAAAATGAATATCCTTCCGAGGCTCCTATATCTATTACAGGCAGTCCCTATCAAACTCCCACCTGCCTTTTTGGCCTCCTTTAAGTCCACCTGTAGTACCTTTTTGTGGGCCAAACGCCCGGTTCGACTGAAATGGGATAGACTCACTCTTCCCAAACTTAGGGGGGGAATTTGACTACCGGACCTGACCCGATACCACAGAGCTTGCCTGCTGACGAAGGTGGTGGATTGGCACCTCCACGGAACGGACAAGGATTGGGTGGCACTTGAGGTAGCCTTCGTCGGTTTCCGAATTTCCCACCTTCCGTGGATAGATCCAGCCCTCGCCCCCAAGTCCTGCGCAATACATCCTCTGATTAGTCCCATCCTGTCCTGCCTAAAGGTCACGAATGACGGCCCGGACAAAGCCCTTTTCCCTGGTCCTCTGACGCCGCTTAACCACAACCCGGGCTTTCCAGACGGTATCGGCACTATCGACCCACAGTCGTCGCAGACGGCCCACTCCCTCCGGGCGTTCCAGTTTTTTGATTCAGGGGTACTCCTCTCTGATTCCGCCATGGCTCTCAAATTCCCTGACTTTTACATTCCCCGATTTAAATTCTTTCAGCTCAGGCATTTCCTCCAAAGCACATCGACACCAGCCCACCGGTGCAGGGCCCTCACACCGTTAGAAAAGCTATGCCAATCCGCTAAGCCGCAACGTCATCTGATCTCTGCCCTATATTTTGCACTCACACCTCAGTCGACTTCCAATGTTGACATCCACGGTAAGTGGGAAGCCGATCTTGGGCTCCCCATTTCCGATGATGATTGGAACTCGATCTGGGCCAATGCTCACAAGGGCTCTATAAATGTATAAGCTCAGGAGAACAGGTATAAGATCTACCCAAGATGGTACAGGACCCCCAGCAAACTACACAAGTTCCTCCCAGCAGTTCCCCCCACATGCTGGAGATGTGCTGCAACCGAGGGTACTCTTATACACATTTGGTGGGAATGCCCCAAAATTCAACCATTCTGGGAGGGGGTACATGCTCTTATTTCCAGTATCACCACGTACACTCCGGACTACACCCCGGCGCAATACCTATTGCATCATACGTCCCTACCTCAATCAATTTACCGAAAATCCCTAGTACTCCACTTGATAAATGCTGCCACACAGTGCATTCCACTACGCTGGAAAGATCCCCAGCCACCCTCCATTGATGATTGGCATTCTAGGGTTAACATAATTGAAGAGATGAAAAGGATTAAACCTCAAGCTCGGGATGCTTCTGAGAAATATAGATTTACCTGGGGTTGTTGGATGCACTACAGGGAGTCTCTCCTCCCGTGCTCTAGGATGACCCCCTCTGACACCCCCCCCCGTGCTGACGTTCCAGGACCCACATACTCTAACAACTGACTGCCTGTCCCCGAACCCCCTCCCCCTTATATTGTCCATTTCCCTCCACCTCCACTACCACCCTCTGCTAGGGTTTAGTGGCCTTTGCATGTAGAGACAATGTTAGGATGGCATACCCGGATGCGAAACCCTGCTGATTGTTGGGATATCTGACCCCCTTTGCCGAACGGCTAAAACATGGCCGCGGGTATCAACCCCGATGGCTGGGACATAGTATTTGCTAGGACCACACGGATTTGCCCCTATTTCTAGACCTCCTTGTATACCCTCCCGCCTACAGTTATGTTCCCTATAGGGGTGGGCGGGGGCTGGGTATGTGCATGATGGTCCCCCTTCTGTAGGTTTCTTTCCAATGTGTTCCCATGCCACGGGTGCCTCCTATGAGTTTTGCAACGTATACCTGTTCCGCCATATTGATGATTAATATTTGCTGTTTACTCTCTATGTCTTAATCAATTGCAACCTATGTTTAAGAGCATTGTATTGCACTACTGTGACTGCTGTATCCTTTTGTTCTCTTTAATAAAATAAAAATCTTTGCAAAAAAAAAAAAACAGCTGCACGTCTAAAATTAGACTATATAAAAGTTGGTCTAAAATTAGACAATTCGTCTACATGTCAGAGAAAGCAACACCGTTAGTGAGGAGCAGAGCAGTCACACGTGTTGCCCAACAATCTGTATGCCAACATGCCAAGGACATCCTCGCTCATAGCTATACTACTGACTTTAGACGAGCAAAGAAGGAGGAGGGCACCCGCATAGACCTCTTGGGCATGAGTGATTCTGAGGTGTATCGCATCTTCAGATTCACCCCTCATGCCATCCTGGAATTAACCATAACCCTGCAGGATGACATCACCAGCCCAACACACCGCTCACATGCAGTGCAGCCACTGGTCAAGGTCATGGCAACACTCCATTTCCTTGCCAGTGGCTCTTTTCAAAGAACAAGTGGAGTGGTGGCTGGGATGTCACAATCCTCCGTGAGCAGATGTGTGCACCAGGTTGTCCCTGCAATCCTCAGACGCATGGCCAACCAAATCATCAAACCCACCACTAAGGACCTGCGGCTGAAGGCAATGACAGATTTCTACAGAATTGCCAGATTCCCACGCACCGAGGGGGTCATTGATTGCACACATGTGGCACTCCAGCCCCCCCATGAGACAGAGCACATATACCGCAATCGGAAGCATTGGCATTCCATCAACGTACAGGTGATAGTCGATGTCCAAGGTTTTATATGGCACGTCCGTGCCAAACACCCCGGATCCAGCCATGACAGCTACATCTACAATCAGAGCCCCATTTCACCGAGAGTGATCTCTGTACAGTACATTGCAGGGATTTTAACCACTTCCAAACTGCCCCAGATTAATGGGTTCATCTGGTATTGGACCAGTTGAATAATTGTTACAGAGTAAATCACATCTTAAATATCTGGTTTAACGGGTCACATGAAGATGATACACGGGAAAACTTCTAGATTAGAGCAAACAACTGGATTATCTGTCAACAGGGTAGTTACGAGCCTGAGTATGTAAACACTCACCAGAAGACAGTGGGACGCTAGCCAACAGTAGATTCGATTACCAAGACCCCACGGAAGCCCCTTAGGGGAACACACTGCTTCCAATGGGGTGCCGGTTCTCCTTCATAGTAAGAAACAATCAACAGACATACTCATTATAATGAGAATTCCTCGTTACAGGTGAACCAGATCGACCACAGAGACCACAGAGCGGTTGCTATAGTGAGGCATCCTAGTGAAGATGCAAGCAGCTTTTCGTGAGTGCAATGCAGATTGGTTAGGTCAATTACCTCAGCGATTGTAGGGGGAATAAGGTTTTACAACTTCCTTGTAATTGATAACTGAGCGGCAAGGAGGAGGTTAACTATTACATGTTGTTTATCGTTCTGTAATAGCTCTATCCCTAGGGACAGGAGTGCCATTGCCAGGTCAGGTGTAATTGTTGTATGTATTAAATCAGAGATAATGTGAAACATGGTATCCCAATAAAATCGAAGTTTGGGGCAGTTTCAGAGGATGTGGAAGAGATCACCACTCCAACCACATTGTCTCCAGCAGTTGTTGGGGATTTGGGCGTTACATTTTGAGAGCAATGTTGGTGTATAATACCACCTGAGAGTGATTTTAACTGATAATTCCCACAGATTGGTGCAGTTGGATGCCTTTTGGGTGATTTTGCATGCTTTGTGCCACTGGAGTGGTGTATAAGATCGCTGCAAGTTGTTTTCCCATTGTGTGTGGGAGGAGGATTTTACAAAGCATTGTTTGTGTTGGAGCAAGTTATAGAAGAAGAAGGTTATGCCTTTTTTTTGCGGGGTACTTGCGGAGAGAAATAACCATGCAGAAGAATGTATTAAGTGAGGGTGTGCTGGAATCCTCCCTAGACAATGTTTGATTTGTATGTATTGGTAATAAGAGGTTTGGGGAAGGTTGAACTCCTTCTGTAGTTGCTCAAAGGACTTAAAAGAGTTAGTGGTATATAAGTCTTTGATGTGTTTGATACCGTTTGCTTGCCACAATCTGATGGATAATTGATTGATCATATGAGACAGGGTATCAATCGGGATGTCCATTATGACCGTTGGATCTAAAGATTGTTGGTGTGCTAGAAATTGGAGCCACGTTTGAATGGTAACTGTTATTGAGGGCGCAAGGTGGGTCGGGGTTCGTTGGCCAAAAAGAGCGGATTCTATTTCTCCCCAGATGGTCGATGGCTCAGGTCTAATCCATTTTCTCACCTGGGTCAGAACCAAGGCAGAAATGTAGTCTCGAAAGTCTACATAGCCCACTCCTCCGAATAGCCTATGTTTTATCAATTTGGTATGTGGGCACCTGGACTTTTTCCCCTTCCAAACGTATTTGGCTAGCATGGCCTGTAATGATTTAAAGTAACTGATTGGGACAGGAATCATCAAATGGCGGAACAAATATAATAGTTGTGTGAGATAAATCATCTTAAAAGCAGCAAGTCTGCCCCACCAAGAAAACTCAATGTTGCCCATTTTGTGGAGGTCTTGTTGAATTTTAGTTCTCATGGGGATGTAGTTGTGAGCAAAGAGGTCTCTTGTAGATTTCGTAAGGTTAATACCTAAGTACGGTAAGCTCATTTTCGCCCAAGTGTATGGGAATTGATGCTGCAGCAGGTTGCTTGTTATAGGATCTACGCCTATGTCAAGGATTTGAGATTTAGTGGCATTAGCTTTATAGAATGAGACCTCCCCAAACCAAGTCAGCACTTTTTGGATTTCAGGTAGGGAGCGTGATGGGTTTGTCAGCATTAGAATCACATCATCTGCAAAGAGACTTATTTCGTGAGTTTGGGATCTTATAGTGATTCCCGATATAGTGGGATTGCTAAGTATATGTTCTGTCAGGGGTTCCATCATGAGATTAAAAACTAGGGGAGACAAGGGGCATCCTTGCCTCATGCCATTTGTGATATGGAAGGGCTTAGATAGAAGGTTAGAGGAGTAGACTCGTGTGGATGGGTTGGAGTATAAGGCGAGTATAGATCTAAGTATGTGCCCCTTAAAGCCAAACCTCTCCAGAACTGAGGAGAGGTTAGACCAGTTAACCCTATCGAACGCCTTCTCTGCTTCTAAGAATAAGAGCAGAGAAGGTGTTCCAGTTGTTTTTGTGTGATGTACGATATTTATTATGCGTCTCGAGGCATCAGATGTTTGGGGACCCTTGGTGAAGCCAGTTTGGTCATTGTGGACCAGAGAGGGTAGAATATCTAAAAGTCTGTTTGCGATTAGCTTAGCATAAATTTTCACATCAATGTTTAGGAGAGATATTGGGCAAAAGTTTTGAGGAACTGTGGGTTCCTTTCCTGGTTTGGGTAGGGTTATGATAAGAGCAGATAACATTTCGTCTGGAAACTTAGAGGAGGTTGCAGCATGGTTGAATACGTTGCAGAGATAAGGAGCTAAAGTAGTTTTAAACGTTTTAAAGTATTCCCCTGAGTATCCATCAGGCCCTGGATATTTTGTCAATCACTGTTTGTACTTCAAATGTTGTAAAGGGCTTGTTAAGGTCCGATAATTGCTCAGGCGTAAGAGAGGGCAGGTGGACGTGGTTCAGAAAGGTTTGTATATCTCGTTCAGGGTAGGTTGGTGTGTGTCTCCATCATTTTTCAGTTATATAATTCACTGTAATAGGAACTAAATGTATCGGCAATCGCTTGTGGGTTGATATGTTTGTCATGGACAGTAGGGTAGGTCAGGTGTGCTATTATAGATTTTAGTCTATGCCCTTTGATATACATTGGGACATGGCCTTACCAGCCTTATTGTTAGAAGCAAAAGATTTAGCTTTTAACTTTCTAAGATTTTGTTCATACCCCTCCAATAGTAGTGTTCTCAGATCGTTTCTCAATTTAAATAATTGGGATTGTAGGGTGAGGGACAGGTTGGTTTTGTTTAGTAGATCTTTCGAGGTTATCTTAGCTGTCAATTCATACAGTCTCTGCAACCTCCTCCGTTTCCATTTGGCACCCAATTGTATGAAAAAAACTCTCATATATGATTTGTGGGCGCACCACAGCACCGCCAGGTCGGACACTGAGTCAGAGTTAGTATGGAAGAATTCCGTTAGGTGTTCGGAAAGGAACGACGTGTTATAAGCATGTTGCAGTAAAGAGTTGTTCACTCTCCACACAAAGGCTTTGCGTTTTGGTTTTTAATTTGAATACTTACAGGAGCGTGGTCCGACCAGGTGATGGTGTGGATTTTAGACGCACTTATATTTTGCAACAACCATTTATCAGACAGAAACAGATCTATGGATGTGTAAGTGTTGTGACGCGAGGAAAGGAACGTGTAGTCCCTCTCAGTCGCATGACAACACCTCCACACGTCATGCAAATCATGCAAATTCAAAAAGAAAGTCAAATGTGAGGCGAAACGCTTGGGACCAGAGGATGAGTCCATGTCGTAGTCTGGTACTAGGTTAAAGTCACCACAGATAAGAAGATGGCCTTGTTTAACTTTCAGAATTTCTTTCATTACACCCTTGAGAAAACAAATCTGTTTAGTGTTCGGGGCATAGACGTTCATGATGGTATATTGAACGTTTTCTACAGTACATACTAAAATTATAAAGCTACCTTCAGGATCTACAATGCAATTGTGAAGTTGAAAGGCAAAAGCATCTCGGATTGCAATCATGACCCCACGTTGCTTATTTGTGTAGCAGGAAGTAAACACATGAGGGAAGGACTTGTGTTGACATCTGGGAGTGGCATTTAAGGCAAAATGCGTTTCTTGAGTGCATAATATATGGCTTACGTGAGATATTGCGGTTTTCTACAAGGAAGCCCGTTTGATCGGGGGGTTGAGGCCTTTTGTGTTCAGTGAGAGTACGTTGATGGCCATTGTGAAAGTCAGAATAGGTGTGGTGTAGTGGAACACTCACTGTTTAGACGGAATCGTGGAGGTCTCCGGGTAGTTTTCTGCGGTTAGATGACAGAATAGTAGTATCTGGAAACAACGGTCGACCTGGAGCTGGCCGAAATGAACAAAACTATGCAGTGCTGATGAGAAAAAAGACAGTTAATAGAGCACAGTTACTTTGCACTGGTACCCAGTGGTCCTTTTCAACTGGATAGAATGAGACCTAGACGTCTCAAAAAGTCATAAACACTGTACCCACCGCCGTGAGCACCCAATGAGGTGAAGGCCAGTGGAGTTCCAATAAACAGAAAACAAAACAAGTAAAAAAAAAAAATACTAAACCGTAACAAAAAGGGTCAGTAAGGAATTCCTGGTATACTGACTCAAATAGGGGAAAGTTCCAAACAGCTACATGTAGGTAGGACAGAGAACAGGGGACATATGTCGCTGAAAACAAAGATGTTGAAGAGGCACTCAGTTCCTTCCCTGAGAGGGAAGAATTTGGCACTGCTTGCCTCGTGGGCGGTGTGCTAAGGGAGCATTTTGTTCTTCGGGTGAAAGCTCCAGTATAATACCCCATGAGTGGAGAAGTTGTAGCCCATCTCTCGGAGTGGAGATGACAGTAGTTGTGCCATTGTTGGTGATCACTAACGTGGTAGGATGCCTCCACTTGTATGGAATTTTGTGGTTGTTAAGGGCCTTCGTTACGGTTTTCATATGTCTCCTCATGTTCAAAGTGAATTGAGAGAGGTCTGCATATAAGTGGATCCCATTATATGGGGCTGGGAGCTCAGGGGTTAATCTTGCCTTTGCCAGCAATTTCTCTTTGAGTGGAAAGAAATGGATTTTCATAAGCACATCTCTAGGGATAGATGCTTTCAGGTGTTTAGGTTTAGGAATGCGATGTATGCGATCTATGTTCTTTTTGCGACACCTCAAGGAGCAATTTAGCAATCATTTTACCGGCAAACTTTTGCAGTTCAGCAAGCAGAATCAACTCAGGGACCCCTCGTATTTTAACATTGTTTCTTCTCGATCGGTCCTCGAGATCTGCCAGCTTAGCCTTAATCCAATCAGTTTCCTCCGATTGATCCCTGCAGGCATCTATGATATCGTTCACAGTAGTGGTACAGTTATTCATTTTACTTTCCATGTGTTGCACTCTAACCCCTATGTTGTTCAGCTCTGAGGTAAAACCTTTAAACATCACAGAGAAGTTGAGCATGAGGGAGGATTGAAGTGACAGTAACATGTCCTTCATTGTGGTGTCCAGAACTGGCTGGCCAGATGTGAGGAAAAGTGCTATGGAGGATGCGATATTAAGGCCTACCTGATCCTGTGGCGTGGAAGGCGCCTCAGCATATGGGGCCTGTAGTGATAGATCCAGCCTCATCCGTGCTTTCGCCGGGCTAAGCGACGTGGGGGTGTGAGGCGATCGGTCTCCTCCATTAGGGGTATCGTTTTCAGCTCCCCAGGTATCTGGAATTGCGTCCGGTAAGTCCGTGTAGGATGATGAGGCTGGCAGGGAATGCACGCCAGTGCCATCTTGCTTTGTCTGTTCTCCCGCCGGCATTATGAAGAAGTCTGTCAGTTTCTTCGGGGATCTCTCCTCCTTTCGTTTGCGGGACTGTATCGGGTGTATGTCCCAAGGAGGAGGAGGTGTACAGGGCACAGGGTGCTCGGTGGTGTACTGGTAAGTTGCTGATTCCCCCATTCTCTGTCAGAGCTGCAGGCTCAAGCGTCCATCTCTGTCACGCGCAAGCCACGCCCCCAGCTAAGCTGAATCTTGATATTTTTTTTACTCCATTGTAACAGTTCCCCCTACAGTTAGAAACACCTTCCAGGGAACACATTTAACTCCTTTATCGCCCCCTAATGTTAACCCCTTTCCTTTCAGTGTCATTTATACAGCAAAATTCACAGCAAATTCACAGGCTAAAAAACGCTGATCACTGCCATTACTAGTAAAAAAATAATAATAATAAAAATGCCAAAAGCACAATCCCCTATTTTGTAGATGCTATTACTTTTGCGCAAACTAATCAATATACGCTTATTGGGAAAAAAGCCCTGGTCCGGAGCTGAAGTGGTTAACAAATTTTGTTTACGATTTCTACCCTTTGTTATTCTGAAGAAATAGCTGTTTGTTTGTTTGTGTCCATGTGCAAAATGAATGTGAATGGAAGTGATTTTACAATCATCGATCAGCTGCTGCACCTGCAGGGTTCTAATGAGGAAAGTGGAAGGGTCTGCATCCCTTTAGATGTGACTTCCCTTAGAGAGTATTTTACCAAAAATGAAATTTTTGTTACAGGGGATGCCCACAATCTGAATTGTATCTTAGTGCAGACTTCTGGGAAAATCAGTAATCAATTACACAAGCAGGAAATTACATTTCTGAATTGCGTTCTGTACACCATCTGTGTCAGAACGCCTCCAGGTAGACATATTGCATTTTACAGAAAATTACAGCACTGTGAATTGAAAAGGAAAGTAAAATTTTTAATAAACATTCAATTGCAATATGATTAGTGTAGCAATTGCATATGCTGTATTATTATTTTTTTATTTGCTATTTTTTTTTTTTAAAGTGGAGTCACCCTCTACATTTTTTTTTTTTTTTTTGTGAGAGACTGATTACTGAATTTACACATGCAGATGGCAGGAAAGCTACTTTCTGGGAAGGCTTACCAATGTTAAAATAGACACATGGTAGCTGTGACAGAACCCACTGTCACTGTATGTCTTGGAAAGGATTGTGGGCGTGCCTCCTACCGACAGACTATGGCCCGGAAAGATACTGGAGACCTGAAGCTGGCATTATTGTGATGTAATGTAATGTTACAGCCCTACACCCCCCACCCCCCCCCTCTTGTTGCTGGACACATAGACAATGGAGAGTGGACTGCAGACGTCTCTCCGCAGGGGGTGTGTATTGAGAAGCTAGGCTGCCTGTTTACCATAATCTCATTAGGTATCTGTACACTGTTTCAATGTCCAAAGGCTAAGACAAGGCTAAGGGGAGTGTCCCTAACTGTGTGTAAAACTGTATAGTTTGGATTTTAATAAACAGTTAAGCTCTGGTTGTGTAACCCTCAACATGTGTGGATTGTCTCGTGATTGAGGGGTTAAGGGCTGGTTATGGCGAATCGCCAGGCTGCGGGTGCGTTTGGAGGACAGGAGACACAGGTCTGGCGGATGTGCCCACCTGGGGTGTCTGAGATCCGTCACAGTAGCTACATAACATAAATTTACAACTGTGAGGTGAGTCACCAAGGTCTCTTTTACATGGGCACCTAGGAGGGGGTAACGCCTAAAAACAGGCAGCTGAGCCATAGCTTTACCATCCTCTTGAATTCTAACATTACAGCCTCACAGGGCTATACACATGACGTAGCCATGATGCTTTGCTTCGTGGCCACAGCATTTTTAGCTGGGGATGCAGAGTTTGACATGTGTCACTTGCTGTCAAACTTGACCATTAGAACCCTGTACACACGCTCAGTTTTCACGGCGGTAAAAAGTCAGCTGAGAAAACAGAGGGGAAAGCCAAGAACCCAGGCAGGAAAACTGACATGGAGCTTTGGCTGGGAATCCCGCCCGTGTGTATGCTACATTGGCACTGCCTCGCAGTCTTTCCCTTAGGTAAGTAGTAGATCTGGCGAAAATAAAAATGCTGGGAATCCCGACGGGAAAATAGAGAGCAGGTTCTGTAGTTTCCCGATGGGATTCCCGGCTGTTTTCCCGACTGGAAAACTGCGAGAAAGCATACACACATCTGGTTTTCCCGGCCAAAAGCACTCCTGGCAGTTTTCTGCTGGGAAAACCGGTCGTGTGTATGAGGCTTTAAGAGTCAGTCCTGCAGTGTAGTGATCCTCTGTGAATGTGTTCAGAGGGTGGTAAGCATTACCACCAGTGTGAAAGAGCACTAACAATCTGTAAGAAACTGCCCAAACTCTTATGCCCAGTACACACGATCAGTTTTCCCAGCAGTAAATAGTCAGCTGGGAAAACCGAGGGGAAAACCTGAGAACCTGCTTGGTAAATCTTTCCTCCTAAACACGATTGGGTTTCCCGACAGGAAAACTGCCATGAGAGCTTTGGTTGGGAAACCCGGCCGCATGTATGCTCCACTGCAGTCTCTATCCATAGGAAAACTGATGGCCTAAAAGCCGCTGGGAATCCCGGCGGGAATAAAGAGAGCTGGATGGACTTGTGTCTTTTTTCAACCTGACTAAATATGTAACTATGTGTAGCACCCTGTTCCTAAAGAATAGGGACTATGTTGTAAATTGTGTTTGGCTGAGCTGTACACAGCTCAGATTGATTGTACAAAGTTTAATTAGCTTCTGGTTGTGTTGTGTATTTCTCAGTGTTGCCAGTAGGTATTACTGGTACCTCAGGCCAGGATTAGAAATACAGCAAGCTGAACTGTGTTGAATATTCTTTTTCCAGAAACAGCCCAGTAGGAGGTTCTTGGCCGCTGCGCAATCTGGGAGAGGGTATTTAATAGGCAGACGCCATGTTCTAGCTCTCTCTGACCCCGGGGCTTGCTGACCTGAGGCTGTGCTCATGTTCTCTCTCTGTCCTCTGGGCCTGCTGACCCTAAGCTGTGTTGCTGCAAATTCTGCAAGTAGGCCCAGAAGCCTGTCTGGGGCCTACTAATCTGGTGGTGGTCCTGGGCTGTCTTGCGTGAAAGAAGCCAATCCAAGCTGGGGAGATCCAGGAGAGGAATAACAAACGAAAACAAAAGTCTCCTGCGCTCCGGTATTTTTTTGAAAGGTGCTATGAGTTGAGTTCATTTAGACGATAGATTCCAGAGTCTTGCAGCCCTCCTCAGAATCGTGGGAATTCATAAGACTAAGGAAAAAGAAAAAGATGGAGGGCGCATCGACCTTGTGTGATACCGCTAAATTAATTTTTATTAAAATATTAAAATCAATCATTATACTCACAATGTGGAGTTAAAATCAGGCTTAAAAGGACAGTACAGCAGAAATCCAGCAACATCAGCAGAGCTTGATAATCACGTGAATCTAAAGTCGATGTTTAGGGCTGACGCGCTTCAGGGGCGTACCCCTTTCCTCAGAGCTTGGTGGCCCATTTCACAGAGAGAGCCCTAAACATCGACTTTAGATTCAAGTGATTATCAAGCTCTGCTGATGTTGCTGGATTTCTGCTGTACTGTCCTTTTAAGCCTGATTTTAACTCCACATTGTGAGTTTAATGATTGATTTTAATATTTTAATAAAAATTAATTTAACGGTATCACACTAGGTCGGTGCGCCCTCCATCTTTTTCTTTTTCTTTTTCTGAGATCCAGGAGAGGACTCTTTGCTGGAGAGAGCCAGGATGAAGGCTGGTCTCTCAGGAAGGGCCGGTGTGTTGTCATTTTCTGCTCCCCATCACAGACTGGTCCGGAAGTGCTGGGCGGCCATCTGCGCATGCGCTATGCGTTCCAAACACATCTGCGATGCGTTCCAAAGCCTTTACGACAGTGCACACCAGCGAAGCCATCGTTCGGCATCCAGGCTTTTTCCTTAACATCCCCGTGGATTGGAGGATGTTAAAAAAGAGCCAGGAGGCCGAGCGAGCGCAGCAAGCCGTCCGAGCGAAGCGAGGACGTGAGGCCGACTGGCCACTTTCCCCTAAGTCCACGTCGCTCTGAATGACGGCTTCGCTGGTGTGCAGTGTCGTAAAGCCATTGGAACGCATCGCAGATGCGTTTGGAACGCATCGCGCATGCGCAGTTGGCCGACGCAGCACTTCCTGAGCACTCTGTGATGGGGGAGCCGAATATGACACGTCACCTGCTGACTCGGTTGGAGGATGCACCTAAGCTAATATACCCTCACAGTACTGCCTGGTCTGCCTAAAGGTTCTGGTACTATGAAGCTGCTCTACAATTAAGGCCGCGTACACACGAGGGGACAGATTTGTTCAAATGTGTCGGCCCGACCGTTTCCAGCCGACGCAGCAAATCTGTCTGTTGGTCTGCTGTGCGTACACACGAGCGGATAGAAATCTCCCCGGACCAGAACGCGTGCACGTAAACCACGTACGACGTCACTATAAAGGGGAAGACCAAAGCTTACGGCGCCGCCCTCTGTTCCTCTTTTGCTAGTAACGTGTTAGCAAAGGTTTGGTTAGAGCCGATTCGCGCTTTTCGGTCTCCGCGCTTTACAGGTCGTATTCTCTGGTTCAGTGTGTGCTTGTGGGTGCGTATTTGGCAGTCAGTGCTGGCTGTCAGGTCGTTTCTGCTTTGCAGTGGCGTTCTGTCCGCGGGTATCTGTTTGTCGAGCGTATTTTGCAGGTCTTGCTGGATTAGGGGTGCTTTCTGTGAGTGTGTTCTTGACTGACCAGCCGGCCGGTTTGAAGCCATTATGGAGCAGCAGCGTAACTTTGCTAGAGTTCGTGCTGGATATGGGCTTGCTTCTGGATGTTATAATTATTCCAGACCTTTGGCCAGGAACAGGGGGAGGAGGAGTTCCTGGGCCAAGAATTGGTTGCGCCAGCGTGACCGATTCTCTCATATGCCTCTGCTTAGGGAAATCCAGGAGAATAATCCTGATGACTTCAGGAACTTTCTCCGTATGACGGACCCCGTTTTCAACCGTCTGCTGGATCTTCTGTCCCCCTATATCACGAGGCAGGACACTGTGATGCGCCAAGCGATCACGGGCCGAGCAGAGGCTTATTGCCACGTTGCGGTACCTGGCGACTGGGAGGAGCCTGCAGGACCTCAAGTTCTCAACAGGCATCTCTCCCCAGGCGCTTGGGATCATCATACCGGAGACGTGTTCTGCTGTCATACAAGTCATGCAGGAGGAGTATCTGAAGGTAAGTTTCCTCTTTTCTGAAGCTCACATTCTCTGTCTTTATAAATGGTATTTTTTTTTTTGGTTTGGCATTTGTTCCCTATAATGACCATGCTTTTTCCATGCTGAGTGTTGAATGTTGCCTTTTCTCCCCATGCATGCATGTTGTTAAGCTTTCCATGTTCTTTTTGTTGGCCTACCTACATATTTTTTCCTTGCATGACTATTAACCTGTCCAGCATGCTATCCTAGGGACAAACACACCTAGCCTTTTTTTTTTTGTTGTGTGTGGCATATTTGTCTTTGCTGCATTGTAGTTCAACCCCAACCCCCCCTAAAATGTTGCCCCATCAGAGGGGTGGGGAGTGTGATAATAAGTGGGATTTTTTAGTGGCCACAACTCCACCCCAATAATAAGATAAAATTGTTAATACTGTGTGATGGTGCACAAGTATGGTTTTTGTATTGTGTTTGCAATGTTTATGTGCCTAAGTACTATTTTTTTTTTTTTTTTTGTCCCCACAGTTTCCCTCCACGCCACAGGAATGGCAGACTGTGGCTTCCCAATTTGCCGTGCGTTGTGATTTTCCGAACTGCGGAGGAGCAATAGATGGGAAACACGTCCGCATAGTGCCACCACCCCGTTCGGGGTCCTACTATTTTAACTACAAAGGTTTTCATAGTATCGTGTTGATGGCGGTGGTGTCGGCACAGTACGAATTTTTGTATGTGGACGTGGGGAAGAACGGCCGGCTGTCTGATGGGGGAGTGTTCGCGCGGACTGAATTTTACAACCGTCTACAAACTGGTGGTCTTGAACTGCCACCGGATGAAGACAATGTGGAAGGACTTCCGTTTGTTTTTTTAGCGGACGAAGCTTTCGGGCTTGGACCTCACCTCATGCGGCCTTTTCCCCAGAGGACTCTTACCCCCGGAGAGGAGGGTGTTCAATTTTAGGCTAGCCAGGGCCCGGAGGGTAGTCGAGAATGCCTTTGGGATACTCGCCAGCCGGTTCCGCCTGTTCCTGACAGCGATAAATATGGCGGAATATAAATTGAACCATATTGTTTTTGCCTGTTGCATATTGCATAATTTTTTACGCAGGCATTCCCAGACGTACCTACCCAACATCGGTGCTGAGGCAGGACTACCCTCAGATACCCTTCCTGGGCTGGACACTGGTCGCGCTGGCTCGGCCACCCAATCTGCTCGTGAGGTACGCGACAAATATGTTGAGTACTTCATGGGCCGGGGGGCCATAGCTATGCCAGATCATATTTCTTTCTAATTCGGCCCCCAAAAGAAAGAAATATTACAAAATATAATAAATAATTTGACCATTGGACTCTATATACAGTTGTTTGTCATTATTGCTTTTTCTATTTATCTCTGTCTTCTTGGTTCTGAAACTAGTGCACTTCTAGTGCCAAATGTAGTTGTCATGTTTTAGTAAATAACCACAATTGGACATTACAGGCATACCCCACTTTTAAGTCCACAATAGAAGGGTCACTTCTGCACACAAACCAATGAGATACCAGCATTTATAAAATCTGGCTTAACTGAACAAGCTTGTGTTGGAAGAATAATTTTTGTTTACGCAGAAGTGAGGCTGATATTGTGATTTGCAGCGGTAAGAACTAAACGCTAGTGTGTACTTAAAACCGGGTTTATGGCTGTAGTTACAAGTCACTCATCTACAAACTGGGTATTGAGCATATATAAACAACAAGCCACTCATGTTAGCGTACAAAATTTTTTATCATAAATTTTTGGGTTTGCCACCATGTAACATTTTTGGAGTAAAAACTTTTTTTTTTTTTTTTTTTTTAATTAAAAAATATGGATTATACCAAACATTTTTTTTAGAAAAAATATAAAAGATTTTTCAAAACCAATAAAAATACTAAGTACAACAAGGTCATTACTACAACAGTCTCCCAATGTCACCCCGGAACACAACAAACTTGGAAGATGCACACATTCTTGTGTGTGAGTGAGAGGGCCCAAAAATGAGGATTATATCAAATGTCCACATGTGCTATCTGGCATCATGGGTGATCAATGCATGTGTTTTGTGGGTGCAAACCCTTCCCTCTTACCTGCTTGAGAAGGGAGGAAGGGGGTGTACCCACAAAGCAAAGACAATCCATAACCTGTGATGGCAGATAGCACATGTGGACACACTGTGTGTGCATCTTTAGATTTTTCAAAAACTTTTTTTTTTGTTTGCAAGACGGATGGGTGATGGGGGGGGGGCCGGGCAGGGGGATTTAGTCTTTGATACGGCCCATCATATCAATAATATTTTTGTAATTTTGTTCAATTACAACCATTGTTTGCCTCATATTATCCATCTCTGTGCTACACTCCATAATTTGTTGGATGACAATTTGTGCACTTGCACGTGAAAAAGGTGGACTACTGGATGTGCTTGCAGCATCTTCATCCCCTATAACAAAATAAAATAAAAATACATTAGTAATGTGCAGGCCTATCTACATCTCTTTCTCCCTGTGTGAAGCTGCGGTGACACTGACCTGTTGTGCTACTAATCTCCACCTCTCCATCATCCACAACTTCGCCTTCTTCCACAATCAATCCTTCTTCAATAACTCCTCCTTCTTCAATAACTCCTCCTTCTTCAATAACTCCTCCTTCTTCAATAACTCCTCCTTCTTCAATAACTCCTCCTTCTTCTACAACAACTCCTTCAATAACTACTCCTTCTTCTTCACCAACTCCTTCTTCTTCACCAACTCCTTCTTCTACAACAACTCCTTCAATAACTACTCCTTCTTCTTCACCAACTCCTTCTTCTTCACCAACTCCTTCTTCTTCACCAACTCCTTCTTCTTCACCAACTCCTTCTTCTTCACCAACTCCTTCTTCTTCACTAAATACTCCTTCCACATTTGCGTCTTCCTCATCTCTCCCTTCCACCACTCCTTCTTCTACCTGGTCCTCCTCCTCCACATGGCTAGATTTTTTCTTATGAGAGAGTTTGGGCCTCCTTGCGTCCTCCAATTTCTGTCCTGTTCTTTCCCCTAGAAATATCCGAAAACAAAAGGTATACTTATCAGCACACAGATATTTGAGGAGGGCATTAATAAATCATAATCATTGTGTCAAAGTGTGTTATAAACTTTGGATTATTGTCTTCCGCCACCAAACATTAACCTTTGTTTTTCGAATGACTTCTCCCAAGCTGTGATAATGACCCTTTTTATTGAAGGGACACACATGGAAGCAGGGCCGGACTGACAACTCATGGGTCCCCCGGGCAATAGAATATTAGGGGCCCCCAGGCTTACAAATGCCCACTAAGCCAGGTGGCAGTATAGAGGCGGGGCAGCTACAATCTCAGTCAGTAGTTTCACATCAAAAGCATGTAGGCTTTGGACATATCAGGGACAGATGAGCTAAATTAGCAGATTTTTACATACTGTCCCTGGTTGAAAAGAGCCTGGCATCTCTGATGGGGCCCCCTAGGGGCATGGGGCCCTCGGCCAGTGTCCGATTTCCTCAGTGGTCAGTCTGCCCCTGCATGGATGCCCCTCCCTAAAAATTAGGTGTCACAGACTGTTAAAAATGAATCTCATTATGGGGGAGACACAGGTGCTCTTGAGTCCAGATGTGAATCCAGCTGCTTATTATCACTGTGTGAATGTGAATGAATCCTGTTTGTTTTTTCACATTCAAATCATTTATGAAATCTACAGTAGGTGACTGGGATATTGTGTCAATCTCGCTCCCTTTCTCGGCGAGATTGACCACCTACGAGCCCCATCGCGGGAGCCAGCGCCGAGCTGGCTTGCCGCGATGGAGAGCGAGCACGTCATAGAAGCGACGGGGATCCGACGCGGATTCCCGCCAATTCTACACGTGGGCGGAGTTTGTTATGAATCCTGAAGGAGAAATCCCCGCCGGATTTTTAAAGAAAAATCCGGCATGGGTTCCCCCCTCAGGAGCATAACGGGCCCTTAGGTCGGTTACGGGTTGTAAGGAGACCCCCCTACGCCGAAAAAACGGCGTGGGGGTCCCCCCACAATCCATAACAGACCCGTATCCAAAGCACGCCGGCCGGCCGGTCAGGAAGGGAGTGGGGGCGAGCGAGCGCCCCCCCCCTCCTGAGCCGTACCGGGCAGCATGCCCTCAACATGGGGGGGTCAGGTGCTCTGGGGTAGGGGGCGCACTGCGGCCCCCCACCCCAGAGCACCCTGTCCCCATGTTGATGAGGACAGGGCCCCTTCCCGACAACCCTGGCCGTTGGTTGTCGGGGTATGCGGGCGGGAGGCTTATCGGAATCTGGAAGCCCCCTTTAATAAGGGGGCCCCCAGATACCGGCCCCCCACCCTAAGTGAATGAGTATGGGGTACATTGTACCCCTACCCATTCACCTGCAAAACAAAAGTTTAAACACAAATAAAACACACAGGGTATTGAAATATTTTATTAGTTGGCCGCCGGGGGGGGGTGTGTATGATCGCTTTTAGAAAAGCGCCCCCCTCCGGCGGGCTTCTGTGGGGGGGTGGGTGCCGCCGTCTGGTTCTTTTCCGCCGCCGGGGGGGGCGCTTTGATAAAAGCGCCCACCACCCGGCGGGCTTCTTTCGACGTCTTCGGCGGCTGGGGGGTCTTCTCCCACTCTCCGGGGTCTTCTCCCACTCTCCGGGGTCTTCTCCCGCTCTCGGGGGTCTTCTCCGCTGTCCGGGGGTCTTCTCCGCTGTCCGGGGGTCTTCTTCTTCTTCAGGACTCGCCGCCGCTATCTTCGTGTGTTAGCTCAATTACTAGCGGCGGCGGTCCCCTCTTCTGCGACGTCGGCGTCTTCTTCTTCTTCTTCTTCTGCTGCTGTCCAGATGTTGACGCGACGCTTCCTCCCGCTGTTATGCCCGGCGCGCGGCTCGCAGCGAAATATATAGGCCTGTCTTGTGACGTCGCAGTCCCATCATGCTCCGGTAGGTACCACGTGATACCTACCGGAGCATGATGGGACTGCGACGTCACAAGACAGGCCTATATATTTCGCTGCGAGCCGCGCGCCGGGCATAACAGCGGGAGGAAGCGTCGCGTCAACATCTGGACAGCAGCAGAAGAAGAAGAAGAAGAAGAAGACGCCGACGTCGCAGAAGAGGGGACCGCCGCCGCTAGTAATTGAGCTAACACACGAAGATAGCGGCGGCGAGTCCTGAAGAAGAAGAAGACCCCCGGAGAGCGGAGAAGACCCCCGGAGAGCGGGAGAAGACCCCGGAGAGTGGGAGAAGACCCCCCAGCCGCCGAAGACGTCGAAAGAAGCCCGCCGGGTGGTGGGCGCTTTTATCAAAGCGCCCCCCCCGGCGGCGGAAAAGAACCAGACGGCGGCACCCACCCCCCCACAGAAGCCCGCCGGAGGGGGCGCTTTTCTAAAAGCGATCATACACACCCCCCCCCGGCGGCCAACTAATAAAATATTTCAATACCCTGTGTGTTTTATTTGTGTTTAAACTTTTGTTTTGCAGGTGAATGGGTAGGGGTACAATGTACCCCATACTCATTCACTTAGGGTGGGGGGCCGGTATCTGGGGGCCCCCTTATTAAAGGGGGCTTCCAGATTCCGATAAGCCTCCCGCCCGCATACCCCGACAACCAACGGCCAGGGTTGTCGGGAAGGGGCCCTGTCCTCATCAACATGGGGACAGGGTGCTCTGGGGTGGGGGGCCGCAGTGCGCCCCCTACCCCAGAGCACCTGACCCCCCCATGTTGAGGGCATGCTGCCCGGTACGGCTCAGGAGGGGGGGGGGCGCTCGCTCGCCCCCACTCCCTTCCTGACCGGCCGGCCGGCGTGCTTTGGATACGGGTCTGTTATGGATTGTGGGGGGACCCCCACGCCGTTTTTTCGGCGTAGGGGGGTCTCCTTACAACCCGTAACCGACCTAAGGGCCCGTTATGCTCCTGAGGGGGGAACCCATGCCGGATTTTTCTTTAAAAATCCGGCGGGGATTTCTCCTTCAGGATTCATAACAAACTCCGCCCACGTGTAGAATTGGCGGGAATCCGCGTCGGATCCCCGTCGCTTCTATGACGTGCTCGCTGGAATGTATTTTTACTATTCCAGCGAGTGCGAGATGTCGGCAGCCTGTCGCCGAGATTCAGCGCGATGCTGGCGTGCTGAAAACACATTCTCGGCGGCAGGCACTGTACATAATTTTATCCAAAATGTGTAATAACTTTTCTCTATAAATGCCAAATAGCCATGTCCTGGTGTGCTGTTCCTTAGGACATAGTATGTGGATGAAACGAGATGATTGAACGATGTTTCTAAAGAACGATCGTGCATAACTTCTTATTTGGTGTGTGTGTGTTTTTTTTCATATTACAGGAAATATCCAAAAATAATTATTCCAAAGTACAACCATTCCAACAAGGCACATGCATAAATATACATATCAAACAATGATATCACACAATTGCAAACCCCCCCCCCCCCCCACAAAAATAATACCTACTTTTATCCAGGATTTTCTTTATCTTCCGAAACTGGTGTGGCTCACGCAACTTCAAATCGGACCAGCGCTTGCGTAGCTGCTCTTTGGACCTGCTCACCCCAAAGATCTCAGTAAGCCTCTTCGCCACCTTGTCCATAATTTTGGCCTTACGGCGGTTCGGGGTGCTGTATGGGCCATAATCCCCATCATAATCCTTCCTGCGCAGGATGTGTACCATCTCCACCATCTCCTCCAAACTCATATTTGTGGCCTTGTACCGTTTGCTCCTTGAGCGTGACGTTCCTGGTTGTGTCCCTTCCTGATCCTTATGAGCGGGTAATGGTCGCTCGTGGGACATGGCCATCTTTTCGTTTCCCACTGATAAGGGGCGTGGAAAAGAGGAAAAGTTCCGTCATGGGCGTGGACGAAGGCGGCGTTTCACGCATGCGCGGATGAATACATCGTGTTTACGCGGAGCTTACGCGCGCGTTAAAACGATGACATACACATATGCCGGTAACTTGCAATATGAGGCCCTGGATGTTGAAATGGGGGGGTTAAAAACGGGCGGAGACATTGCGAACGAAGAGGGCGGCGGTATAGCTTTGCGCGGCCTATATAAGGAGATCGACGTGATTACGTCGGTTACGCGGAGATTACTCGAGCGTACGCGAGGAGCTACAGACACGAAGGTAAATTACAACATGGGATCAGCAGAGGCGTCTCAACTTTTAAACCCCATGTGGGGGTGGGGGTTTGGAATGTTGTTAGGAGCGTTTGCGCTATTTAGCTAGCTTGGGGCCACCAATGCAAGTTTTGGACAAAAATGATTGAACACATCACTACATATATATATGACAATGCTCTACCTCTTTATTTTTGTCTTGTGGATTCACATCATGCATGTATTGTTCTGTAGTGTTTTGACAGAGGTAATTAGGTTGTGTATTAGCTCCTCAATGCTGTGTGAGGTGCATGATATCTACACAATAACTAGTGGCTTCATTTTTGGAAAAAGAAAAAAATTGTGGATGATTAAAGAGATGGCATGTATTTATTTTCATGTTACCAAAGGGTCTGCATGTTCCAAAAATGAATTGCACAACAATGGAGTGGAGCTGGCCAGCATTGTATCAGCAGGACACATTGGGGGTTATTTACTAAAGGGAAATCCAGTTTGCACTGCAAGTGCACTTGGAAGGGCATTCTCCATAGATGTGGAGGGGAAGATCTGAAATGAAGGGAAGCTCTGCTTATTTTCTCAACCAATCAGGTGGAGGCTAAAATTGAATATATATTGTTTCTTGCATGTCCCCTTCGGGGCTACAGCGATTGCATTTCCAAGTGCACTTTCAGGCAGTGTACTTTCAAGTGCTTTTGCAGTGCTAAAGTGATTTTTTCTTTAGTAAATAACCCCCAATGTGTTTGTATACTAGTTCCACAATGATTGTACACATACATATTCAGAAAATGATAAATCTGAGCCATTTTTCTTGTGGGTTTTAATTAATTTTTATTTGTATATTCTAGAGCATTAATCTGAACATATAAAAAAAAAAAAAAAGATGGACCAGTTGGCTATCCAAGACAACACTCTTAAATTAATCGAATGTTATCGCGAAAAGCCTAATCTATGGGATACCAGGCACCCAGGCTACCCAAACAAAAATCTCCGAGCAGACACTCTACAAGAGATAGCAACCTACATGCAGACGTGGGTTCCATCCTGCACAGCAAACATGGTGAAGGATAAAATGAGCAATCTCAGGAGCACCTATCGTAAGGTATATAAATTTATAAGGTATTAAAATTCTAACGTTTGGACCAACAAAAAAAGGCGTGTGCAAAAAACTAGGGATCTCAGGGATGCCAACTGAGGGGTCTGAAGGACAGGCAGGTCTATTTAAATTAAGAAAACAAAAAGAGTCTAGAGCCAAATAATGTGTGTGTGTGCTTGATTGAGCTAAATATTACAACATGTCCCTTTTTTTGATACAGGAAGAGGCCAGTCAGGAGGTGGCAGCTCCTCAGGACCATGTCAGCCAGGGGGAAGGGGTGAGTGGCAGCCAGGAGGAGGCTGGGCCGAGTGGAAGTCAGCATGTCCCCAGGCTCAGCACCATAAGCCAGGTCCCTCCCCTCCAGATGAGGCGACCAGGCCAAAAGAGGCGGATGAGGGAGATGGAGGAGGAGAGCCTCAAAATGATGAGGGAGGCTGCTGAAATAATGCGGGCCCCCCTCAACCCCACAGAAGCCTTCAGTGCCTCTGTGGCTCATGAACTGAGCCGAGCGGAGGAGGATCAAAGGGACCTGGCTAAGGACTTAATAAATAAGGTCATCTTTTGGATGCACAGGGGCATGCTGACCCGGGACACAGACCTCAGTGACCCAGCCCAGCCTGCTCCCCATCTTTTGCCTCCTGCTGCCACATCATCAGCACCTGCAAGGGGCCATGGATGGGCCCGTGGACGTTTCGCTGCAAGGCAGCCAGGAAGGAAGGCTGGAAGTAAGAAGAGAAGGTGATTACCTGCCTTCCAGTTCATTATTCTAAAATGTGAGCTTGTTGGAGTACCACAGCTTGGGTTTCTTTGCTAATTTGCTGCTGATTCAGATTTGATTTGTTTTGTGTCTCCTGAGATTGTTCATTTTATCCTTCATCATGTTTTGTGGAATGCACAAGTCTGCATGTAGGTTGCTATCTGATCAAGTGGTGCAGATCATGTTTATTTTAATTTTTTTTCTTGCCAAAATAAATGGCTTTTTGAATTTACGTTAAAACCTTGTCTATTGTGTTTTCTACTGTGGTGATTATGCCCCAAACCTACTAAAACTACAAGGTGGAATTTTGGAAGGACACAAACTCCTGGGTGGGGGGGTAGGTTTGGAGTGACAACTTGGTAACCCATGGAAAAAAAAGCAACAAAAACAACAAAAAAATGCATTGAAAAAAAGGAAAAAACAAAATAAAATAAAAATGCATTGAAAAAAATGATCTAACAAAATAAAATAAAAATGCATTGAAAAAAAGGTACAAAACATCCAAAAAAAATGCATTGAAAAAAATGATCAAACAAAATAAAATAAAAATGCATTGAAAAAAAGGTACAAAACATCCAAAAAAATGCATTGAAAAAAATGATCAAACAAAATAAAATAAAAATGCATTGAAAAAAAGGTACAAAACATCCAAAAAAATGCATTGAAAAAAATGATCAAACAAAATAAAATAAAAATGCATTGAAAAAAAGGTACAAAACATCCAAAAAAATGCATTGAAAAAAATGATCTAACAAAATAAAATAAAAATGCATTGAAAAAAAGGTACAAAACATCCAAAAAAATGCATTGAAAAAAATGATCAAACAAAATAAAATAAAAATCATTGAAAAAAAAGGTACAAAAAAACCTAAAAAATGCATTTAAAAAATAGATCCAAAATAAAAAATTATAGTCATGTGGAGGAAAGCTCAAAACAATTAGGAGATGCAGCAAAAAAATAATTACAAAAAGACAACGCGATATACTACAATCAAACTTTGCGAGATTGGGACAACTCAGTCTATATAAATGGCATCAGCAATAGAACAGCTTGATTATAGCAAGAGAACGAAGAAAGGCAATAAACGATACAATATAGATAGTTACAATGACGAATGTGCCAACTCACAAACAAACACGAGGTTTACCTGAACGAGCGCTCCCGTCCCCTACTTTTGTCTGAGCATGCGCGCGATTTTGGTCCGATGGTTTGGTGTACTAACCAGCGGACATATCCGACGGACAGGTTTGCAGCGGACAGATTTCAAAGCTTGCTTTGAAATCTGTCGGGTGGAGAAATCTGTCTGCTAGCCCGTACACACGAGCGGAGATGTCTGCTGAAACGGTCCATCCGACCGGTTTCAGCGGACATATCCCCTCGTGTGTACGCCGCCTAACTAACTACTGGCTACAAAGTCCTGTGAGAGAGGATTATCCAGGAGTTCCACGGTGGCTAGGTCTGTGTGAGAGGCCTATCCAGGAAATTAAGATCTGCTGAAAGAAAGTTGTTTTTGTCTTTTGGATTCAGGGAGTCCGCATCAGTAATCTGCTAAAGGTATCTGAAACCTCCCCTAACCCTCTATCCTACTGCTACTTCAAAGTTCTTTTATTAAAGCATTGGAAAAATACTAAAGTGACTGGTGCTCGCATATGTTCTACATTTCCCATTATAGCTATGGATTCAGCACTGGGGTTGAAAGGTAGAGTAACGGCAGGACCCGGAAATATTCAGCAGCTCCTTAGGGGGTAGTGTTACATATGTAAGTAAGACAGTTCAGTAATATGCATTCCAGTTTTGTTTTTAACTGCTAGTAAGAGTTCTGCTTTATATTCAATAAACTTTTCTCCAACTCCAATTGTCAAAATGTTCTGTTTTCTTGCTGTTGAAAAAAAATTAAATATCCTCTGAGAAAAGAGAAGGTCATCCAACTGGAAAAAAAATGAAACCTTATAACTCCAAGCGTGTTTGCTCAGCAGTTTTAAAAAGGCTAGTTTCAGATGGCTTGTCATTATACTGTATCTTGCATGTCTAGACCACCTTGCACTTATTCCTCCTCTACTCATGCTGTTTGGAATTTGTTTTTAAGGGCACAATCTGATAAAGCGCTTTGACATTTTGCAGTCTGGTTTTTATAACAGCTATGAGGTTTGTTGTTATTACTTTACTTCATATACACAAGTATAATTTCAGTGAAGAACTGCAAAAACAAGCAAAACATCATAGCATGGAGTCTTTCAGAATAAACATGGTGCTTGCAGCAATTTCTCTATGTTCCATGTTATTGTCAATCTCAAGAACAGCATTATTGTTTTCACATGTCACATGCAAACTAGATTTCTAATTTAATAACATCTGTAAATATAACCCAAGCTTAACTGTTGTCAGGAATATAAAGCGCTCATGCCAAACAGTCTGTGGATTGTCTGGTGTGGATTGTGTTATATTCATCTTTTAATACAACTTCTATACAGTATACAGTAAATTTTAGCAAATAGAAAGAGGTGATTGCTAGGCCTTAACTATGTATTCAGAGATCCCTATGTCAATCACCATGCTCATATACTATACTTTTTTGCCCTCAACACTGCATGCATAGTAAAACTGCCCATTACATACTTTTGTTGTCCTCATACATGTCTAGTTAAATTCTGACATTGTGCTGGCATGTTTTTTTTTTTAAAGGTGAAAATGTCCATCGCTTACAAATGATTTTCCAGTAAAAGTTCTATATATGCAGTTTTTCTAACTGATCTGTGCTTTATTTGGGTCATTTCAGCAGGACTCTCATCTTTCATCCTATGGTTGTTTAAAATGCTTAGCAGACTAAAGTCTGACTATTTATATATAGTTTAATCGCACTTACAGATTTTCAGGGAGGCTGATTTATAAATCAGCTTTAGCTGAGACATGCTGTTTGTTATTAATACTTTACTTCACAAGTAAAATTTCCATTTTTACAGGACATAAAAGTATGTACTTTTCTGTACATAAAAATGAGCAAAGCATCATAGCATGAGTTATTTTGGAATGGTGATTTCTATATATTAAAGGGGTTGTAAAGGTTTGTTTTTTTATTTTCTAAATAGGTTCCTTTAGGCTAGTGTATTGTTGGTTAACTTACCTTTTCCTTCAATTTCCTTTCTAAATGTTTTTTTCTTTGTTTTCTTTGTCTGAATTTCTCACTTCCTGTTCCTCCTCAGTAAGGTGTTCAGTAAGCTGTTCTAAATGACTTACAACCGATCGGATGATGGGGGCAAGCTTACTGAGGAGAAACAGGAAGTGAGAAATTCTAACAAAGAAAAAAAACATTTAGAAGGGAAATCGAAGGATAAGGTAAGTGAACCAACAATGCACTAGCTTAAAGGAACCTATTTAGAAAATAAAAGACAAACCTTTACAACCCCTTTAAGCATGAATTACTTAAGGTAAACTAAAAAAAAGGGGTTTTAATTCATGTGTATCTTATGCAAAATAGCATGTGACAACACTGAAGAAATTGCACTTACTACAATGTAAAGTAGTATGTGTGTGCGAGTGTGGGAGTGTACAGCTTGTATGTCCCCTCAAATAACTCAACACACAGCCATTAAACTGCTGGAAACCAAAGTGAGTACACCCCTAAGAAAAAAATGTCCAAATTGGGCACAATTAGCCATTTTCCCTCCCTGGTGTCATGTGACTGGTTAGTGTTACAAGGTTTCAGGTGTGAATGGGAAGCAGGTGTGTTAAATGTGTTATTATAGCTCTCATTCTCTCATACTGGTCACTGGAGGTTCAATATGGCACCTCATGGCAAAGAACTCTGAGGATCCGAAAAAAATAATTGTTGCTCTACATAAAGATGGCCTAGGCTATAAGAAGATTACCAAGACCCTGAAACTGAGCTGCAGCACGATGGCTAAGATAAACTTTTTTGGTTCAGATATTGTCAAGCGTGTGTGGCGGCAACCAGGTGAGGAGTACAAAGACAAGTGTGTCTTGCCTACAGTCAAGCATGGTGGTGGGAGTGGCATGGTCTGGGGCTGCATTAGTGCTGCCGGCACTGGAGATCTACAGTTTATTGAGGGAACCATGAATGCCAACATGTACTGTGACATACTGAAGCAGAGCATGATCCCCTCCCTTCAGAGACTGGGCCGCAGGGCATTATTCCAACATGATAACGACCCCAAACACACCTCCATGATTACCACTGCCTTGCTAAAGAAGCTGAGGGTAAAGGTTATAGACTGGCCAAGCATGTCTCCATACCTAAACCCTATTGAGCATCTGTGGGGCATCCTCAAACGGAAGCTCTGTGATATCGTCATGGAGGAGTGGAAGAGGACTTTACTCTGTTATACAAGCTGCACACTCACTACTTTATTTCTTGTTGTGACATGAAAAGATATAATAAAATATTTACAAAAAAGTAAGGGGTGTACTCACTTTTGTGAGATACTGTGTGTGTGTGTATATATATATATATATACTATATTGTCAAAAGTATTGGGACACCTGACTTTACATGCACTTTGATGGCATCCCAGTCTTCGTCCGTAAGGTTCAACATTGAGTTGCCCCCCTGCTGCTATAACAGCTTCATCTGTCCTGGGAAGGTGTCCACAATGTTTAGAAGTGTATCTATGGGAATGTTTGA